>CM035843.1:4418706-4782792 GCA_020510985.1 Pholidichthys leucotaenia | reverse complement strand
ACATCCCTTTCATTTGGTCTGAGGCTCAAGAACAGGCTATGCTAGCGTTGAAGCAAAAGTTATGCACAGCACCATGTTTGGCCTATCCCAACTGCGACCAGCCATTCTTCTTACAAGTGGGATTCTCTGCCAACTGCTTAAGTGCTGGATTATACCAAATCTACGACCACGACAAATGAGTCGTGGCCTATGCCAGCAAAACCCTCTCTGGTCCGGAACTGAAATACTCGGACTGTGAAAAAGCCCTTCTGGCCACTGTATGGGCAGTCAAACATTTCTCCAACTATGTAGGAGGCCAGAGAATCACAGTTGAGACTCACCACCAACCAGTGGTCTTCCTCAACAGTCAACGCATCAGAGAAGGTGTTGTAACAAATGCCAGAATAGCCTCCTGGTTGATGGCTCTACAAAGCTTTGATGTGGAGGTCCGCTACGCACAAAAGTTGAGAAGCCCTCTCGGCACAGACTTGGCTGCCTGCCAACGGTGCTCTGAGGACACTCCAGGACCATCCATTCGTGCAGAGCCACCTACAGTCACTGAAGACCCAAACCATCACTACTTTGACCAGAACATCTGCCAAGATATGGTCACCGCCTATGTCGATGGTTGTTCTTTTCACAATGAAACTCACATTCGTGCTGGTGTGGGTGTGGCATGGCTGAACAATCAGCCTTGTGAACCCCACAACTATCAACTGGGTTCCCAGTCATCTCAGTATGCGGAAATCGCAGGTGTGCTCATTACACTGCAACTTGCTGTAGACCATGGCATTCGCACATTGGTCATCTGCACTGACTCCAACTATGCACGCCTCAGTTTCACTTGTCATTTAGCACTCTGGAAGGCCAAAGGTTTTGTAACCGCAAACCACAAACCGGTTAAACATCAAGACCTTTTCAAGGCATGTGATCACCTGGTCACCTCCAACAACCTCCAAGTGTATTGGAAAAAGGTCAGAGGTCACTCGCGCACACCAGGTCAGGACAAAGAATGGAATGACCTTGTGGACTCACTTGCAAAACAAGGAGCTATACAAGGCACACCCTGGTCCTTTGATTCTGCTCAGGTGCCGACTTCACAGTCCCACCCACCCACCCCTACAGTCTGCGCAGTCACTAGGGCCCAGACTAACAGGTCCCAAGACACGACACAAACCACAGGTCCCCTTGCGGTTGACCCTGTTTTCACGGACACTAACCTTATCTCGCTTCAAAACCTTGACCCTGCGGTCCATAAAATGACACAATACATCTCAGATCCTGCACTTAATGCACCATCCGACTCGGATCTCGCTGACACTCCAGACTTGAAACCACTTTTTGCCGCACGATCATCCTTGCAGCTGCGAAATGGCATTCTAGTTCATGTTTCCGATGAACTCCCTACGCCTGCGCTTGTGGTCCCTCGTAACCAGAGGGGGGTGATGATTGTTCATGCCCATGATCTCCCAACTTCAGGACACAAAGGCGTCAAAGCACAACGCACTCAAACAAGTGGCATATTGGCCATACATGCGAAAGGATGTAGCCGACTATATCAAGGGATGTCTCGTATGTTGCCAGTTTCAACCAACCAACCTGATGCATCGAGCACCCCTACAGAAAAGAGGCATTTCATTCCCATGGTCTGACCTCCAAATTGACTGGGTAGGTCCCCTTCCACGGTCAGCCAGAGGAAACAAATACTTCCTCACAGTCACATGTGCTTTCACCAAATGGGTCGAGTGCCTGCCTGCTCCTAATGACACGGCAGAAACCACGGCCTACTTGTTGATGAACCACGTATTCTCTAGGTTTGGTCTGCCAAGCTGAATCAACTCCGACCGCGGCACTCATTTCACCGCCGAAGTCATGCGACAACTGTGGGAAACCTTGGGAGTTAAAGCTAACTTCCATATTAGCCACCACCCACAATCCTCCGGACAGGTTGAAAGAACCCACCGAACTGTGATCAACATACTGAAGAAGTATGTTTCACCACACCAAAAAGACTGGGATGTAAAGCTCCTGCTGGTCTTAATGGCCATCCGAGCCACACCCCATGAAGCTACGGGGGTGTCACCTTTTGAAATGATGACAGGCCGGCAAATGACTTTGCCCCTGCATTTACTCTACCAACCTGGAGAAGCCAGTGTTGCTACAGCTTACACTACTCACCAGTACATGACTGACCTGACCAAACATCTCCGACAGACTTTTGCCTTTGCCCAAAAACATTTGGACCGATCAGCTGAAGGACGCAAAGCCTACTACGATCAGAAAGCCTCACATGACGAACTCCAAGTGGGAGACAAGGTTTTCTATTATGCTTTCATTCCTCAGACAGGACAGACCAACGCACAAGCAGGAAAACTCGCTCGGAAGTTCCTCCCCAGGTGGACAGGTCCACACACGATCACAGATAAACTCTCTCCGGTCGTTTACCAAATCAAAATAAGCAAAGGTCGCCAGGACCCCATCTCCAAATGGGTCCATCATAATCAAATCAAAGCTTACAAAAACCCCATGGGACTTGTCGGGGACAACACTGTTCCATTAAGTCAGTAAAACAAACCTAAATCTTGTTTGCGCCCGATAGATAACTGTTAGCTGACGATCAGCCTCAGACATTCTCGGTCGCATTTCTCTTCCTCAATCAGGTAACTGCATTAAACCTTCAAAAGGAGAAAGTTAACCCAAACTAACTGACTTCCTTAAAATCTAACCTTAAAAGACCCCGCAAAATTTCATTCAGTATCATCAAGTTACTATTTTCAAAGTAGTACAAACAAAATCAACAACATCACTAGCTTAAGGCAATAATCACAAAACCCTCTAAAGGTGATAAACACTAATAGCTTAGAGCTCAGCCTCTAACAAAGTTGTTCCACCTCTAAGAATAACTTTCACCTATCACTCAGGTACCTCAAGAAAAGGAAAACTGACAAGAAGCTCAAGATTAAAATGACTCACTTCTATTCGTTGGCCAGGACGATGACCCTCCTGTTTTTCAGTTTAGCCCTCTACCTAGCACTCTCACCTACTTTCACCCAGTTAGAACTGGACAGAACCCAGACAAGAAGTCAACAATCCTTAAGTAGATTCTCAACCACGGCCTCATCATTAGGGCCCCTTGCTAGCCTTAGCACGTCTACTGTTAAATCAGTCAACACCGCTACACTGAAATGCCAGATAGTTGAACCACCAACTGTTGCCAAAACTTTGCAAGATACTGTGTTGGTTTTGAATGTTTGCTCCAAAGCCTCATTCAAACTCAACAAGGTCTTGGACTTGTCACTCTTCATGTTAGAGGGTGACCCTGCTCACCCACATATAATGCCTGTGTTTCTTCGAAAGGTAGCTAGAAATATTAGACTTTCAGCTAACACTTTGACAACGAGTCTGCCTCCATCGCTTCTTGCCCCTGTTTCAGATGTCACAAAGTTATTCCTCATTGCCACTCAAAGAACAATGATGACTTCCCATGCTTGCTCAGTCTTCCAGAACAAAGGTCTCAAGCACCCTCTGAGTAAGACCTCTGTGGAACCATGGTTTAGTCCAAATAAACCAATTCAATTCGAACCTCCTTGAATTAACTCAATATTGCTTAACCTAAACATCTACCTCAGATAAGCAATACATTTTTGTTTTGCATTCTTTGTTTTGACTTTTATTTTTCTTTATTTTTAGAATTTTTAAAAGTTATATGCATGCTTATATACAAACCTATATTTTTATATATAGCTCTTGCACTCCATTTTGATTTTTGTACCCATTCAAACTATTTTTTTTTTTTTACAACTATGATAGCTATTTCATCGTGAACCAAAATTCCTACCTCAGGTATGTAAGACTACGCACCTATTTTTGTAGCTAGAATTTTTGAGTCATTTCAAGACCTATGCCTTAGCTTACTACTCCAAGTCAATTTTATAATCTACATTTGTCCATATTCAAATTATTTTTGGAAATTCATGGAAGTCCTTCCAGTAAACCAAAGTCAAAGATCTGTACTTAGTAATAGATACTGTTTGCATGCTAGTGTGTATGGACATCACACAAACCTTTTAACCCAGTATTTAGGTCAAGTGTTGCCAAGGAGATGAAGCTGCCATGGATGTGTACCGACGCTGACCGATGCTCACCATCGCTACAAAGGGGGGAACTGTAGCATCATCGTCCTCCTCAAAACCAAGACAAGATCACTTCTCTCCAGTTTACAGGAATTTCAGTTTATTCATTACACAGGAATATCACCTTTCTGCCTTCTCAGGAATATCACTGGCTTTTTGCTGACTCATGCAGGCTTCTTCCAGACCTGACCAAAGATGCTTGCTTTCCCAGGACCCCAATGTAAACAATTGCCGCTTGCAGAGATTGTAAGGATCAGAGTTTGCTTTTAAAGGCTCAAAGGAACATAAAACTCAGGAGACCAGACCTCTCAACATGAACACTGCATTTGATAACGTACCTTTTCACAGGAAACCAATGTTTTTAAAAGAGTCATAAACCACTTAATCTGACGGTTTTATAGCCTATGCTGTCCAGGCCTTCGCCAGATACTAAGGAAATCATCTACAGCTCAACAGTACCTCCTAGCGGATACCTACGGAATGTGTTTTCAGTACGTAGGATGACTTTTAATTTGTTCTAAATATTAAGTTTCTTTCAGCTTATCCTGGATCCTAAGGACACTGAAAATCATCCCCCTTATCGCCAACCATGGTTTGCTGCATGTTCTGCTGTTCTAATCTTGATCTAAATGTGAATGCATGTATTATAATTATGTATAAGAAATGTTATATTCATGAGTGTTATTGGAGTAATGGTATAAATGCATGATCACCATATATTAGCCAAGTCATTTAATTTAGTTAGATTTTATATTGAGCATTTATCTTATAAGAACTGACTGTTGATTTTTCCCTCTGAAAATTCATGGGATGGTGTCTCCATTTGGTTGGCTGCTCTCAAACAAAGAAATGTTTTCACATTGGATAACAGCCATTTCAAACTGATTCTGAAAGAGTAGATTGGTCGTTTGACGACTGACCTCATCAGTTTTACGACCCGGCGAGGTAACTTTAAAAGACAGAAGTTAGATTTGAGGACACAGGAAAACAAGGTTAACAGTTGAGCACAGTTACAGTACAGAGGAGAGCTTTGAAAAAGTCAGAGATCAGACAACGGGCAGGAAGATTAGCTAGAAATAGAATTAAGAATTAGAAACACAGAAAGAAGAAAGAGATTTTGAGAAAGATTAGGAACTAAATTCAGATTAAAGAAGCAGAATAGTAATCTAGACCTCAGAAGAAGATCTTATTCCACCGTTTCAAGGCCCTGTGAAGTTTTATTTTATTCTCTGTGTGTTTGTCAAATCTTTTCTTATATTCTGGAAACTGAGGAGAAACCATTTTTCTTTAGAGCTCGTCCCTTTTTAGAGAATCAAATTCTCAAACTTTTTCCTTCACCTCAGAAGCCATTCTTATCCTAGTAAATGTTTTTCTAACACTTTTTTTTAATGACTTTTCACGCCATTAAAGTGGACCTTTAATTTGCCTAGTTAAAGAGAACAGAGACTGAGAAGATTTTTCTTCAGTTTCCGGGTCGATCCCACTACAAGAGACCCCAAATTTGGACTCTTTTTCAAAGGACTTTTCACGCCGCTCTGTGACAGACCACCCACTGCTGCCATTGTCTGGAGAGCCCCCAGCTGAGTTATCACCTCCAAGGCTGTGAGGAGGCATCTTGCAGCAGCTTCCTCCGACGTCCTAACTTCAAAACCCAGCGGTACCGACCCGCGGAACTTGGACCAACGGCCGTGTGTGAGTGAGACTCTTATTTCTCCTATTTCCTGGGTTAAAACGTGATGTCCTAACAATTAAATTACAATTGAATATGGCCCGTATTTCAGGGCTCAATTAGTCTCTCAGCCGCAGGATAGAGCTGTAAACTGAAGCAAAAACTCTTAGTCATTTTAAGTAACTGCCCTTAAATTTTGTAGATTAATTCAGGAGTCATTTTTAGATAATTAGCTTATGAATTTCCCCCATAAAATTGCGATGTTTTGTTAAAACATTCCAGCCTCATTTACCGTTGAAACATAAGTCTAGTTTCTCCTTGGTTCTACAGAGGTGTAAAGCTGGATTTTATGTTCAGGAACCCAATATCAGTTGATGTGATATTTTACGCTGTCATCATCTGAATCTGTTTATTCATCATTTGAACGCCATGCCATGTAACCTGAATGATTTTAATAAAGAGTGAATGAGAGCAGTTGAAAGTGTTTTCCTTTCGCATATACAGGTTTCCTAATCACGGCAGGACAAAAACTCACTGAAACTTTGAGACTGATTCATTAAGTAATTTAAGGTACAAAATTAATTAAAATTAAAGTTAATCTTATTGTCCGTTAGGACTGGTGCCCCTTTTACGAGTGCTTTTATTTAATTTAGCGGGTGTAGAAGTGATGGTTCAACTCCGCCCCCTTTCACACCCACTATTAAATAAAATAAATAATTCCTGTACCTTATGACAAATAATTTTATAGGCTCTTCATCCTACACGAAGCAGACATGACAACAGACACAGTATAAAGTATGCGGATGATTCAGTTATTGTCAGTCTCCTCCAGGATGGTGAGAGTGGCCACGGCCCAGTAGTTGATGATTTTGTTCACTGGTGTGAGGATTCCTACCTGCAGCTGAATACAACAAAAACTAAAGACATGATTATTGACTTTAGGAGGAAAACTCCCAGGCACAAAGTCACCGTACTAAAAGGTCAGACCACTGAATGTGTACAATCCTACAAATATCTTGGGAAGATTATTGATAGTAATTTAAACTTTGAAGAGAACTGTGAAAGGGTGTGCAAAAAGGGTCAGCAACATTTGCATTGCTTGAGGAAACTTGCACGCTTCCAAATTGACCGAACCATAATGACAATGTTTTATCGGGCTTTTATTGAATCTGTTTTATCCTTTTCTTTAGTGTCATGGTTTGGTCAGATAAAACTGAAACAGAGGAAATCCTTGGATCAGGTAGTTAGATGGTCCAGTCGTTTGCTTGGTGAGTCACAGCTGAGCCTGACATCCCTGTACACCAGACAAGTACAGAGGATTGCTACCTCAATTTTAAATGATGACTCCCACCCTTTGCACTGCAACTTTCAGCTTCTTCCCTCAAGAAGGAGGTTTGCTGTCCCAAAAAGTAAAACCCAGCGCTAGAAAAACAGCTTCGTTCCTGCTGCTGTCAAAGAGTTGAACAAGTTGTAACAATATATTGCACATAATTTAGGTACCTATTTATTAACTCCATTTTATATTTACTTATTTTTGTAGGACTTTATTTGGGTTCTAATTCTTTTATTGGGTTTTAGACCTTTGAGTTTTTAACCTCTTTGACTAGTCTTTAACTTTTTAATGTGATCTTTCTCTCTTATCTCGTGTTTTTCTCTCATCTCTTTGTCTTTATACCCTGATTGATGGAGCCTTGAGTATTTTTATCATCTTTATAGTCAGCTTCATGTGTGCCTGTGTTTGTGTTTATGTTGAATGTAATTTGTGGCTTGTAAATACGGATGTCACCAGACTGCAAAACAAATCTACCTACGGGTACAAAATAAAGTAACCTGAACCTGAACCTGAACCAACAACAGCTAAATCATCAGGGAATTTCTGCAAGTGGCATGACTCAGTGCTGTACTGCAAGTCCATCCATCCATCCATCTTCTTCCACTTAATCCTTTTCAGGTCACGGGGGGGGGGCTGGAGCCTATCCCAGCATCTTTGGGCGAGAGGCAGGGTACACCCTGGACAGATTGCCAGTCCATCACAGGGCCAACACAGAGAGAGACACAACCATTCACTCTCACAGTCATACCTAAGGACAATTTAGAATCCCCAGTTTGATGCCAATTAACCTAACTTGCATGTTTTTTGGCATGTGGGAGGAAACCAGAGAAATCCCGGAGTAAACCCACACAGACACGGGGAGAACATGCAAACTCCACACAGATCACTATTGGTCGGAGACTGGGATCGAACCCAGGATCTCCTGCCAAGGGTGAGTTGCTGTGCTGCCGCAGTGCTAACCACTCCGCGTTGCCCTGTACTGAAAGTCGGTGGTGTATAAGGTGAAGTGAAGTGTGAAAAAAAGTGAAAAGGAGAAATCATAGTCCCCTGTGGAGCTCCCGTGTCACTAACCACTTCATCAGACAAGACACTGCCCAGCTGGACAAACTGTGGCCTGTATGTCAGGTAGTCCATAATCCAGGAGATCACAAAGTTGTGGACCCCCATCACCCCCAGCTTCTCACCCAGCAGCAGTGGCTGGATGGTGTTAAAGGCACTGGAGAAATCAAAGAGCGTGATTCTCACAGTGTCTCCTCTGCCATCCAGGTGCAAATGAGCTTGTTGCAGCAGGTAGATGACAGCATCTTCAAATCCTAAATGGGGCTGATATGCAAACTGCAGAGGTTCCAGCAACATCTTCACCTGCGGCCTCAGGTGCACTAAGACCAGTTTCTCCAGGACATTCATCACATGAGATGTGAGGGCAACTGCTCAATAGTCGTTCAAGTTCGATGGAGATCACTTCTTGGTGACAGGAACCAAGCAGGATGTCTATTTATCTTTTCTTCTTATAAAAGACAAAAATAAAATAGATAGGAGATGTCTTTACCTTCTTAACATGTTTCGACTGTACGCTGCAGCCTTTGTCAGAAGAGTTAGCTGATTGCTGCCAGGTGACATTTATCAACTGATTTTTGTAGGCGGGGCCAGCTCAGCAGATCTGTCAGATCCACCGAGCCGGCCCCGCCTTCTGCCGTCAGATGGTCTCTGGAGAATGTGATCCCAGGTGTGGGAAAGCATAAAGGCCCCCTCATCTCGGTTCATGGTGTCTTTTCCCCTCTTCCTGCTGATAAATGTCACCTGGCAGCAATCAGCTGACTCTTCTGACGAAGGCTGCAGCGTACAGTGGAAACATGTTAAGAAGGTAAATACATCTCCTTTCTATTTTATTTTTGTCTTTTATAAGAACAAAAGATAAATAATTGAAAGAAGACAAAATGAACTTATTTGACTTAAGCAGGATGTCTTCCACAGCACCGGTACTCTCTCCAGACTCAGGTTCAGGTTGTACAGGTGTTTCAGTACAGGAGATAGCTGGTTAGCACAGGTCCACAGGATCCTGGAGGAGTTGCCATCAGGGCCCGCAGCCATCCTCTGATGGAGTCTCTCCAACTGTTTCTTAACCTGGTCAGTAGTCACAGTGATGTGAGGGGGACTGGTGCTGGTGTCCCCAGAGGAGGAGGAGGAGGGTGAGGGGGAGAGAGACAATGGTGCTGCACAGGAGGGTGAGGGGTGAGGGGTGTGTGGGGGTCTGGCTGTGTTGTGAGGGTGACAAACGGTGAGTTGAACCTATTAAAAACAGATTCAGCTCATCGGCTTATCAAGACTCCCTGATGTCTGTCTCTCCCCTTACACCCAGTGATTTGTTTCATTCCCATCCACATAGCCTTCATATTGCTTTGCATGAATTTATCCTCGAACTTCCTCCTAATTGTCTTTACACCTCCTCAGTGGCTTTCTCAGTTCACGCTGCCCTCTCCTCAGCTCTTCCCTTTCTCCAGACCTAAAAGCCCTCTTCGTCTTGTTAAGAAGTGCTTTCAGGTCAGTGGTGATCCATGGTTTGTTGTTGGGGAAACAGCGCATGGTCTAAGCTGGCATGGTTGTGTTTTCACAGAATCTGATCTATTCTGTAATGCAGTTGGTCACATTGTCAATGTCCACCCCATGTGGTTCACAGAGTATGCCCCAGTCTGTTGTCTCAAAGCAGTCCTGTAGTGCATCAGCAGCCTCCTGTGTCCACCTCCTCACAGTCTGTGTCTAAGTGTAATGGTTATTTTAGTTGAAGTTCGTCAAAATTGTTTTTATTCAATTTGTGTTTTATTAAGCCTATTTTCAAAAAAAAAATATTTGTAATTTAATTTTAATTATCTTTGTCAGGCTATTCTTTTTAATTATTTTCATTTATTTTATTTTATATTTTGATGAAACGGCGCCCTCGTGTGGTGACCGGATCTTTTGTATGCTTCCAGAAGCCATCAGTTTTAGCTGCTGTGTCTGTGTGGTGGTATGTATCTCATACAGCTCTGCTAGAACTCGGTGAATTAATCTGTTTAATTGTTGTTCAGGCTTGACTGATGTTTACAGGGAATGACAGGAACAATGTTTCTATGTTTTAAGCCCTTGGTTGAGTTAATTTGTGCTCTCAATGTTATGCTTTGAATTAATGAAAAACTTTCTAGCTTGTTAGCTGTTAGCCACTAGCCTGTCAGTTGCTATTGCGCGCTTAAGAGCCACGAGGTTTTGTGCAATCGTGTTGGTGCATGTGTGTCAACCTGCCGTTTGTGTGTAGGAGCAGTATGATGTTGTTGGTCACACTGAGCAATGTACGCTTCCTATTTTATCCAGTACAGTGCTGTGAATGTGACTTGAGCTGTGATGTCATCATTGCTGCCAGAACCATGCCAGAACTAAGG
Organism: Pholidichthys leucotaenia; assembly: GCA_020510985.1. NCBI lineage: Eukaryota > Metazoa > Chordata > Actinopteri > Cichliformes > Pholidichthyidae > Pholidichthys > Pholidichthys leucotaenia. Next base: position 4,772,265 of record CM035843.1, on the reverse strand, counting down.
GCTTTCATCTGGTGCTGTCACCCTTTGGCGGTTGAAGATCAGCCTACAGCCGATCCAACTTCTGGCAGCGTGTGGTTCATCTGACTTGTAGCTTTATGGCAACACTCAGGTTTCATTTGTGCTTTTGGTGTTGATATTTAAACAAGAATTAGTGTTGACCGCTGACCATTTTGAGCAAATATTTAGTTTGTGTAGCACTGCAGCATGCATTTCAGTTTTATTTAAAAGTTATGCTCCACATTAAGTAATAATTCTATAGTTGTTATTATGTACATTTTAGTACATTATTTCAAGATCGTGTTGGGAAGCTATTTTTTTTAATTAAATCCCGTCAGTGTTTTCCTTGTAATTTTTTTTTTTTGTCCATCACTTGCTGATTTTCTTTTCTTTTTTTTTTTTTGTGCAGATTAGTGGGTATAGAAGGCAATCCAGACATTAAGTTACAAGGTACAAAGCCTAAACACGTGGCTTTACATCACATGATGAGTTTTGGCATGCAGTTTTCTTCAGTGTCCATGCCAAATTGCATGTGTTTCCCTGGTAGTGGGAGGGGGGCCCCTGCTGATGTTAATGAGAGTGGAGCTAACTTTTTGTTTAACCCTGACACTGCTAATGTCACATGCCCATTCACCCCCTTCAGTACTAGCGAAGCCAGCCCTACACAGACCCCTTACACTCCTGGCCCTGTTAGTCATGCCCACGATGCTCAGTCCCATTACAGTTCAATCCCCGCTCCTATCAGCAAGGCCAGTCCTGAGCAGACCCCTTACCCCTGTGGTTCTACCCCAGCGTTTACAGCCACAGATAATACACAAAGGCACTTGAGTGTTTTGATAACGGAGCTGGGCAAACACACTGGTGATTCAGTCACAGTGAGGCTGTTGTCAGATAGAGAGGCCACCAGCAACCAGAGCAGTGATGGTGGAAATTCACAGGTTTGTGGCACTACATTGGACCTCTCTCAGCTCAATGTGGTCCTGAAGTTGAGTGATGAAGAACCTCCTGTCTTCTGAGGTGAAACATCTGATAAATGCTCTGTACATGAATGGGTTGACATGATGTCATTGTACCTGAAGAAAAAGAATATTGATGTTGTTGACCTGTTTGAAGAAATTATGGCCAAGTTGAGGGGGAGGGCCAAAGATGTGGTGAGGATTGGGATACGTAGTGATCCATCACTTACTGTTGAGAAGCGACCTGAAGCAATCTACACAATCCTAAAACAACACTCAGTGACCTGTCATATTCATGCATGCAACTCGCTGATTTCTACGATACACTTCCCACAGCTCGTAAAAGTCCCGCTGACTACTGGGTGCATCTAAATAAAGCAGTTGATGTGGCAGAGGAGTGTCTTTAGCGTCAGGGGAAGTCTGTGGGTGACCTGACCAAAGAAGTGGCTTTGATGTTTGTGAGAAACTGTAATGATCCCTCATTATCTGTTGTCTTCAAGAGTAAGCTGTCAGACACCTGGACAGCTAAAGAGATACAAGAGAGAATTGATGAATATCACAGGGAGGTGAAGTCAAGGTCCAGTAAATCTGTAGCAGAGCACTTTGCCAAGAAAGCTCTCGTTGTGGCTGGAAATGGCACACAGAAAGTAGAGAAAACTGAGCCTGAGGCCATGTTGCACTGTCATAAGCAGAGTATGGGTCAGCCCCAGAGTCCGGAACTTGCATCTTCACAGGCCAGCATGAATAAAATGTCTGAGATTCTTTATCAATTGTTGCATAATTCAACTGCCTCTACTTAAAACCCTGTCCCCTACCAGGTCATCCTCTCGAGGTCACCAGTTTTCTCCACTGTTTGTCCCTCAGTCCCCACCTGCCTCATCCTCCCATCAGGAGAACTAGCCCGCCCGCATTTTGAGAGGGGAAGTGTGGGTGTCAATGAAAATTCCCTCAGACTCAGTGATGATTTGCAGTCAGTTTATGAGTCAGTCTGTCAAAGTCTCTCCAGTACTCGAAAAATCATCCTTCAGAACACACAACATTTGAGTGCCATTGATAGTTTGTTCAACACACCAGTTGTTGTTAATGAGTGTGTAACAGTGTCTGCCATGCTGGACTCGGGTTCAATGGCATGTTCTATGAATGAAGCTGTGGAACAGAGACTGATTTATGCTGGGCTCCTGAGTTGTGATGATGCACAGGATTTGGATATTGTTCTGATCGGATGTGGTGGCCAGAGAGTACATCCCAAGAGAGTTTGTGACCTGCAGCTTGAGGTGTATGGATGTAAAGTTCTTGTGCCCACCCTGGTTGTTCCTGGTCAAATGGATGAGCTCACTGTAGGAACAAATGTAATTAAGTACCTGACACACAAATTCAAAGGGTCACATGAATACTGGGAGATGATTTCTGAGACAACTGGTTGTGATGTTAGAGGGTGCGATGAGTTCCTTGCCATGCTAGCCGGCATCCATCGGTGGAGGGGTGAGAATGTACCTGACCTTGTTGGAACAGTCAAAGTAAACAGTTCTGTAACTCTGTTACCTGGGCAGGGGCACCTTGTGTGAGGGAAGCTCTCAGGAAAGTCACGTGGACCCCCTGGATGCACAGTGGTGGTGGAGCCGACACGCTGTCATTCCACCCCAAAGAACATCCTTGTTGGCGGAGTAGTGACACACTTATGGGGCAATGGGTGGGTCCCAATGAAAGTCATAAACCTTAATGACAAGTTAATAACAATCAGAAGAAATGCTAAGTTGTCAGATGTGTGCCAATGTCTGGCTGTCGAAGAAGTCCAACCTTCCAGTGTGTCATGTTTTAAGTCTGCCAGTAAACAGGCTGAGACCAAACAGGCGACTGATTTGGCTGACATGGTGGAATCCTTGAGATGTCATGGTATAGGTGACTTAGAGTTCGAGTCATGGGAGGTGTCAGACCAGTGTAACAAGAGAATGCGTGATCTTGACCTAAAATACTCTGACATTTTTTCTCGACATAAGCTCGCTGAGGAGAGTAAAAAGTTCACTGTGTTTGCTTCACCTGTTGGACTTCATGAGTATAACAGACTCCCACAAGGACTGTGCAATAGTCCGGGAAGCTTCATGCGCATGATGATGAAGATCTTTGGAGACAAGAACTTTTTGAACTTGCTGTTATCTGGATGACCTCTTGGTCTTTGCGCCTAGTGAACAGGAGGCTTTCAATAATCTTGAGATGGTCTTTGAACACTTGCTGGAGCACAACCTCAAGCTTGCTCCCAAGAAATGCTACCTCCTGCATTGCTCAGTCCATTTCTTAGGCCATATTATCAACAGTAATGGTGTGTCAACTGACCCAGTAAATGTTGAGATCATACAGCAAGTTTCAAAATCAGACCTGATGTCTCCTGATGGTCAAAATCTGTGCCCCAGTAAAATTAAGTCTTTCCTGGGGCTTGTCAATTGGTACCAACTTTTTATCCCACACTGTTCTGCCCTGGCCAGGCTCCTTACCCAACTGACAGCTGAGACAAAGATTTCCAAGACCAACAATGGAAAGAGGCGTAAACGTGTGCACGTCTACAAGAAATTGACTCCTGAAGACTGGACCACAGAATGCGACAAAGCACTGCATAACCTGAAGGCTGCATTGCTCACAAATGCCATGCTGGCTCACACTGATTTCTCCAAGCCATTTATCATGTCTACCAATGCATCAACTGATGGGTTGGGCGCTGTACTATCCAAAGTTTCCCCAGGTGATGGACAGGCTTGTCCAATTGCATTTGCCAGTAAGACCCTGAATAAGGCCCAGAAAAACTACTCTGCTCACCGTCTGGAGTTTCTTGCACTAAAATGGGCAGTTTGCGAGAAATTCACCCACTGTTTAAAAGGGCATGCTTTTACTGCCTGGACGGACAACAATCCGCTTGCCTATGAGATGAGATGAGATGAGATGATGAGATGAGATTCAACTTTATTGTCATTACACGTGAATGAATACAAGGTAACAAAACGTGACTTGGCATTTGGGCACGCTCTACAGAGCGCATCTAAGGCCGGGGCAGCCGCTAGGCGCCAGTCATAAAGAAGAAAGGAAAAAAAAAGAAAAGAGAGGATATGACACAATAGGCGAGAGAAAAAAAACATGTTTTATCAAATTGACGCTTAATAAGTAAGCAAAATTTTGATTGCAGGCAAAAAAACCCTCAATGCATATTTAGCAGACATTTAGTAGACAAATCACACGCAGAAGGAGAGCAGTGTGTGTATATCGTATGCATGTAGTGTTGGTATGCATTGTGTAGTAAATGTAACAGTTGTTAGTGAGCAGCAGAGGGCGCCTCCTGGCAGTGGATAGATGTTATAATCATGTGACTTATAAACAAGTCCAGAGTCCAGAGTCTCTCTCTCTCTCTCTCTCTCTCTTGCTTGCAGAAGGCACATGGGCATTGTCCTCGGGGGTCCAATCCGCTGACGACAAACAACTGATTGTTGATTGTTTGGGTAGACATGAGCCGATCCTTCCACTTATCTCAGTCAGGAGGAATGTAAACACGGGGCAAACAAGGTCAAATAAACTCAAATCAGCACAGTGCACTCAGAGAATAGAATTTGTCCTCATCCGTGTAGTTCTGTGCTTTCATTACATATACAGGCTTAAACTGTTTTTCCATAGAGAGCACAGGGCTTCAGATGTATTCCTTCACTGAATCACTGTCATTCAGTTCACCGTTGCCGCTACTTGTGCCCTCCCCAACTGGTCGAATTTGATGAAGGAGCTTGCTGGGTCCGCTTGAACAGCTCCCTCACTTTCCTTCAATTTCTGATGCATCAGGGAACTCCACAGCCAAAAATAGAAGTCCTGAGATCATAACCAATAATGTTTCCATAGATGCATGAATTCCAATGTCAATGAGTCTCCTCGTAGGTTCCAATTCTTGGGCTCCCCATTGGCCCAATTCTTGTTGAAAAAATAGTGACAATAGCACATTTAAGCCGCTTCCAAATCCATAATTTCCGTTTAGATTAAGATTCAGCAGAAGAAGAGCGACTAAACACAGACAAAAACACAACATTGCAAAAGCTGGGAATAGATCAGGAAGGCAGGGGAGGAGGGAAGAAAAATGCGACTGCCCTCTCTCAAGGCAAGATGGAAATATACTATATACTATATACTATATACTTACAAAGCTTAAGCTTGATGCTGTTGAGCAGCACTGGGTCTCAAAATTATCTGCCTATGGCTTTGACCTCAAATCAAGGTCAAAGGTACCGGAGTGGTGGTTCAGTTGGTAGAGCATCCGCCCCACACCTGGGAGGCAGGGGTTCAAATCCCGGCCGGGTCATGCCGAAGACCATATAAAAGTGGAACTTCCTGCTGTCCAGCTTGGTGCTTAGCAAAAATGGAATGGAGGAGGGAAGTTTGTGGTGGTGCCTTGCATGGCAGCGGCCCTCTGATTCTACACTTGGGGTGTGTGTGATTAACACAGTAGATAGGTAAAACACAATCTCGTTCTACTGTACATGATTGGTTGTACAGTTGAATGACAATAAAGGGTGATTTTAATTAATTTTAATGTAATTTAATTTTAGAAAGCTTGGGATCAGTCCGCCAAGGTCTCCGCCTTTGACCGCCACCTAATCCATATAGCACCGGACCCTATGATCCCTCCTGCCGGTGGTGAGCCCACTGGAGGGCGGATCCATGTAACTCCTTCGGGCTGAGCCCGGCCGGGTCCCATGGGTGGAAACCCAGCCAACAGACGCTAGCCTTTGAGCCCCTCCCCCAGGCCTGGCTTCAGGGTGGGGCCCCGGTAACCCCATACCGGGCAGGGTACACTGAATCCGTGATATATAATTTATCATGAGAGCCTGTTTGATCGTTCTTAGTCTGGCCCTTCACCCAGGACCAGTTTGTCTTGGGTGACCCTATCAGAGGCAAATTGCCCCAGACAACCTAGCTCCTGGGATCACTGGGGCACGCAAACCCCCCCACCACGATAAGGTGATGATCCATGGGTGGGGGGGGGTTATCGGGCTTGTTGTTACGAGCTATTCCGTCTCTGTATGACCGTTGTGAGAGTTTGGTTCATATTGCTAACACTCGGACGGAGTCATTCCCAGTGAGAGTTGGACTCCGCCAGGGCTGCCCTTTGTCATCGATCCTGTTCATAATTTTTATGGACAGGATTTCTAGGTGCAGCCAGGGAATGGAGGGTGTCATGCTTGGTGACCACAGGATCTCATCTCTGTTGTTTGCAGATGATGTTGTCCTATTGGCTTCATCCAGCAATGACCTACAGCTCTTGCTGGGACGGTTTGCCGTTGAGTGTGGAGCGGCTGGGATGAGAATCAGCACCTCCAAGTCTGAGTCCATGGTCCTCAGCCGGAAAAAGGAGGATTGTCCTCTCTGGGTTGGGGACAGGCTCCTGCCCCAAGTGGAGGAGTTTAAGTATCTTGGGGTCTTGTTCACGAGTGAGGGGAAAATGGAGCGAGAGATTGATAGACAGATTGGAGCAGCGTCTGCAGTGATGTGGACGTTGTACCGGTCTGTTGTGGTGAAGAGGGAGCTTAGTTCTAAGGCAAAGCTGTCGATTTACCAGTCAATCTACGTTCCTACTCTCACCTATGGTCACGAGCTTTGGGTAATGACCGAAAGAACGAGATCGCGGATACATGCGGCTGAAATGAGCTTTCTCCGTAGGATTGCAGGACTCACCCTCAGAGATAGGGTGAGGAGCTCAGTCATCCAGGAGAGGCTCAGAGTAGAACCACTGCTCCTCCACATTGAAAGTAGTCAGTTGAGGCGGTATGGGCATTTTATTAGGATGCCTCCTGGACACCTCCCACTTGAGGTGTTTCAGGCACGTCCCACTGGGAGGAGACCCTGGGGCAGACCCAGGACTTGCTGGAGAGACTATGTCTCCCAGCTGGTCTGGGAATGCCTTGGTATCCTCTCTGAAGAGCTGGAGCAGGTGGCTGGGGAGAGGGAAGTCTGGGCTTCTCTGCTTGAACTGCTGCCTCCGCGACCCGGACCTCCGGAAAAGTGGTAGAAGATGGTTGGATGGATGGATGGATGAAGGTAAACATTTACATGTTCTTACAACAGAGGGAGCGCGGTACTGCCTGTATTCACCTGCTGCAGCTCCAGAGCACCATGTGACTGCAGAACAATCACCCGGTTGCGTCATCATATAGAAGGCATCATATAAGATAAATTGCAGCAGAATAAAAGTGAAATTGAGATGGAATAATCCTAAGAGTTTCTGGATGTGGGAGAGAAAGCACAATTGACTGACAGATGGCAAAATAATTACCAGGATGGACGGAAATGGACGAAGCCAAGAGCTGCCTTCGCCGCCTGTAAGTGACAAATTTCTTGGTTTCTTTACATTGTGCTGATTTTTTGGTTCATATACTTTGAACATCCATCCATCCATCTTCTTCCGCTTATTCTTTCTTGGGTCACGGGGGGTGGGGGTGGGGGGGTGGGGGCTGGAGCCTATCCAAAGTGCCCCAAACAAGAAACCATGAAAAAAAGAAGAACCATTCTTTGTGTAAATATGTCCAAAGTCCACTTTTGACCGACAGTTATGTTATTTGAAATGGGTGCCATGGCATTATGCAAATTAGATTGGTAAATTTACTCCTATCTCAAACTTTGGATCATATTCTACAGCCTTCTAATTGAAAGGAAGCCAATATCTCTTATCACTTGCAAGTTATAGCCTTAAAAATCTCTGACATCTGATCTGAATATTTTCTTGACAAAAATCTTTACCACTCTTGACCACTAGGGGGTTCGGCACCATTTGCCACCTATGACAGTTAAAAGGTTTTAATCTTGTGTTTTAACTTTTGTATTTTTACAATTATTTTTATCTTTCATCTTCTTTGCATTCCATTTTATTGTACAGCGTTTTGTGATTATATGTCTATGAAAATCTCTTAGATAGATAGATACTTTATTTCGAACAAAAAAGTATAACAAAAAACAAAACAAATGACAAATGTAATAAAGTAACAGTATACAGTGTTCGAAAGGGAGAAAGAAGAAGTGAACACTTATTAATTCCATCTCCTCTTTTCCATAAATACACCCATGTGAATTATATACAAATTACCACATTTAAGACCCCAAGTAAACAATTTACTGTATTTTGTACATATCAACATTAACACCCATCCATCCTAACATACATTGATGTCCATACATCAAAACCAGCCTCAAACAACACAGATATACACAGTGCTGTCCCTCCCACCATTCCATAGTGTCCCAGAGTGAGCATTGTGAATCGTACATATAAACACTACCCTTCTAACATATATCCTTTCAGCAAATAATGTTTATACCTCTTTTTGAATTGATTTCTGTTTGTACATAGTTTCAGTTCCGGCTCCAGACTGTTCCACAAATCCACCCAACAGACAGATATGCACAGACTTTTCTTGGTTGTTCGTATCTTGGGTTTTGTAAAGTTTAAAGTAGAACTGAACTCACCTTTTTGCCAAAAAAGTAGAATAGCAGATTAATTCCTTATTACCTATTGTATTTTTCAACACATAAAAGAAATTTTTAGGCCGTGCGATGGCCAAGCTATAAGCCGATAAACTTTTGCCTCTGGCTGGCAGTGCCAAACAAACCGGAAGTAGTGCAGATGACGCTGCGTGACGTCACGAGTGTGACCCTTATCAAAACAACAATGGCAGATGATAGCAGTTCCAGCAGTCAAGAACACCAGAGTTTTCAGAGTGAAGAGGCATTCAGGATCGGTGACAAGACAGAGGAGGATGCAGGAGTGTCAAGTGAACAGGAAGAGAGCGAGGGAGGCATTGAACCGTACAGATTAGAGCCAGAATTTTCGGGGGATTCCGGCACCGACTCAGACCGCAGCAGTGATGGGGAGGAGAGTCGCTTATTGAATACATAATGGTGAGTCTTTACTTTGGCATGTTTGGGGTGTCAGGATAAGAAAAATTAACAATAAAAAAGAAAGGGAAAAAAAAACATCAGCATTTTTCCAACTTATTACAGTGATCCCTCACTTCTTATCGCGTTTAATGGGGACCAGAACCGACCGCAAAAAGTGAAAAACCGCGAAGTAGTGTCACCCCCCCCCCCCCAAGGGCGTCACAAGCACTATTTTGCACAAAAAGGCACAAGAGAACAGCGAAAAGTGCCACTAAGCAACACGAGCGATAAAGAACAATGAATGCGGTCTTCCTTCGCTGGGTATAGGCGCTCGGCAGGGAGCGAAGCTGGGTAAAACATCTCGGCCAATCAGCTTGCAAGGTAAAACGTCTCGGCCAATCAGCTTGCGAGGTAAAACGTCTCGGCCAATCAGCTTGCGAGATTCCCGAGCGGTGAAGAGGTGGGCGGAGAGGAGTGGAGCGGTGGTCAGAGAGGTAGATTTTGAGTTGTGCGGGCTCTCCGTGTTGATACCTGAGGTTCTAATGTAGAAGGCAGGGAGACTACATTGCGTGGAGGTCGGGGGCAGTGCCTTTGGCAGTGCCTTTGGCATGGCAAACCGGGGTGGTGGTTCTTCTCTTTAAAAAAGGGGACCGGAGGGTGTGCTCCAACTTTAGAGGGATCACACTCCTCAGCCTCCCTGGGAAGGTCTATGCCAAGGTACTGGAGAGGAGATTCCGGCCGTTGGTCGAACCTCGGATTCAGGAGGAGCAATGTGGTTTTCGTCCTGGCCGTGGCACATCAGACCAGCTCTTTACCCTCTCGAGAATTCTCGAGGGTTCGTGGGAGTTTGCCCAACCAGTTTACATGTGTTTTGTGGACTTGGAGAAGGCATTTGACCGCGTCCCTCGTGGATTTTTGTGGGGGGTGCTTCAGGAGTATGGGGTGTCGGGCTTGTTGTTACGAGCTATTCGGTCTCTGTACGACCGTGGTGAGAGTTTGGTTCGTATTGCCAACACTCGGTCGGAGTCATTCCCAGTGAGAGTTGGACTCTGCCAGGGCTGCCCCTTGTCACCGATCCTGTTCATAATTTTTATGGACAGGATTTCTGGGCGCAGCCAGGGAATGGAGGGTGTCATGGTTGGTGACCACAGGATCTCATCTCTGTTGTTTGCAGATGATGTTGTCCTGTTGGCTTCATCCAGCAATGACCTACAGCTCTTGCTGGGACGGTTTGCCGCTGAGTGTGAAGCGGCTGGGATGAGAATCAGCACCTCCAAGTCCGAGTCCGTGGTCCTCAGCCGGAAAAAGGTGGATTGTCCTCTCCGGGTTGGGGACAGGCTCCTGCCCCAAGTGGAGGAGTTTAAGTATCTTGGGGTCTTGTTCACGAGTGAGAGGAGAATGGAGCGAGAGATCGACAGACGGATTGGAGCAGCATCTGCAGTGATGCGGACGTTGTACCGGTCTGTTGTGTTGAAGAGGGAGCTTAGTTCTAAGGCAAAGCTGTCGATTTATCAGTCAATCTACATTCCTACTCTCACCTATGGTCACGAGCTTTGGGTAATGACCGAAAGAACGAGATCGCGGATACAAGCGGCTGAAATGAGCTTTCTCCGCAGGATTGCTGGACTCACCCTCAGAGATAGGGTGAGGAGCTCAGTCATCCGGGAGAGGCTCAGAGTAGAACCGCTGCTCTTCCACATTGAAAGGAGTCAGTTGAGGTGGTATGGGCATCTGATTAAGATGCCTCCTGGACGCCTCCCACTTGAGGTGTTTCAGGCACGTCCCACTGGGAGGAGACCCCGGGGCAGACCCAGGACTCGGTGGAGAGACTATGTCTCCCAGCTGGTCTGGGAACGCCTTGGTATCCTCTCTGAAGAGCTGGAGCAGGTGGCTTGGGAGAGGGAAGTCTGGGCTTCTCTGCTTGAACTGCTGCCTCCGCGACCCGGACCTCCGGAAAAGCGGTAGAAGATGGATGGATGGATGGATGGATGGATGGATGGATGGATGGATGGATAACTTGTGCTGTCTTAAATTTAACTAAATCGATGAACTTTATGACATGTGACTTTAAAAACAATGAATTGGTATGGTCTCTATATCCTACATTATTTATTATCCTTATAACTCTTTTTTGTAATGTGCATATTGACTGTAGGTTGGTCTTGTAGGTGTTTCCCCAGACTTCTACACAGTAGTTAAGATAAGGTAGAAACAGTGAATTGTACAGTAAGACCAATGATTTATAGTCCAAGATGTGTCTTCTCTTCCCCAGTATGCCTATACATTTTGCTAACTTGGCCCGGATGTGACTGATGTGAGGTTTCCAGCAGATTTTATTGTCTAGCGTCACCCCCAGAAACTTATTTTCCTGTACTGTTTCTATTCTGGTATCATCTATCGTTACCATTATTTCATGATTTATTTTATAATTTCCAAACACCATAATCTTTGGGTTTTTTTAGATTTAGAGATAATTTATTTTTGTTGAATCACTGCTTTAACTTTTTCATTTCAGTTGTGACCACCTCTAAAACCTGCTGCAAATTCTCACCAGTGCAAAGGATATTTGTGTCATCCACAAACAAAATAATTTTCAGAATTTTTGATACTTGGCATATGTCATTTATATACAAGATAAAGAGTTTGGGTCCCAAAACTGACACCTGGGGCACATCACAAGTGATGTCCATGAAGGGTGATTTGTGCTCTCCAATTTGTACAAATTGTCTGTTACTTAAGTAACTTCCCACCCAACTCAGTCCTACCCCTCTTATCCCATACCTTTCCAGTTTCCTCAGTAGTATTCTGTGGTCAATGGTGTCAAAAGCTTTCTTTAAATCTATAAATACTCCTACAGCAATTTTTTTTTTTTTTATCTATACAACTAGTAATTTCTTCTATAAGTTCGATCAGTACCAAAGATGTAGATTTATCTGCTCTAAAATCATACTGGCTATCTGTAAGGAGGTTGTGTTTTTCAATGAAATCATCAAGTCTCTTAGTGAAGATTTTTTCAAGTATTTTGGAGAATTGTAAGAGTAAAGAGACTGGCCTGTAATTTGTGAAACGATGACTGTCTCCTGTTTTGTATAGAGGTATTACTTTTGCTATTTTCATTTTCTCTGGAAATGTACCAGTTTGAAATGACAGATTACAGATGTGGGTGAGTGGCTTAACAATTCCTTCAATTACTTTTTTCACTATTGTCATGTCAATTTCATTCCAGTTCCTTGATTTTTTTGTTGTTAAATTTACTCACAGTCTCGATAATTTCCTTTTCAGTAACTGCACCCAAAAAGATTGTGTTTGGATTTCTATCTTCTATTTCATTTACAGAACCACTGTAGTTTGTTTCTGGTGTCACTATTGATTTTGCTAATTCAGGACCAACGTTTACAAAAAAATTATTGAAACCACTGACCACATCTTCCATATTATTTATCAAATTGCCATTTTCAATAACATATTCTGGATAATTAGCATTCTTAGGTTGATTACTAATAATCCCATTGAGTACTTGCCATATTCCTCTTAAGTTATTTTTATTATCCTCTAAAATTCTGTTGTAATATTCTTTCTTACAGGTCCTCATTATATTAACTTATTTTTATATCTTTTATATTTGATCTCAGCCTCCACTGTTCTGCACTTAATGAATTGTTTATATAATGTATTCTTCTTTTTACTTGCATTTATTAACCCCTTGGTGACCCAAGGAATATTTTTTTCTTTTGTTGTCTGTCACTGTATTGTTTTATAGGACAGTTTTTATTGTACAATGATTGAAATATTTGTAAAAAAAAAATATCATATGCTTTATTTATATCATTTTCATCATAAACTATCTTCCAGTCTTGTATTAATAATTCCTTTGTCTGTAAATACATTGATTCTTTGGTTCTTATTCCTTTATATTTAATATTTTTGGTATACTTTTTCTTCCTATAATCACATTGATAGACAACAAAAATCGGCAGGTGGTCACTGATATCATTCAATAAAAGCCCACTCCTGACATTATTTTCCATAATGTTTGTGAATATGTTATCTATTAGTGTGGCACTGTGTGACGTGATTCTGCTAGGTCTGGTAATTGTTGGATGTAAGCCCATACTGTACATTGTGTTGATAAATTCTTCCGTCAAACTACGTTCTTTTGAATTCATCAGATCTATATTGAAATCCCCACAGATGAACATAACTTTATGAGTTAGTTTTGCATACATTTTTTCCATTCAGTCCTTAAATAAGTCAGTGTTTGATCCAGGTGTTCTATATCCACAGCTCACTACTATATTCTTCACATTGTCCAGACAGATTTCTATTGTAATACATTCAAATAAATCATCCACAGTCACTGACAAATTTTCAACAACCTTGTATTTCAAGCTCTTGTCAACATAAATTGCAACTCCTCCTCCTTTTTTTCACTTTTCTATTTATATAATTTAATTCATAGCCATCCATGGTAAAATCCACTCCTTTCTCTTCACTGAGCCACGTCTCTGATATTGCCACAATATTGAATGGCTCTTTAAACTGATGTAAATAATCTTTAATGTTATTAAAGTTGGCATAGAGACTCCTGCTGTTGAAGTGGATCATAGAAATATTGAAATCAGATGTGGCCATTGTGTTAAATAATAAAATAAATAAATAAACTTTACTTACTTGGCTCTAAGAAAAAAGGAAGTTCCAAGCCTGTGTGTTTTTAGTTTAGCTGTTGCTAATGCTGCTCCGAGATGTGTGCTGGCCCTCATATTCCAAGTGTTTTGTTTTGTTTTGTTTTTTCTTGTGTGTTATCTCAAGGTCTTTCCTTCCATCTAGATTATTCTTGTATATAGTGTGTTTCTTTTCATCAGGGCTCGGTAGGAAGACTCAGATTAATGACTGGACCAATTTTTTTTCTATTTTACTCTGGGTCTTTCTTTTATTTTTCTCCCTCAGGGCAATGGAGAACAACAGAGGTGGGGGTGAATTTATTGTTTACACACACGACCAGCTGATTGCGCTGAGGAGACCAGTGCTGCTTCTTGGAGGGAAGCCCATCATCCCGGATGAGCTCAAGAGGAGATGCCGCAGGTGAAGGACTGGACCCAAGATGAGGTGCAGGAGGCACAAGCCAGCTGTACCGATGTTCATTACAGGTAACGTGAGGTCGCTGGGAAACTAGGTGGATGAGCTCACAGCATTGGTCAGGATGCAAAGGGAATATCATGAGTGTAATATCATATGTTTTACAGAGACATGTTTACACACAGATGCTGGACAACAAAGTAGCAATACCTGGCTTTAAGACTGTCCAGTCGGACGGGGACATTGTAAGTAGTGGGAAAAAGAAGGGAGGAGGATTGGCAGATCTTATGAATGAAATGTGATGTAATCCTGGACACATTTATGTGAAGGAACGGCACTGCAGCCCGGACATTGAACTGCTGGCTGTGAGTATGTAACCTTATTAAATGCCACAAGAGTTCAAGTGCCGTTGCAATTATCGTCTACGTCCCTCCATCAGCTGATGCAGCGATGGTCTGTGATGTCATCAGCTCCACTACTGTCACATTACTGGAGAAGCACCCTGATGCATTGATGCATTTATGGACATTACGGGCGATTTTAACCACATCTCACTGGGCAAAACACTTCCAAATTTCCAGTGAGTTTGTTGACTGTCCCACCAGAGAAAATAAAACACGAGATCTACTGTATGCCAATGCAAGAGATGCATATAGTGCCACAGCCCCCCCCCCCCGGCAGATCAGATCACAACATGGTTCTGTTATCACCCAAGTACATTCCCCTAGTGCAAAGCCAGTCTGCTTATGAAACCCCCTTAGTTCTGGCATGATTCTGGCAGCAATGATGACATCATAGCTCAGGTCAGGTTCACGGCACTGTACTGGATAAAATAGGGAGCGTACACTGCCCAGTGTGACCAAGAGCATCATACAGCTCCACCACACAGAGAGGCAGCATCAACAGGGAGATTGTCCAACATTTTTCTCTTACAATGTGATCGTACAGATTTGTCAAAATTAGCGTTGTGTTCTTTTGACAACTGTTTTTCTTTTACCGTGAACCTGCATTATTATCAAAAATCACAACAGTGAAATGAACAATAAACATGTAAAATACCAAAAATAAAATAAATTTCCACAGCACAAAAATAAAGCATAAAGCAGGGCTAAAATAAAATAATCATAAATTGACAAATAATAATAAACTAAAATATCCCTTGACACAACATACCTGGATAAAATAGGAAGCGTACATTGCTCAGTACCAAAAGCCAGTTTAGAAAGCTTGGGATCAGTCCACCAAGGTCTCCACCTTTGACCGCCACCTAATCCACATAGCACCGGACCCCCATGATCCCTCCCGCAGGTGGTGAGCCCACTGGAGGGCGGACCCATGTAACTCCTTCGGGCTGAGCCCGGCCGGGTCCCATGGGTGGAAACCCGGCCACCAGACGCTAGTCTTCGAGCCCCTCCCCCAGGCCTGGCTCCAGGGTGGGGCCCTGGTAACCCCATACCGGGCGGGGTACACTGAATCCTTGATATACAATTTATCATGAGAGTCTGTTGGATCGTTCTTAGTCTGGCCCTTCACCCAGGACCAGTTTGTCTTGGGAGACCCTATCAGAGGCAAATTGCCCCAGACAACCTAGCTCCTGGGATCACTGGGGCACGCACCCCCCCCCACCACGATAAGGTGACGATCCATGAGGGGGAGGAGATCCATGGGAGGAGACCCCGAGGCAGACCCAGGACTCGGTGGAGAGACTATAGCCTGTTTTCCACTATCCCAGCACACCTCGGTACGGCTCGATTCACTTCAGTACGGCTCGGAATGCTTCTGTCTCCATTAGCACGGTGTTGTGCTTGTGCTGTGATGGTTTGTGTTAGGAGGTTTTAGAAGCGGGGCAGCAGCAGATTCTCAGCGAGGTGGGGCCACACTCCCGTGACGTTACGCACCGGACTGAGTCCTTATTTACACGAGACAAAAAATGGAGGATCCAAGGATTATTGCCTTGCTCGCTCTGTGGTTTTATCTCACAATTAATTTTATCTCATAATTAAGCTGCAACAACACAAGTCACTTTTGTTTTGATTTAACTGCCAAATGACCTAGAAATAATGAGCTGAAACTTGTTTTTATTCGTATTAAATAATGAGACGGTGGCACACTGTCCAACACCACATCCTAGGGCATTTTGGATGTACTGAATTAAAAAAAATTCATGTTTTTCACCTTCAGGTCAACGTTTGGAACAACAGTATTATTATTTTCCGTTTAGATGATGCTACACTCCTTCTAAAGTATTGTAAATCTCTGAATTTGGAATGCCGATAGAACATTCAATTTACATATACTTGTACCTTTGACTTGGTGCTAATTTTTTATGATATTTCAATAAAAAGAACAGAAAGCTTACAAAAAGATTTCTTTTTTGGACTAGTTAAAAATTACATTACCTTTACAATGGTTGACCCTCGGCATCATTTTGATCAGACTAGGCAATGGGATTTCTATGTAATTATACTGTTTTATAATTCAGTGTTATAACAGACAAACCACACTTTCCAAAACAATTCCATTTTATTATATACAAAATATTAAAATAAAAAAAAACTTTGCAACACAACATGAAGGTTAATCGACATTTTATACACGCCGACCACTGAGTGCTGAGGCTCGGTAGAATGAAGCCGTCTCTGCCAGCTCTGGTTCAGGAAAGCTCAGTTGAATTAATCCGGACGGGCTGTCGCGGCGGATGCGTGGGATGATTCTACAAGGAAAATGCACACAATAAAATACAGCACGAAAGTGCAATATATACAGAAAAGACAATAGTTTTTAACAAGAATACATAAGCTTATTTCAGTGTATTGTTCACATGAATAATTACAATAAAAGCTTTAGTCCGCAGTGTGCTGCAATAAAGCAGCGATCATCCACAAATGAACAGCTTTTTTATTGCATAAATAAACTGAGCGTCTTACCGAATATATTTGTGAAAAAACGCACAATAAAAAAAAATTTAAACTCACCGTTAAAGGACTCCGATGTCGAGACCTCCCGGTATATTTTTTCATTCCGGGCAGCTCCGTCTAACTCGCGCTGAATACGTTCGTCTGACAATGCAGTGAGCAGACACTGCACCTCCTTATTGGTCCATGAAACACCCTTATTACGCGAAGCCATTTTTGATAGAATAAATGAAAATAGCACAGCAATACACTGAAAAGGAACCGCCAACAGTGGTTGCGTGCTGAGTAAAGGCGGTCGAGAAGATTCTTTTTTTTTTTTCCAAAAACTTTATTGAGAAGGTCGTGAAGATTTGGTAGCTGAAGAGGAGGAGAGGGGCGGTTACAACCTGACCAATCAGCGCCGGTTACGACCTGACCAATCAGCGGCGACCAGTCTGTTAACGTCACAACACGGCACAGCTCAGCACTGCTGTACCCTGCCCTGCAGCGGGGCTGAGAATCGCGGCTGTTAAACCGTGTTGGGGCTTGTGGAAAAGCGTACAAAGCATGCTGAGCCATCCCGTGTCGCGCTAAAGCGTGCTAGTGGAAAAGGCCTATATGTCTCCCAGCTGGTCTGGGAACGCCTTGGTATCCCCTCTGAAGAGCTGGAGCAGGTGGCTGGGGAGAGGGAAGTCTGGGCTTCTCTGCTTGAACTGCTGCCTTCGCGACTGGGACCTCCGGAAAAGCGGCAGAAGATGGATGGATGGACATTGCTCAGTGTGACCAACAGCATCATACAGCTCCTACTCACAAACGGCAGGTTGACACACATGCACCAACACAATTGCGCAACACCTTGTGCCTCAAGCGCGCAATAGCAACTGACAGGCTAGTGGCTAACAGCTAACAAGCTAGAAAGTTTTTCATTAATTCAAAGCTTCAATAAGATTGAGAGCACAAATTAACTCAACCAAGGGCGTTAAACATAGAAACATTGTTCCTGTCATTCCCTGTAAACATCAGTCAAGCCTGAACAACAATTAAACAGATTAATTCACTGAGTTCTAGCAGAGCTGTATGAGATACATACCACCACACAGACACAGCAGCTAAAACTGCTGGCTTCTGGCAGCATACAACAAGATCCGGTCACCACACGAGGGCGCCGTTTCATCAAAATATAAAACAAAATAAATTAAAATAATAAAAAAATAGCCTGACAAAGATAATTAAAATTAAATTACAAATAAGTTTTTTGAAAATAGACTTCACCACTTGCACTCCGGGCAATTTTCCTAAAAATGCCAAAAAAAAAAAAACGTGCCCAAAGTAAATCGAAAGCTGTTATTCAACCCTTTGCAGCATCTTCATGGGGTTGGTCTCATTTAAAACAAAACACTTTGAATTTTTTGGCAAAAAAAACATAATCCCTCTACGTGTTCCGGCCACTGAGTTACAGTCATCTAAACATACTGAACTTGAAGAAAAAAAATTTGGACACAGTGTTTTTTTGGATACAAATGCTTGTAAATAACACACAGCTGTCCGATCCGGCTGGAAAATGCAACAGAAATGTAGAACCAAGTATTATCAAGCTGAGATCCAAATTTGGTAACAATACCACAAAAAATGAATATTTTACACAGCTTTGTTCTCAGGCTGTTCCCAGGTGTTATGGAACTGTGCCAAATTGTGCCAAATGGCACAGTTTGGAAAAACGTCTGTAACTTTTGAATAATTAAATGTAGAATCTTCATTTTAGGCTCTAATGAAAGGTCACACTCAGGGCTGTGTCTGTGTGTGTGTGTGTGGGCGGGGGGTCGTCCCCCCCCCCCCCCCCGCTACCAAGGACCAAATTCGGCCCTCGCTACATGACGGAATACACTCTTTTTTTTTTTTTTTCCTTGCATGTTTTCACAGCGGCTCCCCCCCCCCCCCCTCGCTACTGTGTGTGTGTGTGTGTGTGTGGGGAACCGTGAACGGACCGTGAACGCCCCCCCCCCTCGCTACAGAAGAGGGCCATCGCTACATGATGGAATAGACTGATATGCTTCCTCCCGCGGACCGGGGAGTGTTCGGACCGTGCCCCCCCCCCCGCTCCTCTTCTGCCGGGGGGGGGGGGGGGGCGTTCACGGTCCGAACACGGCAAATGAAACGTTTATCGCGGCGCACGCACTTCGTGCGCAGTACAGTTGTAATTTACCGATCGGTCAAAAGTCATTTTTGGATTACAGTTTTCAGGGATAAATAATAATTTAGCTTATAACACCTTACCTCTTCAAAGTGGCAGAGTCGTGGCGAACAGCTCTTCCCATGCATCAGACGAACGCGACGTTGCTCCGCTCGTGGATCCCGATCAACAAACGGCAACCATTATTGCCGTTTTGGCGAATGATTTATGACTTTTGTCGGCCTCCGTCTATTCTGCTGGAATGAGTGCAGGTCCCACTTGTGGGTGTTTTCCATGCTGCTGGGTGAGCCTGGGTCTGTAGTAGATTCGTACAGAGTCCTTCTGCAGCAGTAAATATCGCTTCACCCAGCCAGAATTTCTGTGCTTCAATTGGCTCCTGCATTCACGGTAGGTGGGTCCTCCTTCCTAGATTTTCATTCATTGGCTCCTCAAGGTTTCAGAAACCCAATTCAAGGCTCTTATTAGTCGTATGAGAGGTCAGTCAGATGAACTAATCAGTTCGCGGCTGTGTTTGCAGATTTTTTTTTCAGTGGCGCTTGGAGGGCACACCACCTACACCATCACCATCAATATCCTTATCATGCGTCATGCGCACGAGGGCGCACGAGCGCGCTCTCGCGCGCCCTCGTGCGTCATAGGACGCAGAGACTCGCCCGCCCGCGGAACAACGGAGCGCAAGTGGTTAACACAATTCTAATTTAATAAAGATAATTTTGATGAACTTCAACTAAAATAACCCTGTTACACCCCCCACCCCCCCAAAATTTGGCAAAAATCCAAAAATTATGGAAAACACTGGAAACAAACAAGACGTCACATATATCCACCATATCAAATGATCAGCACTTTCAAATGAATAACACACACTTACAATATTAATGTGCTCTGTCAGGCCACCCAGCTGTTCAGAAAAAGAACTCAGGAGGGTGGTGCAGCATCCTACACAAGCCCTTCACAGATGACATTAAAAGTGCCTGAATACACTTTTCACACTCAGTCAAACACAGAACAACTAACCACAATGGTACTATTGTTCAGACAACGGATATGGAAGCAAGCATCGAGGAATACAATCATTCATGGGTAAGGAGTTCAACACACAGTGTTCACACTGAACACAAAATTAGCCCATGAGTTTAACTTACTAGTCTGCATGAGTAAAACTGCCCTTTTCATAGTTTGGATCAGTCAGGTGACAGGTTTGATGACACGGCCAGCCCTGGTCCGATAGGGAACAGATGGGGCCATATGGGAAGGCACAGGGACAACACACTCGGGATAACTTGGGGAGCTCCGTCGATGCCCAGAGTCCAAAACACCAGATGGAACATCTGTCATAGGGACACCGGAGACAGGGGGTGGGTCAACTGGACCAGGCGGTGTAGTGACTGGATCAAGGGACGAGGCACTTGAGTTATGGGCAGGGACAACTTTAACAGGTACTGGTTTACTGAAGTCATGGACTGGGGAACTTGAATTAGCAACTGAGGCACTGGAATCATGGGCAACAACAGGGATTTGTGAAACCCACTTTTGTGTATGGGCAGTTTGGTCCATAACAGAGTCACTTTGGGTGAACAGGGCAGAGGAGAGACGCACAGCATTACTCTCACTTGAAACACATGAAGGGGACTAAAAGACAGTGGTATGAGGTGCTCAGTTGAGAGGTCAACAGCATCGTTCTCATCCAAAGCACAGGACAAGATCAGTGAAGCAGACTCATCAATCAATGGCAGGGCTGGCAAGAAATTCACACACAGCAACAAGTTATGATGCACTATTTTAGACTAACCGGAGATGGGGTCATGAACCTCAAAAGTGTGCGTCTTGGGGTTACTGTTAATCACCGTGTAAATCACATTGCCCCATCGGTCTGCCAACTTTCTCCATCCTCTCTCTCCCCTGTTTACCAGGAGAACTCTGTCACCAGTCTCAATCTCTACTCCCTTCACTCTCCGACTGTATATAGCTGCCTGCCGCTTCTGCTCAGTACTAGTATGTTTCTCTGCCAGTGACATGGCCTCATGGAGATCCTTCCTCAGGTCCTCAATGTACTGGGCGAATGACACTTCACCATTGTCTCTGAGCGCAGATTTGAACAAGACATCGACAGGTAGGTGGGGTACTCGACCAAGCATTAAGTAGAATGGGGGGAACCCTGTCGTCTCATGGGTGGTGCTGTTGTACATGAATGTTAAGGTGTGTAACATCTGAGGCCAGGCTTGTTTGGCACAAGGTGGGAGGATTCTGATTATGTTGCCCAGAGTATGGTTGAACCGCTCAGCTGACCCATTCCCCATCAGGTGATAGGTGATGGTGTTGGACTTCTTAACACCTGAGACTTGAAGAAGAGCCGCTATTAATTCACTCAAAATTTGCACGTTGCTCAGAGTGAATTCTCTCGGGGAACCCATAATAGCAAAAGACGTTATCCCACAACTTTCATGCAACCTGCTTTGCAGTTTGGTCCGGGCAGCAGAAGGCATGGGACAGCCTAGTGAAATTGTCTGCTACAACCAGAACATCGACAGAGCGGTTCTTGGAATCCTGTGCTGCCCAAAAATCAATGCTTACCAATTCCAATGGTGCTCTAGTCTTGATGCTTTCAAGTGGCGCTCGACCATCTGGCTCAGGTGTCTTGCCATTACACATCTGGCACAGCACTTGATATAGCCTCTTACATCTTGCACCAGCATGCACCAATAGAATCTTTGTTTCACAAGGGAAAAGGTTCTGTCTTGACCGTGGTGACCTGCATTATCGTGGCACCAACACAGAGCTTCCTCCCTCAGTGAAAAGGGAACCACATACTGGTGTCTCTTCTTCCTAGTGACTTAATCTTTGGATACACGGTATAGCATGCTATCTACAACCACAAGCTTATCCCACTACCTCATAAGCCTCAAAGCATTCACAGATTAGAACTCAGAACTCAGAAAGGATTTATTGCCAAGTATATTAACAGTAAACAACTGATAACATACGAGGGATTTGACTTGACACTGAAAACAACATGCATTTCCGGTGACACGGCAGCGTCGATAACGCGCCTGCCAGCAGACTAGGAACAGAAAGCATAGGGAAGAAAAGGATAAACACAATAGGAGAGAGCAAAAAAGCATTGATTGTCAGAATACCGGTCATAAATGATCAATATTATGATTACAAGAAAAAAAAGCCCTCAATGCACAATTAGCAGACAATAGAATGTATACAAAGACACAAAGAGAGCAGTGAGTGAATGATCTTCTCATCAGTTTATTGAGTCAGTATGAGTGTAGTGTTGAGTGAAGGTGTTTATATCAGTTAAGAACAACAAAGTCTCTTCAGCAGGAGATGTTGTGTCTAGCGTCTGGCATTTTGTCCTTGAGCCAGGCAGCTGGCTGTCCATAAGAGTCAATGCCGCTCAAATGTTTTGAAAACAAAAAACTGCAGATAATCTGGAGGACTTGATTGTAAGGGGCAGGTCAGATAAGTCGAATAGTACTGTTCCCAGAGGAAAAAAAAACTTTATATTCTCTTACAGATTCAGTACTTTAATCCTTCAGTGCTGGACGTTGAATTCTTCATGGACGGCTCTCAGCGTGATCATGATGTAATCCATTTTCCTAGACAGTTCTCCATTAGCCACTGTCAGAGTCCTGCCCATTTGTTCAATTTGATGGTTAAGCCTCGCCTGGTCAGCATTTTGATAGGCTCCCTCCATCTTCATCAATTTACGGTACACCAGAACAATTCCAGATCCAATCAGAAAGATTCCGATTACCATTGCTACGAAGATGTATAAATCTTCGACATCTTCGATAGAAAGATCACACAGGCACAAGAGTTTCCAATTACTTGTGTCCTTCAAATAGCCTGCAGCCACTGTTCCTGCGGGGCAAACTACCTCCCCTGGGGCACTTTTCCTCGTTGAAAAAATAGTGTCAATTGCGTTCAAAGCCCAACTTATTAAATCCATAATTTCGTTCGATAATCAGCAGTAGAGACATGCAGACAGACGACAGCAAGCTGGGATCCAGTCAGTTAGGGGAGGAAAGAGATAAAGAGTCAGAGCTGGAGAGAAGGAAAAAAGCGTCTGCTCTCTTTGGAGGGCGGAAGTGAAGATTAATTAGGCCTTTCCCGCCTTGAAGGTCTGCCATGCTGCTCAACATGGAACAGTACTCTAGCTAAGTCAACATCTTCTCTCTGCTTGTCTCTGAGATCTTGTTTGGTCATAGATGGCAATATGTCTTGGCCGACGGACATGATACTCTTAACATGGTCTACCAACACTGTCGAGCTGATTGTTGTAACAACATCCCAGCTATTGTGGCAGTCGAGGGCTGAGACCTCAGCTTTAGTCAGCGAAGAGGCTGAGAGTGTTGTTGCGACAGGTGGTTAACCCTTGTGTTTACATGAGGCTTTCTGAGTGGCTTGGTGGACATTTGACCATCTGAAGGCTTCCTGAACTTTTCCTCCAGACAAGGCCTCTAACTCCTAGAGAAGATGTTCATAGGGCTCACTGACAAGGCGCTCACCAATCCCCTTTCCTACAAAAGGTTGTCTACTGAGGGCATCCACAACAACATTTCTACACCCAGGGATGTATTTAAAATTAAATTAATCCATCCATCCATCCATCCATCTTCTACTGCTTTTCCGGAGGTCCGGGTTGCGGAGGCAGCAGTTCAAGCAGAGAAGCCCAGACTTCCCTCTCCCCAGCCACCTGCTCCAGCTCTTCAGAGAGGATACCAAGGCGTTCCCAGACCAGCTGGGAGACATAGTCTCTCCACCGAGTCCTGGGTCTGCCCCGGGGTCTCCTCCCAGTGGGACGTGCCTGAAACACCTCAAGTGGGAGGCGTCCAAGAGGCATCCTAATCAGATGCCCATACCACCTCAACTGACTCTTTTCAATGTGGAGGAGCAGCGGTTCTACTCTGAGCCTCCCCCGGATGACTGAGCTCCTCACCCTATCTCTGAGGGTGAGTCCAGCAATCCTACGGAGAAAGCTCATTTCAGCCGCTTGTATCCGTGATCTTGTTCTTTCAGTCATCACCCAAAACTCGTGACCATAGGTGAGAGTAGGAACGTAGATGGAGTGGTCTGCTGGGGCAGTGGCATTATTGCAGCCGATAGGAAGAGACTGAACAAACTGATTAAGAAAGCTAGCTCTGTCCTGGGGCAGCGCCTTGATCCGATGGAGGAGATAGGAGAGAGAAGGACGGTGGCTAAACTGTCATCTCTGCTGGAGTCCGAGTTCCACCCTATGCAGGACATACTGAATGCACTGAGGAGCTCATTTAGCAGCAGACTACATCATCCCAGGTGCACAACCGAGAGGTTTCGTAGGTCCTTCCTACCAACGGCTGTCAGACTGTACAACCTAAGCAGGGCTGCTCGCAGAGATAGCAAAAAGACGTAACAAACTAATAGTTTTTTGAATGCAAAAGATGCAATAGACTTACACAATGGTCCCCTCCGGCATACAACTAGGAACATACCGGTCGCTATGGAGGGTGAGAATATGTATGGGCACATAATCATACCATGTAGGATAACTAAGTAGACGGTTATGCTGTTTCATTCCATCTAGCAACAATGCTCTGCACTGTGTGTGTTTATATATTTACATATTTATTCCATCTAGCTACAATGCTCAGCACTGGGTGTGTTTATATATTTATATATCTACATATTATTCCATCTAGCTACATTGCTCCGCACTGTGTGTGTTTATATACTTGCATATTTATTCCACCTAGCTGCAATGCTCCGTACTGTGGGTGTTTATATATTTACATATTTATTCCATCTAGCTACAATGCTCTGCACTGTGTTCATATATTCATATATTTTATTCCATCCAGCTACAATGCTCTGCACTGTGTGTCTGTGTGTGTGTGTATATATATATATTTTATAGTAATACGTACATATGTATATTAGCTGCTCTTGCTTGCTTGTTTTTTTCTTGCCTTCTGATTGTTGCTCTGAGTGTTGCTATCCCTGTGCTGTTGCAATCCTGGAATTTCCCCGTTGTGGGACTAATAAAGGCTTATCTTATCTTATCTTATCTTATCTAGATTGACTGGTAAATCGACAGCTTTGCCTTAGAACTAAGCTCCTTCCTCACCACAACAGACCGGTACAACGTCCGCATCACTGCAGATATTGCTCCAATCCGTCTGTCAATTTCTCGCTCCATTTTCCTCTTACTCGTGAACAAGACCCCAAGATACTTAAACTCTTCCACGTGGGGCAGGAGCCTGTCCCCAACCCAGAGAGGACAATCCACCTTTTTCCAGCTGAGGACTATGGACTCGGACTTGGAGGTGCTGATTCTCATCCCAGCCGCTTCACACTCAGCGGCAAACCGTTTACCTTCATAAGCTAAATAATCTCTTTGTTGAATCATAGTTGGCAAATTTGTGAGCAAATCCTCCATTTCAGTTCATCGACAGTCATGGGTAGCGTCCATATTGAATTGTCTTCTTCTACTCTCGGTTTCTCAAAAAAGAAGAAGAAGAATTTCTTCTTCTGTGGTGTATTCTCTGTCAGCCATGATTCTTCCAACATGTCTGCCACCTTGTGAACAGGCATAATCAGTACAAATCCTCAGTACCACTGGGCAGTGTTTCTGCAAGTCATATCACTTGACAGGCACAGTGCTGCGCTGTGCCACTAGGGGCACATGTCCTGTCCATGAAATCTGGCCAGTTAAAAGGTGAAAATAATTTCAAAGCATCAGACTTACCACTTGCTGAATTGAAACTCAATGGAAACTCTCATTAAACAAAAAAAGTTTTCAGTTGCTTTTTTAAAAAAGTCCACAGAGTCAGATGAACATAGCTGGAGTGACAATCTGTTCCAAACAAGTCCACCACCCTCCGTGTGCAGAGTCGTGTCTCCACGGAAAATGAAGCCCAAAGAATACTTGCATTTTTTCCACTGTTTTCTCAAAAATGTGCAACTTCTAATAAATCTGAAATTTTTTTCTTGCAAATTTTTAACTTTTTCTTGCAATTTTGCAGCTTTTTTTCTAAGATAAAATCTGCAACTTTTTTCTTGTAATTTTATAATCTTTTTTAACAAATTTGCAACTTTTTATTTTCCTGTAATTTTGCAACTTTTTTCTTATAGATTTTAAACTTTTAAATTTGCAACTTTTTTCCTTGTTTTGCAATTTTTTTCTTATAAAGTTGCAACTTTTTCCATGTAAATGTGCTACTTTTTTCTTGCAAATCTGCAACATTTTTCTCAAAAATTTACAGTTTTTTCTTGCAATTTTGCAACTTTGCAACTACTTTCTCAAAAAATTTCATCTTTTTTCTTGTAAATGTTTAACCTTTTTCTCACAAACTCGCAACTTTTTATTTTCCTGTAAATTTACAACTTTTTTTTTTTCTGGTAGATTTAAAACTTTTTGAAATTTGCAACTTTTTTTCTCTTAAACTTACAGTGTGGATGAAAAATAAGTTCAGGCGAGATACGACGAGCTGTGAGGTTGCAGAGTTTTATTTTCCTCCAACATCATGAGCTGCACTTGTAGAGCGGTGCACTACTGTGCTGTACAGTGCTGTGCTGCATTGTGTTGTGCTGTGCTGTTGAGGCATGTATAGCAAGCTCTTTTATACATGTTATACCAACAGAGAGAATGCATGGCAGATTTGCATATTGATATACATATCAGTCAATACATACAGCTGTGGACAAAATTCATGAGTTTGCTTTTTAAAATAATTCTGTTGAACCACAATTCAAAAGCATTGTCTGATTTTCATTGCTTAATTTTCATAGAATTTTTACTTATTGCCACTTTTGTCAGATTCAAATTATTTCTGTGACCATTGTGGGTTTTTCTATCATTAACAGAGGGGTACCAACAATTTTGTCCACGTGTGCATCATTCACGTGACCAACTGGCGCCCGGACGCCCTCTCCTTAATCCAGGGATGTATAACAATAGTCCATTGTTCTGATTGTTTCCTAGGAACTCTGTTCGTATCCAAATTGTCCCCTGCTTAGTGCAGGCTAGCTGAGTGTAAGGATTGAATGTCCATGTAGATTGTAGTGGGTCACCACAACATTTTTTTTCTTGTCAACTTGCAGCTGTTTTCTAAAAAAATTCAACTTTTTCATGTAAATTTGGGCTGCTTTGGTTAGCACTGTGGCAGCACAGTGAGAAGGTCACAGGACTGATCCCACCCCCTCACCATCAGTGAGCCTTTTGTGTGGAGTTTGCATGTTCCTGTGGGTTTACCCTGGGTACTCCATTTTCCTCCCACAGGCCAAAAACATGCAGATTAGATTAATTGGAGACTCTAAAAGTGGCTCTAGGTGTGAATGGTGAAGGGACTGGCACTGCACAGTTGCTGCCTTGTCCATCCAGGTTGATGCCCCAAATTTCCCTTTGGGATTAATAAAGTATACAAAATGCAAAAATAAATGTACAACTTTTTTTCTCAAAAATTTACAACTTGCCATTTTGCAACTATTTTCTAAAAAAAATTGCAACTTTTTTGTTGTAAATTTGCAATTCTTTTCTCAAAAATTTGCAACTTTTTTCTTGTAGATGTGATGTCATGGAACGGGGTTGATGTCTCAACCCCGTTCCGTGACCTGTGGCTGCAGTTTCCTGATTATTGTTAATTATTCCCACCTGGCAGGTTATTGGAGCCTCTAAGCCTGGGTTCCCTGTCAGACTAAAGCCACCCCTCCTCCTCTTTCTGCCAGGCATTCACCAGCTGTCACCTTCACCTTTTGTGTTCCACACATACACATACATGCCCATACACTTATATTAATTCTCACTTACATACACGCACACATACATGCACTGACATGCATCATTCTGCACACACACACACAGGCACGCTATCACACATACACACAGATTCACGCACATCCACTTGTCACTCATTGATACTCAGGGTATTTATGAGTGGCAGTGTGAGCATTCTGTGTGGTGGTGTTAGTCAACATTCAGTGTTCTGGCTCACTCACGGTTGGTTTCTCCTCTTTTTGGACTTTTGAAGGCGTTGTTATTTCCAGAGCCAAGTAGCACTCCAACCCTCATGTAAGTCTTCCTTTTCATTATTATTAGCCCTTCCTCTCTGCTCCAGTCCCTCCTGGGAGCGCGTGGGGTATCTCTCCTCCAGCCAACGGAGTTTAAAGCCTGTCATCTCATCATTACTCATTTTGGACTGTTTACATGGACTCTTTGAATGCATATTTTTCCTGTTCAATAAACACGTTCGCTTCACCTGCATTTGGGCTCGTACCAATTTATTTGTGCGCTGCGCAACAACGCAGTGTACATGACATGTGAAAGTTTTCTTTTTGCCAATGCTGCCAATGTCCCTGTTGGTGGAACACTGGAATTTTAAGAGGTTAAGGAACTTTTTCCCCACAGTTTGAACTTTATGATTTGTATAATCACATGCATAATTTTGATAGACAAATTTATGCTTTTAGTTTAATGTTGATATTGTGCGTGCACGTGGTGACTCCCTGTAGAGACATCTATGAGACGAGCACAGTGATAAGCTGAACACACGTGGCCATAATTGTGACCAAACACATGTTGTCATGGCAAATATGACATGACGGTGAATCCAGCATTTTAATAAGCTATTCTTATCTTGAATTCTCTGACTATGTAAAACATGTTTTGTTTTTTGTTTTATAATTTTTCCCCATGACTAAGTGACTGGAAGTACATGGCAGTGCAAGCACACACGTTATCAAAGATGACAAATCTTGAGTCTTGGGATGACAGCAGTGAATTTGAAAAATAAATGCAATTTTATCATCTCTGAAATGTCTAATATTCCACACTTATAACTTTCAAATTTAAAGCTTTGGTGTTGGGGGACAGTTCTAAATTTCTTATCTGGGATTTTATTATGAAACCTTAAAGGACAATGGCAACAATAGGCACGTGTTTCTTCCCCATCACTGTTTTTGGCGATGGCTGCTATCTGCCATATTTGATCCTGCCCCTGGCTATTGTCAGAGACCAGCATTTAATGTGACTATTCATTTTCATTTGAGGAAATATGGTATATATAATGTTCAGTGTGGCATTAGCATTACAAAGGAGACTGCAGTTAGAAGGCCAGAATGAAAGGGGACTCTCTATTTGACTAACAGGTCAGAAATCACAGGATGGTAATTTCCCCTCCTAAACAAGAATGGCTTTAAATCAGAATACATTTTTAATCGAGAAATTATTTAGCTCTGAATTAATACTGGGTCTTTTGACAGACTGCTGCACTAATAAGATCAGTGCAGTACATAATGGCATGTGACCTTCTGCTCTACTTTTGGATTCACCCCAGATTGGAACATTTAGCTGTCGCTGTGGCCAATTATTTCCCAGGTACCTCCTGTTGTGAAGGATAATAGCACTTAATTAGCCAGAGAATGCGGGGCGGGCTGCCCCCACCCCACCCGCCATTCCCGCTCCATCTAGCTGTCTGTCTTTGTCTGCCGGAATGCAGCTCCACAGCAGGGTTTGCAGTGAGTCAATCATGTCCACTCTACCGCCTCAACTCTCACCTGCACAGTGAGGGGTCGTGGGCCGTGCAGTCCAGCCTGGCCGTAATCAGGCTATTCACGGGTATCAGGCTTTCTAGGGATGCTGAGGTCAGAGTGGCTGTGAGCAACGGGAGGATGAGGCTCCATCTGCCACTAAAGCCCCCATGGCTGCCGTCATCATCGTTGTCATCATCATCATCATCATCATCCTCGTCATCATTATCCTCGTCATCATCATCGTCCTCATCATCATCATCATCATCGTCGTCGTCGTCGTCGTCGTCGTCGTCCTCATCATCATCCTCATCATCGTCGTCGTCGTCCTCATCATCCTCATCATCGTCGTCGTCCTCATCATCATCCTCATCGTCGTCGTCGTCGTCATCATTATCATCATCATCGTCGTCATCATTATCATCATCATTATCATTATCATCATCATCATCATCGTTGTCATCGTCGTCGTCGTCATCGTTGTCATCATGATCATCATTATCATCATTATCCTCATCGTCATCATTATCCTCATCGTCATCATCATCATCATCATCGTCGTCGTTGTCATCATCATCCTCACCGTCATCATCATCGTCGTCGTTGTCATCATCATCCTCACCGTCATCATCATCCTCGTCGTCGTTGTCATCATCCTCATCATCATCATCATCATCCTCATCATCATCATCATCATTATCCTCATATCATCATCATCATCCTCATCCTCATCGTCATCATCATCATCCTCATCGTCATCATCCTCATCCTCATCCTCATCCTCATCATCATCATCATCATCATCATTATCCTCATATCATCATCATCATCATTATCCTCATATCATATCATGCTTAAGCTTTGGTGGGGCCCACCTGGACATGTTGGCCGGCCATGATGGTCTCCACGTAGGTTTCTACAAGAAGAGACCGCTCGTGGTTGCCACGGTGTTCTCAGTCAGCACTAATAGCAGCCTGACACATGCAAACATTCCCCGGCACCAGCAGCTCTTCTCCTCCAGCTAAAGTCGGCCTCACCTTCATGAACAGATCCCTGTCAGAGGTGAGTCTCAAACAGCCAGAAATTGTACTCAGGTCAAAGTAGGAATGCTTAACAGTTCTTGTGTCAGTGCTGACAGACAGACTGAACTCATTCCCTGTTCTCCTTTAGACCAGATCTGACTGAATCATGGACTCTGCAGAAATTATCATCACAATGTTCAACACCAGTCTTCATCATCTTGATCATCAAATGAAAGTCATTTTGGACTGTGAAGCCTGTTTTATGTGTGTTGTATGTGTCCACTGAGCCAGCTTTTCCCAGATGAAGCTCTTTTGGACTGTTCGTTGTCTTCATGTGTGGTTTATGTGTCTTCCTGTCTGCTTTTATCAAAACTGTTTGGGGTTTTTTTGACTGGTAAATAGTTGCCTGTGCATGTGGCCACGCTGAGCCCAGGGTATATTCAGGTGTTTTTCTTTTGCATAAACTGTTGGGCAGCATGTAGCCTCTTATATTGTAGGTTCTGCTTGTTGTTGTGTGTCTCCTCTGTCAGCGGCGTTGTGTGGCCGCTGGGCCATCACAATGTGGTAACAATGTGATGATAAGACTGACTGTTGATTAAATCTGTGGTGCATTCAAGCAGGTGTTGTTGGCTTATCTGATAGTCTGTGTGTTATGGGCTATATGCCCACTTTATTTTCTCTGTGACCACGTACTTCTTTGTTTCTGGCTACGCCCCTGTTCCAAGGAAAAGGTGCAGTTGATAACATCTTAATTATAGTTTGAGAAGAGCTGGGTGAACTGTAGTTGAGATTTCTTCAGTGCCTTCCTCTGCCATACAGCTTTCACTGGATCAGTGTTTTCCATTTCACCTACTGAAGCTTTTAACTCATTCAGAGTAGTCGTTGGTGTCTTGGTGGACCTCCCTTCCTAGTCTACTTATTGTGCAATCATTGAGTTTTCGAAGAACGCGTGCTCCAGGAACATTTACACGTACCATATTCCTTCCATTTCTTAATGATGGATTTAACTGAACTGTTCAGGGACTTGGATGCTTTTTATCTTATGATGTTTCTTTGAGCTTCAAGTGTTTTGTCCTCATAGTGTACTTGTGGCATGAAGATGGATTAACCAGTGACTTCCATACACTGGTGTCTTTGTACTACCATCACTTGAAACACATTGACAGCACTCAGATGATCTCATTCATTTATTTATTCATTCATTCATTCAGTCTGTCAGTCATCTTCTTAACTGCTTAATTTGGGAGGGGGGAGGTTATCCTATCTCGGCATTTTTCAACGAGAGGCAGGGTACATCCTGGAGAGATCACCAGTTGATGGCAGGGCTAACACTGAGAGACAGACAACCATTCACTCTCACATTCATTCCGAAGGACAATATAGAATGCCTGAAGGTGTGTTCAGACCAAACGCAAATGCAAATTACATGTTAACTCAATGTAAACATGTGAATAGACATGAATTCACCCTCTGAGCGAGTTGCAGCTGGGTGGAGTTGCCTTTATAACTTCTGCAGGTGTGTTCAATTTGCTGTGGAAATCCCCAAAACACCAGTTTAGTTTTACATTTAGGTTTACATTATCCAATGGACTCTCACCTGGAAAAACTGTCCCTGCCGCCAAAACTCCACCTGGATGATGATTATTTGCACTGCTAACCTGCTAGCCCTCATTAGCCCATGGGTGTATAACTCAGACACTCCGATTCAGCTGCAGAGCTCCAGTCTAGCTGTCTGCAGGTGAGTGGCAGTCTCATTTTCAAACTAGCTTACTGTCAAATTTTGATAATTTAACTCTGGTGATGGCAGAATCTCAAGGCCAATTACTAGCTAGTGCTACAAAATCCCTCAGAAGCACGAATGCCCAAATTTGCATGTTTCCACGTTTCCGTATATTCATGTTGCACATCTGTGTTCATCTGTGTTCAGTTTAAAGAGCCATTCAATATTGTGGCAATATCAGAGACGTGGCTCAGTGAAGAGAAAGGAGTGGATTTTACCATGGATGGCTATGAATTAAATTATATAAATAGAAAAGTGAAAAAAGGAGGAGGAGTTGCAATTTATGTTGACAAGAGCTTGAAATACAAGGTTGTTGAAAATCTGTCAGTAACTGTGGATGATTTATTTGAATGTATTACAATAGAAATCTGTCTGGACAATGTGAAGAATGAAGTAGTGAGCTGTGGATATAGAACACCTGGATCAAACATTGACTTATTTAAGGACTGGATGGAAAAAATGTACGCAAAACTAACTCATAAAGTTATGTTCATCTGTGGGGATTTCAGTATAGATCTGATGAACTCAAAACAACATAGTTTGACAGAAGAATTTATCAACACAATGTACAGTATGGGCTTACATCCAACAATTACCGGACCTAGCAGAATCACGTCACACAGTGCCACACTAATAGATAACATATTCACAAACATTATGGAAAATAATATCAGGAGTGGGCTTTTATCGAATGATATCAGTGACCACCTGCCGATTTTTGTTGTCTATCAATGTGATTATAGGAAGAAAAAGTATACCAAAAATATTAAATATAAAAGAATAAGAACCGAAGAATCAATGCATTTACTGACAAAGGAATTATTAATACAAGATTGGAAGATAGTTTATGATGAAAATGACATAAATAGAGCATATGATAAATTTTTACAAATATTTCAATCATTGTACAATAAAAACTGTCCTATAAAACAATACAGTGACAGACAACAAAAGAAAAATATTCCTTGGGTCACCAAGGGGTTAATAAATGCATGTAAAAAGAAGAATACATTATATAAACAATTCATTAAATGCAGAATGGTGGAAGCTGAGATCAAATATAAAAGATACAAAAATAAGCTTACTACTATAATGAGGACCTGTAAGAAAGAATATTACAACAGAATACTAGAGGATAACAAAAATAACATAAAAGGAATATAGCAAGTACTCAATGGGATTATTAGTAATCATCCTAAGAATGCAAATTATCCAGAATATTTTATCGAAAATGGCAATTTGATAAATAATATGGAGGATGTGGTCAGTGGTTTCAATAAATTTTTTGTAAACGTTGGTCCTGAATTAGCAAAATCAATAGTGACAACAGAAACAAACTACAGTGGTTCTTTGAATGAAATAGAAGATAGAAACCCAAACACAATCTTTTTGGGTGCAGTTACTGAAAAGGACATTATCAAGACTGTGAGTAAATTTAAGAACAAAAAATCAGCGGACTGGAATGAAATTGACATGACAATAGTGAAAAAAGTAATTGAGGGAATTGTTAAGCCACTCACCCACATCTGTAACCTGTCATTTCAAACTGGTAAATTTCCAAACAAAATGAAAATAGCAAAAGTAATACCTCTATACAAAACAGGAGACAGTCATTGTTTCACAAATTACAGGCCAGTCTCTTTACTCTCACAATTCTCCAAAATACTTGAAAAAATCTTCACTAAGAGACTGGATGATTTCACTGAAAAACACAACCTCCTTACAGACAGCCAGTATGGTTTTAGAGCAGATAAATCTACATCTTTGGCACTGATCGAACTTATAGAAGAAATTACTAGTTGTATAGATAAAAAAAAAGGTTGCTCGAGGAGTATTTATAGATCTAAAGAAAGCTTTGACACCATTGACCACAGAATACTACTAAGGAAACTGGAAAGGTATGGGATAAGAGGGGTTGGACTGAGTTGGGTGGAAAGTTATTTAAGTAACAGACAACAATTTGTACAAATTGGAGAGCACAAATCACCCTTCATGGACATCACTAGTGGTGTGCTCCAGGGGTCAGTTTTGGGACCCAAACTCTTTATTTTGTATATAAATGACATATGCCAAGTATCAAAAATTCTGAAATTTATTTTGTTTGCAGATGACATAAATATCCTTTGCACTGGTGAGAATTTGCAGCAGGTTTTAGAGGTGGTCACAACTGAAATGGAAAAATTAACGCAGTGGTTCAACAAAAATAAATTATCTCTAAATCTAAAAAAAACAAAGATTATGTTGTTTGGAAATTATAAAATAAATCATGAAATATGGTAACGATAGATGATACCAGAATAGAAACAGTACAGGAAAATACGTTTCTGGGGGTGATGCTAGACAATAAAATCTGCTGGAAACCTCACATCAGTCACATTCGGGCCAAATTATCAAAATGTATAGGCATACTGGGGAAGACAAGACACTTCTTGGACTATAAATAATTGGTCTTATTGTACAATTCACTGTTTTTACCTTATCTTAACTACTGTGTAGAAGTCTGGGGAAACACTTACAAGACCAACCTACAGTCAATATGCACATTACAAAAAAGAGCTATAAGGATAATAAACAATGCAGGATATAGAGACCATACCAATTCGTTGTTCTTAAAGTCACATGTCATAAAGTTCATCGATTTAGTTAAATTTAAGACAGCACAAGTAATGTACAGGGCAATTAATAATCAACTACCAACTACCAA
The DNA here is from genome assembly GCA_020510985.1 of Pholidichthys leucotaenia. Classification (NCBI taxonomy): domain Eukaryota; kingdom Metazoa; phylum Chordata; class Actinopteri; order Cichliformes; family Pholidichthyidae; genus Pholidichthys; species Pholidichthys leucotaenia. The sequence goes on along the minus strand of CM035843.1, from coordinate 4,737,237 downwards.
CTTTCTCGCATTGATGACCTAGTTATAAGTGGACTAGACATCAGATATCAGTCCTACGCCCATGCCGCAACAGGACTGAGTGGTGAACATGCTTCCATAAGTGAATCAATGTCCCTAGAAAACCAAGTGCTTCAGTTCCTTAATGATAAAGACATTAAGGTAGAAGCCAATGCGATCTCAGTCTGTTATGCTTTACCGAAGAAAGATAACAAAACAAAGAAATCAATTGTGATGCACTTTGTGAACAGGAGGGTGAAAAATGACATACTGAGGCAGGCCAAAAAACTAAAGGAAACTCAAGTTTACCTAAATGAACACCTGACAAAAAAAAAACCTGAATTAGCACGGCAGGCATGGATGCTAAAAAAACAAAATAGGATACAGTCAACCTGGACAAGAAACTGTAGAATTTGGATTAAACTAAATGGAACACCTGAGCAAGCAAAAACTACTAACTAACTACTAACTAACCTGCACTTATATAGCGCTTTTCTAGTCACAAAGACCACTCAAAGCGCTTTCAATAATACTAACCCTCTATTCTAAGGGCCTATAGGAAACAGATATCTAGGGACAATTTAGAACAGCCAATTAACCTAACATGCATGTTTTTGGCATGTGGGAGGAAACCGGAGAAATCCCGGAGTAAACCCACGCAACACGGGGAGAACATGCAAACTCCACACAGATCACTGTTGGTCGGGGGCTGGGATCGAACCCACGATCCCACGATCCCCACAATCCCCCGGCCAAGGGTAAACTGTGCTGCCGCAGTGCTAACCACTGCGCCACCGTGCAGCCCGGTATAAAAAGTATAATGATCAGAGATGCTACTGACTTAGATAAATACAAATGAACACTGTCTATGAAACACAGAGTGAGGAAACTCAAACTCTAAAAATATGCCACTATGCTGAACATAAACCACAAGAGATGGAGAATGATATTGATCCCGATAACCACTTTTTCAATAATATTCATAACCACTGTGAATATTACACTGAAAAGCAATTCAAAAGTCAAGTGCAATTAGATGGTAAACTGTCAATAATACACTTCAATAGCAGAAGTCTTAACAAAAACTTCTCACAGATTCAGGACTATTTAAAACAGCTAAACAGAAAATTCACAGCCATTGCAGTCTCGGAAACCTGGCTTAATGAAGACCAGGCTCCCCTGATGGCAATAGAGGGATATCAGATGTTTAACATTAACAGATCTCAAAAAAAGGGTGGTGGTGTTGCACTGTATGTTGATGACCTATATAGATGTAAGCTTGTAAATGAAATGTCCTCAGCACTACCAGGGATTTTGGAATGTGTTACTGTTGAGATTGACCTAGACAAAACAAAAAATCTAATCATAAGCTGCATATACAGAACGCCGGGAACTTGCATTGAGACATTCAGAGATAAATTAGTCGAGCTGTACAATAATATTACTAGTAAGAAAATGGTAGCAATTTGTGGAGATTTCAATATTGACCTACTTAATCCACATCAACAAAATGTAGTTACAGAGTTCATGAACTCTATGTACAGCATGAGTCTATATCCCACAATAACACATCCCAGTAGAATCACAGTTCACTCTGCTACACTTATTGACAACCTGTTTGTCAATGTTCTCGATAAGAAAATAGAAAGTGGATTATTGATAAATGATATAAGCGACCACTTGCCAATCTTTGCACTTATCCATGGCCACACGGGGCCCAACCCAGAAAAAATCTCAAAATCGTTCAGACACAAATCACCAAACGCAATCAGTTCTTTTAAAGAGGACTTGCTGAAGCAAGACTGGACAGAAGTCTATGTATCAGATGTAAATGAAGCCTATGACACATTTATAAACATTGTAACCACTCTTTATGAAAAAAACTGCCCATTAGTTAAAAAAAAGCTTAAACACAAATTTGCTGACAAACCATGGTTAACCAAAGGACTACAAAAGGCATGTAAAAAGAAAAATTTATTATATAAAGCTTTCATAAAGAAAAGGACAAAAGAAGCAGAGCAACGGTATAAAACATACAAAAATAAGTTAACATATATAATAAGATGCAGTAAAAGAGACTATTACAGTAAAGAACTGGAAAAAACAAAGACAATATTAAAAATACATGGACAATAATCAACAGTATCCTTGGAAATAAAAGCAGAAATACTAGCTACCCAACTAATATTCCAAAAAATAATAAATCGACTCCGAATGTGAATATAGCTTCACCTGCAGATGAATTTAATATTTTTTTTGTTAACATTGGACCTAAACTGGCCCGAGAAATACCCACTACGGCGCCTACAGGTGATACAATATGCAATAACACTGCTGTAAAAGACACCATCTTCATAAAGAACACAGACGAAAGAGAGGTCATTGAAATTGTTAAATCGTTCAAAAGTAAAACATCTACTGACTGCGATGGTATTGACATGCTACTAGTCAAAACTGTTATCGAATGCATAGTGAAACCACTGACGTATATCTGTAACCTGTCTCTCCAATCAGGTATATTTCCCAATGCAATGAAAATAGCTAAAGTAATTCCGATTTACAAGACAGGCGACAGAGGGGAACTCTCCAACTACAGACCCATTTCACTATTACCGCAATTTTCCAAGATACTTGAAAAAATATTCTATGAGAGAATTGACAACTTCATACTGAAGAATGATTTATTGTGTGAGCAGCAATATGGGTTCAGACACAAAAGGACAACAGCATATGCCTTAATGGAATTTACAGAAAAAATATCAACAGCCATTGAAAATAAAGAGTATTCAGTTGGAGTATTCCTGGATCTTAAAAAAGCATTTGATACAGTAGATCACAATCTATTATTAAAGAAACTACAAAATTGTGGTATTAGAGGGGTAGCACTGTCCTGGTTAAGTAGTTACTTAAAGAATAGATATCAGTTTGCATGTGTTAACAGCAAAAACTCAGAGTTACTGAAGGTCACCTGTGGAGTCCCACAGGGTTCAGTTTTGGGACCATTATTATTCAATATGTATATAAATGATATATGTAAAGTTTCAGAAAAAATGGACTTAATATTGTTTGCTGATGACACTAATCTGCTATGCAGTGGAAACAATTTGGAACAACTTCTGGATACACTCGGAAAGGAATTAGGAAAGCTGAAACTGTGGTTTGATTCAAACAAATTAACGCTCAATTTAAGCAAGACAAAATTTATAGTCTTTAACAACCATCACAACTACCCAGTACCCAAACTCTGTGTAAATGGTGTAGAGATTGAAAGGGTATCCGAAACTAAATTCCTTGGAGTAATAATTGATAACAAACTGTGTTGGAAGCCACATTTTAATTATATAAAAGGTAAAGTATCCAAATCAATTGCAATATTACACAGAGTGAAAAATTTGCTGAATCAACCCACACTATACACCTTGTACCATTCATTAATACTCCCATACATGACATATTGTACTGAAGTATGGGGAAATACATATAAAACAAACATATATCCACTCTTTATGCTTCAAAAGAGAGCTATTAGAATAATCAACAAAGCAGCTTACAGGGAACCAACAAACCCACTTTTTCTTAAACAAAAAACTCTCAAGTTGAAAGATCTGATTGACTTTAAAACCGCAATAATAATGTTCAAAGTGAAGAATCTATCACTGCCCGCAAATATCCAAAAGTTGTTCCAAACAAGGGAGAAACGATATCACTTCAGAGGAACATGTATATTTCAAAAGCCCACAGTGAGAACAACCACCAAGCAACACTGTATTTCAGTGCAAGGAGTCAGATTATGGAACGATTTTGGACCTGAATTAAAATCATGTACAAAGCTTGGACAATTTAAACAAAAACTAAAGGAAGAAATACTCCAAACATATTTACAAGACGACATGTAAACTCACATAAGGATTGACATTTCCAGCCTGTGTTGTGTTATAGCTTAGTTTTTTCTTTTTTTCTTTTTTTCTCTGTGACACTATGTCTTAGATTTGTTTTTGAATAGTAACCGCTTAACTTAGACTAGCTCAGTTTTCTTTTTCTCTCAGTCACATTTTATCTTAGCCTTGTTTTAAATTGTAATCGCTCTTGTCTTGTTTTCTCTTTTTTCTCCTTTGAATTCTTGGATGGAATATGGGTGGGCAATATAAGCTGCGGCTTCAGCCATCACCCATTTCGGATAACTCACGTGGAATTGTTTAGTAGAAGGAGTCTTTGTCTAATTTGACCTTGTTGTTATATTATACAGTTTCTTTTAACCTGTAATGTACTATCCGAAATAAATTCATTCATTCATTCAATTCATTCATTCATTCATTCATTCAATATACAAAAAATATTTAAAAAAAGAGACAATGATCATAATTTGAGGGGAGACTTAAACTTTACAAAACCCAAGATACGTACAACTAAGAAAAGTCTGTGCATATCTGTCTGTGGGGTGGATTTGTGGAACAGTCTGGAGCCGGAACTGAAACTATGTACAAACAGAAATCAATTCAAAAAGAGGTATAAGCACCATTTGCTGAAAGGATATATGTTAGAAGGGTAGTAGTTATATGCACGATTCATTATGTTCACTCTAGGATATTATGGGACACTATGGAATGGTGGGTGGGACAGCACTGTGTATATCTGTGTTGTTTGAGGCTGGTTTTGATGTATGGACATCATTGTATGTTAGAATGGATGGGTGTTAATGTTGATTTGTAAAAAATACAGTAAATTGTTTACATGGGGTCTTAAAGGTGGTAATTTGTATAAAATTCACATGGGTGTATCTATGGAAAAGAGGAGCTGGAATTAATAAGTGTTCACTTCTTCCTTCTCCCTTTCGAACAGTGTATACTGTTACTTTATTGCATTTGCCATTTGCTTGTATTTGTTATATTTTTGTGTTCGAAATAAACTATCTATCTATCTATCTATCTATGTATTCGGTCTGAACGTACCTTAACTGATGCCAATTAACCTAACATGCATGTCTTTTTTCTGTGGGAGGAAACCAGAGTACCAGATGAAAACCTCTAAGGTAGGGAAACACAGGGAAAACATACAAAAGTAACAGCTGGTGCTGAACATAAAGAACTTAAATAATATGAATGATAGTATGAAGATAATAATGGTGCAAATGGTTCAAAAAACAAAGTGTGGACAAGATGTCCAGATCATAACAAGGGGCGACTAACCACTGAATCACCAAGCAGTCAGATGATCTTAGTTTTACTGAATGTAAGACTACTACCTCAGTTGAATTAGTTCAGTCATGTTAAATTGGATGAATATTTATGAAGTATTTTTTTAAATATACTGTATATTTGAATTATTTGACATTTCTTTTTTGAAATCTGTTTTCACGTTGACAATGAAGAGGCTTTTTTTATTTTGTCCAAAAAAAGCAAAATTATGCCGACCAAATTCTCATTTATAACAGCAACAAAAGGGGGGAAACATCAGAGAGGGTGAAAAACCATGAAAACATGCCATCTGGGCACCTTTTCCCCTTGGATCTAAAGAGGGGATTTTTGTGGTGTCTTTTAAAGAAGTAAAAGTCAAAAAATGTTTATAAACCTAAAATGGTCATTTTGAGTTGCCAGAGCGGAGTGAATGCAGGTATTAACCCTTTGACATCCTTCTATTTATGGACATAAAAAACACCCTCACTGCCTATGTCGCAGCGCTGCACCTGTCATGTGATGTGTCATGTGATGTCATAACCCCCCCCCCCAGTTGTACTAAGTATTGCACCTCACAAGGTGGCAGACAAGTATAACTTACTGCTCTTGCCTTGGAGGACTAATGGCCCCCATATAACCCCGCCACCACCACCACTTCTGGACACCAGAGAAGAAGAGTTTGTAAACAAATGGTGATGGATCACAAGACGGAGGAGGCGGTTGCTCCCAAATTTGCCAACTATGATTCTAAAAAGAGATTATTAGAGAGGAGGATTATTATTAAGAGAGGAGTTCAAGTGGAGGAGTTTAAGTATCTTGGGGTCTTGTTCACGAGTGAGGGGAAAATGGAGCGAGAGATTAACAGACGGATTGGAGCAGCATCTGCAGGGACGCGGACATTGTACCGGTCTGTTGTGGTGAAGAGGGAGCTGAGTTCTAAGGCAAAGCTGTCGATTTACCCCTCAATCTACGTTCCTACTCTCACATGTGGTCACGAGCTTTGTGAAAGAACGAGATTGTGGATACAAGCGGCTGAAATGAGCTTTCTCCGTAGGATTGCTGGACTCACCCTCAGAGATAGGGTGAGGAGCTCAGTCATCCGGAAGAGGCTCAGAGTAGAACCGCTGCTCCTCCACATTGAAAGGAGTCAGTTGAGGTGGTATGGGCATCTGATCAGGATGCCTCCTGGACGCCTCCCACTTGAGGTGTTTCTGGCACGTCCCACTGGGAGGAGACCCCGGGGCAGACCCAGGACTCGGTGGAGAGACTATAGGCCCTTTTCCACTTGCCTCACTTAGCCCTACACCATACCACTCAGCCCGCTTTAGGCGCTTTTCCATTAGCCCCAGCACCGGTTAGCAGGTACTTTTTTCGTATCTGATCCAGGGCAGGGTCTAACCGGGCCGAGTAGGGCTGAGTAGGGCTGTGATATGACTTTAAGAGACTGGTCGCCGCTGATTGGTCAGGTCGTAACGTCATGAAAGCGACTTTTTCTGCTGAATTTACTCCACAACTGCCATTTGTAATTGTTCAGCCAGTGAACACAGTGCGCCCCTTTAATATGGTATATTATATTAATATACTGTATAATATACTTATATAATAATATACTCCTAATATTATATATTAGGAGGTGCGCAATTTTCTTTCTATATTAGGCGACGATCGCATCCAGCGCGAGTTGGACGGATCTACTTGAAATGCAGGTGTCCGAGCAGATGGCTTCCCAAGGGCACATCCGTACTGCCAAACAGTGTCGGGAGAAGCGGAAAAAGCTGAAAAGCGATTACCGAGCAGTGAAGGACCACAATGCTCGAAGTTCAGTGGATCGGAAGGAGTGGAAGTGGTTCGCTGAGAGACATTGGGCTCGACACGTCACTGTCACGGTCACAGTCACGGTCACGGCCTTGGAAACCGTGGATGGTGAGTGTTTTTTTGATATTGCACATCTTTTCGCCACTTGGTCCTTTCTGTGCCAAGCTCACTGTTTTTAAGAAATAGGAAGGTTGTTAGATTGTGGGTAATGGTTGTTACTGAGGCTTGCCTATTGTTTTGCAGCCAACTGCAGATTCACGCTTGCTTTGTGTTAAGTATTAGCGCGAACAAAACGCTGAATTACGCTTATTGTTTTCCGGTTAAAAACTTGAGAGTGTTGTGTACATGTTGCACTTTGGTGTTAAGTTTTAAATTGCGTGCATTTTCTTTCTAGAATCGCATTTCATATCACAGGGGTCCACCTCAGCGGACATGATGGACACAGCGGACTCTCCTGGCGCTGCGTCTGCGTGTGCGTCTGCCGGACAGCCAGCTGGATCAGCTCCACATCACCAGCTCCATCTGGATCACGTTCAAGTGCCGGTAAGGCACAATAACCACAATTTTTTTTTTTGGTTGAAACAGGTCCAGCAGCGGAAACCAGGGTCGAAAATCCATCCATCCATCCATCCATCTTCTACCGCTTAATCTTTTACAGGTCGCGGGGGGGCTGGAGCCTAACAAGTTATGTACCAAATTGATTAATGCAATTTCCTGTAGCTGCATATTAATTAATTGAAAATGTCTTTTTAAATGTGCAAAAAGGTTATTCTTTGGTCTTCACTTATCGGTGTTCCACAACCATTTTTAGGTGTGGTGATTGGTGCTGTTGTAACTCCTGTTTTAGACAAACAAATAAAGCTCATGAACTGCTGCTGAAATCAACATGCTTCATTGAAATGCTTCGCGTCAGCTGACTGTATTAACCCATTCAGATTTCTGCGGCCACACTACAAGCAACTAGTTTAAACATTACCCATCCATCCATCCATATTCTTAATCTTAATCCTTTTTAGTTTTGCAGGGGGGCTGCAGCCGAAGACAGCACCCTGCGTGTTGCAAAATCTGCTCTACTGAGGGGCAGCAACATGACAGTTCAGCTTATATACAGCAATGAAGCATAATATAATAGTGACATTCCACCACAGACTTTCACCTGTGTAATTCCATAATATATGTAGTGATCCAGCTTTAACGACCATGCCTTTCTGTCTTTCCATCTAGGCAAGACGAAAACAGACAACTCCCATCGCTGACCTTACATTAGCGATGGTCAACATGCATGACGAAGAGATGCGGCTCTTGGAACGGCAACATGACCAGCGGCAAGAATCAGGAGTACATGTAGCATTTGCGACAGGTGGCCGCAGGTGTGCGGGCAGATGCGCGTGAAGCCCTGGAGCAGGACGCTGCGTTACGAAGGGAAGAGCTCACAGAGATGTCATCGCCCAGTCTGTTTTTTTGTTTGTAAATTTTGCTTCTGGAATAAAATTGTATTGTTTGCATCAAAAGTCTGGTTTATCTGTTATGACACCATATGAGAAAAGCCAATAATTACATACACATTCCATTCTCTGTTCACTCCACATGCTGCTGTTCATCAGGTCAGGTGTATAGCCTTCTAATGGTAATTTAATTTTTAACAACACAACGAAACGTAATGTCTTGGTAGGTTTTTTTTTTATTTTAAACAAATTTGCAATGCTGAATCCATTTCTCTTGAACGGGTACATTTTTTAGGTTATAAGCAGTTGTACAGGTGTGCTTGAACTTGTAGACACTGCTAAAGGTAAGTATGTGTAAGTTGAATGTTGCATCACCAGTCAAAATTTAATAAATTAAGAAGGAATCTCGCAAAAATTTGGCACTAATAACAGTAGACAAATCGGACAAGGATACACAACTGTGTTTTTGTTGCACACAACTGTTGTTACCAACAAGTGCAAAATTTATATTCCCTTTTCCCAAAAATTAAAAATCAATTTGTAAGTAAAAGTGGGAGACCTTTACATGGGAAAATATGACATGTATCAGCACATGATTTATAGTTCAATTTGCATTTCCACCTAAGCAAAAGTGGCTTGTTGAGCTGGATTTTTGTGAAGATGGCCTGTGTGGTGTTTCTGCATGTAATTACATACCTGTCAAGTGATACGGTTTCGCCGTATTTTAATACGGGGAAAATGCAATTTTAGCAAATACGGGCGTATTGCCATTTCTGTACGCCAAAGAGAAAAATATACGGGAAAAAAAATTGAGAGTGTGGGGAGGAACACGTCGTGTGTTCCTCCCCACACAGCGTCGTGTGTTCCACCCCCACAGCGTATGGGGCTGTCAGAGTGCTCAGCGTGAGCAATTATCACAACAGAAGTGTGGACTCATCATTAGGCTGATTGCTTCGCACCTTCTTAATAGATAAGCGTTATGAACAAGAGGACAGGTAGATGGACCATGCACAACATTTTATTTACAAAAAACATTTTTGAAATATGTATGCACATAAATGTGGACAAAATAGACAAGTATTGCATCACATGTTATATTGTAACGTGCAGCTCAACATAGCGACGTCCCACCGGGAGGTTTGAACTCACGCCTCCCGCTCCGGAGTCCTGCACTCTACCTGTGTCGCCAATAGGGTCAACCTTGGCAAGCCAAGTAAGGTGCTTATATTGAGTTCGCTACAATATCACCACCCTGCTCCTCTGCTCTCTGTGCCGCTGCCACCACTGGTTCATCTACTGCATCATCCAATGTAGTGTCAAACGTCTCTCCATGACTCTCACACAGATTGTGCAGAGCACAAGTCAGCACCATAGATTTAACCAGTTTCATGTCGCAGTCATTCCTCTCTCCTTCCTTCTCTCCTCGTCATCAGCCATTTTGTTTGTTGTGGAGGATTCGGTCGCGTGTTTCATGTCACGAGGGTGTGGCACCGCCTGCTGTTCAACAAATCCCACCCACAGCAGGTGTGCCAGCAGTAGTTGAAAAGCAACTGAGGCTGACCCAAACCAAAGTGAGTAGAGCCGGGTTTTCAAATCGGGGCTGAGCGGGGCTAGTGGAAAAGGGCCTTATGTCTCCCAGCTGGTCTGGTAACGCCTTGGTATCCTCTCTGAAGAGCTTGAGCAGGTGGCTGGGGAGAGGGAAGTCTGGGCTTATCTGCTTGAACTGCTGCCTCCGCGACCCGGACCTCCGGAAAAGCGGTAGAAGATGGATGGATGGATGGTAAATATCTACATTTTTTTATAACAAAGGGTGGGTGAAGCTGGTTGATGTTCATCTTCCATCGACCCCCAGTGCCATGTGGCTGGACAGAACAATTGTTCCGGTTCCCAGTTGACATATGAGATAAAAAGCGGCAGAATAAAAGCAAAATTGTGGTGGAATAATCATAGCAGTTTCTGGATGTGGAAGAGAAAGCGAAAATGACAGAGAGAAGACAAAGTAATGACCAGGATGGAGGAAAATGGATGAAGTAAGCTCCTAGCCAGCGGTAAGTAACAAATTTCTTTGTTTGTTTACATTGTAACTGATTTTCTGGTTCATATACTTTAAAGATAAGAGAACAAAATCCCCAAAACAATAAATAGAGACAAAAAACAAAACCATCCTTTGTGTAAATATGTCCAAAGTCTGCTTTTGACTGAAAGTTATGTAATTTGATATGGCTGCCGTGGTATTATGCAAATTAGATGCATAAATTTACTAAACTTTGGATCATATTCTACATCTTTCTAATTGACAGTAAGCCATTATCTCTTACCACTTTCAAGTTATAGCCTTTGAAATCTCTGAGATCTGAACTGAATATTTTCTTGAAAAAAATCTTGACCACCAGGGGGAGTGGAGGAAACAGAGCAACAGAGTGCCATAGGCAGTAATAATAATAATTAATTATCAATAATCATGGCACTGTTCTGGTGACCCTGAACCAACATGACCCTCAGACTGTGGCATTTAAAGAAATGCAGCTGTTGTTGCTGTCACTACCTGTGTTTTCCCTGCCGTGACACACCAGCACATCTTCTGAGAAAACCTCCAGAAAAAAATACAGCAATTAGCAACACTTTGAGAATATTTGTGCATGTTCATTTAAAAATGATAATGTGTCCCTACTAAAATATGCAATATGTATTCAGTGAAAACAAAACGGTGCATTGTAAAGTTAAAATGTTCCCTAATGAGGAAAATAAGGAAATGGGATTGTGTGGTGAGACTGTTTGCTCCTGCTGTGAGCGAGCGTGACATGAATTAATCAGCAGCTAGTATCACAGTGTGTTGTTATTTCGCAGAGTGCTTTGATGAACTGAAGGAGCCATGGCAATACTTTTAATACAAAGGATTATTGCTTTTTTTATCTTTGCTCCACAGAACAAAATAAGAATTGACGTGCATTCATAACCTGACTGAACAATACGAGGGTGCTGTCAGATAACTAAACATCATGCTGTGAATTGCCAGATTTTGTTATGAGCAGCTGACCTAGACTATGGTATTATACAAAGAAATAATACGAGTTTGCATAGACCAGATGGTTGACATATAGGTCCACTAAATAGTCTAAAAATGATCTCTGTCTATTTGGTGTTACATGAATTGTGTTATTGCTTTGACTGGCAATATTTACGTACATTTTGCAGCCTTGATGCCCTTGCTTTAGATGTCCCACCCCCACCAAGCTTGTTGTCAGCCAATTATTCACCTGATGCTAATGACCAGTTGCTGGCTCCACTGTCCCACAGATATCATGCCCGGAGACTGATATATTGATCAGGGTAGATTGATCAGGGCAGGGATGATACAGCAACATTACATGATTTATTTGGGCTCCAATATCTTGTGTCAGAACTGCCCTCTGGGAATTTATAGGGAACGTACAGGCCCACCTTACTTTCATCTCCTGTTTAGTTTAACAGTCTTTTTATAGACTTTCTACAGAGGCAAAAGATAGGGAAGGATATAAGTACATAGTAAGGTGAACTATTTAAGTGAATCCCTGAATATTGCAGAAGCTGAAACTTTGATATGTGTTATGGAGATGATTTTTTGTTCTGTGTCTTTTTGCCTGATTTGTATTCTGTGGATCTATAAATTCAAACAAACTGAATAAGCAGTTTGCCATTTCTCAAAAACAAGCAAAAACAAGACATTCCAGCTTTTCAAAATAACATATTCATCACTTAGGAAAAGCTCATTTGTAATGCATTCAGCATATTGGCTATGCGTGTTCTCTTTAGAGTGATTTTCCTATTAGTCTAGACAATCTGAAAATGTAATTAATACAAAAAGCCTGTCAGGTATTTTTTTTTTTCCTGGCTTCAGTAGGGTAATGGGGAATACTTTTCTGGAGATGACATTTTCATTTCATTTCAGTGAGAAGTTAACAAAAATAAGAAACTTGCAATTCACTACAGCTTGCAGAATGCACACGTTCACATACTATATGTTAATGTCTGTTTGGCCCTTTTTGTTCTTTTCACCCCTCTGAGATAGGTCAAAATCCACATGTTCTAAAGGAACAATACACACTGTCATTTAAAAGTGTCTTGATGTCCCATAAGGCATAACAAATTAATCACCATTTAGACACTCGGTACATGGAACAGGAAACATTTTCTTGGTGAGGTAATTGGTATTATATCATTTACTCTGTGAAAATTCAAAGACATTTGTTGGATGTATTGAAAACACCATCGTCTTGGTCAGAACAATGATCCAAAACACACCAGCAAGTCCACCTCTGAATGACTTACGAAAACAAAATGAAGACTTTGGAGTGGCCTAGTCAGAGTCCTGACCTGAATCCAATTGAGATGCTGTGGCATGACCTTAAAAAGGCGGTTCATGCTGGAAAACCCTCCGGTGTGGCTGAATTACAACTATTCTGCTAAGATGAGTGGGCCAAAATTCCTCCACAGCGCTGTGAAAGACTCATTGCCAGTTATGGCAAACGCTTGATTGCAGTTGTTGCTGCTAAGGGTGGCTCAACCAGTTATTAGGTTTAGGGGCAATCACTTTTTCACACAGGGCCATTTAGGTTTGGATTTTTTTTACCCTTAATAATAAACACCTTCATGTAAAAACTGCATTTTGTGTTTACTTGTGTTTTCTTTGTCTAACATTTAAATTTGTTTGATGATCTGAAACATTTAAGTGTGACAAACATACAAAAAAATGAGAAATCAGGAAGGGGCAAACACTTTTTCTCACTACTGTATATTATAATATAATATAAATAAATACAGTTTATAACTGTGCATTGCACTTTCACTTCTTTTCAGTAGTGAGCAGCTGATATTTACAGCAGAAACTTAAAGGTGGGGATGTGTCAGCTTTACATGGCACTCGTTTTTATTTGAAATTCTTATATGAAATTAAATAAATCAGAACTGCCTCTTCAAAAAAGTGGAAGGATGGAAATTTGTTTACTTCACATAATAAGAGCTGACACATAAATGTACACAGTCTGAATGTGAGTCTGTGCTTTTGGTTTAGGCTGATATCTCTGAGTACGTTCAGATGCATATTTGGAGACATTCGCTCAACACCTCATTGAAAATTCAGAACACTTGAGTTTTACTGCTGCTTTCATCTCTATGAAAATGCTGAAATGACTGGTGTAGCTTGCAAGGTAACGTATCAACTTGCATTAATGCTGAGATTGGACATGGTGTGGTTCAGTAGCTTAGTTCAGCCTTTGAGAGCACAAATTCTGCTACCATGTAATAATAGTACATGAAAGTCGGAGGCTTCACTGCCTCATGAGAGCTCTCATTATTAAAGTTGGACTATCTTCTGAAGGACCATATGGGTACTCATTTTTTTTCCATAAATGTAAGAACACACTGCCCAAAGGGGAGAGGAAATATGGGAAGCTTGTGCAGTGGACTGAGGAATTGCCATGCTTTGCACATGAGTACAAGGAGCAGGGTTCAGTGATTTTTTAGAGCCCTGAGGATCACTTCTCTTCAGCGGCACACAGATTGTCATTGTATGTGGCAATGCATCAAAATACTCCAACACAACCCTAATATTTATATGGAAAAGTGTGTGTGTGTGTGTGTGTGGGGGGGGGGGGGGGGGTCAAACATTGATCATGAGCACTGTGTCATTTGTCACAGTCTCCACAGGGGACTGAATCGTGCACTAACTTGACATGCTCCTGTCCCCAGATGGCTGCCAGTGATTTCCCCTGGGTGAATGACAGCTAATTACATCAGAAAAAAAGCATTATGTAAATGTACAATAATCTATTTTTACCAGAGAACAATACAGAAAGCACAAAATAATCAACATCCAAAAGAGTGCTGAACTGCTTTTATTGCTGAAGGTCACAGCAGCAAAGGAAGTAAGTGAAGCGAAGCTTTTCTTCGCCCTCCTGAAGTGCGTTTGTTGGTGCTCTAAACTGGCTTTTAATGCAGAAAAAATAAAAAATAAATCCTCTTTTGGAAAAAGGTCACAATTTCATGAAAAAAGGTGTCACAGATTTACAAGTAAAAAATAACATATATTTACACAAAAAGCTCACAAATTCATAGGATGAAAGTCAAGAATTAACTAGAAAAGCACTCGGAGAGCGCAGACCTCCGCCAAGCGCCACAGTTCCCCCCCATACAGTGTGTGTGTGTACGTTTTGAGATTCCTTGACCATGAAAACATGTGACTAGCAATTGGATTCACAATGATGGGATTAGTGGTTCAGTAGTAAAAGCATTACCTCCTTGGCGGAGGTAATAAACTGAAGTTTATTACCTGTCAATACATGTCAATACCTGTCAATACATTATTACCTGTCACATGTCAATACCATGTGATGGTATTGACATGCTATTAGTCAAAACTGTTATCGAATGCATAGTAAAACCACTGACGTATATCTGTAACCTGTCTCTCCAATCAGGTATATTTCCCAATGCAATGAAAATAGCTAAAGTAATTCCGATATACAAGACGGGCGACAGAGGGGAACTCTCAAACTATAGACCAATTTCACTATTACCGCAATTTTCCAAGATACTTGAAAAAATATTCTATGAGAGAATTGACAACTTCATACTGAAGAATGATTTATTATGTGAGCAGCAATATGGGTTCAGACACAAGAGAACAACTGCATATGCCCTAATGGAATTTACAGAAAAAATATCAACAGCCATTGAAAATAAAGAGTATTCAGTTGGAGTATTCCTAGATCTTAAAAAAGCATTTGATACAGTAGATCATAATTTATTATTAAAGAAACTACAAAATTCTGGTATTAGAGGGGTAGCACTGTCCTGGTTAAGTAGTTACTTAAAGAATAGATATCAGTATGTATGTGTTAGCAACAAAAACTCAGAGTTGCTGAAGGTCACCTGTGGAGTCCCACAGGGTTCAGTTTTGGGACCATTATTATTCAATATGTATATAAACGATATATGTAAAGTTTCAGAAAAAATGGACTTAATATTGTTTGCCGATGACACTAATCTGCTATGCAGTGGAAACAATTTGGAACAACTTCTGGATACACTCGGAAAGGAATTAGGAAAGCTTAAACTGTGGTTTGATTCAAACAAATTAACGCTCAATTTAAGCAAGACAAAATTTATAGTCTTTAACAACCATCACAACAACCCAGTACCCAAACTCAGTGTAAATGGTGTAGAGATTGAAAGGGTATCTGAAACTAAATTCCTCGGAGTAATAATTGATAACAAACTGTGTTGGAAGTCACATTTTAATTATATTAAAGGTAAAGTTTCCAAATCAATTGCAATATTACACAGAGTGAAATATTTGCTGAATCATCCCACACTATACACCTTGTATCATTCATTAATACTCCCATACATGACATATTGTAATGAAGTATGGGGAAATACATATAAAACAAGCATATATCCACTCTTTATGCTTCAAAATAGAGCTATTAGAATAATCAACAAAGCAGCTTACAGGGAACCAACAAACCCACTTTTTCTTAAACAAAAAACTCTCAAGTTGAAAGATCTGGTTGACTTTAAAACCGCAATAATAATGTTCAAAGTGAAGAATTTATCACTGCCCGCAAATATCCAAAAGTTGTTCCAAACAAGGGAGAAACAATATCACTTCAGAGGAACATGTATATTTCAAAAACCTACAGTGAGAACAACTACCAAGCAACACTGTGTTTCAGTGCAAGGAGTCAGATTATTGAACGATTTTGGACCTGAATTAAAATCATGTACAAAGCTTGGACAATTTAAACAACAACTAAAGGAAGAAATACTCCAAACATATTTACAAGACGACATGTAAACTTTCTGCAACTGTGGGGGTCCTCCCTACAGTTGATAGTGCTATGAGATGACTGTTGTTGTGAAATGGCGCTATATAAATAAAGTTGAATTGAATTGAATTGAATTAAACTCACATAAGGATTGTCATATCCAGCCTGTGTTGTGTTGTAGCTTAGTTTTTTTTTTTGTTTTTTTTTCTCTGTGACATTCTGTTTTAGATTTGTTTTGAATAGTAACCGCTTAACTTAGCTTAGCTTAGTTTTCTTTTTTTTTTTTTTCTCTCAGTCATATTTTGTCTTAGCTTTGTTTTAAATTGTAATCGCTCTTGTCTTGTTTTCTCTTTTTTCTCTTTTGAATTCTTGGATGGAATATGGGTGGGCAATATAAGCTGCGGCTTCAGCCATCACCCATTTTGGATAACTCACGTGGAATTGTATAGTAGAAGGAGTCTTTGTCTAATTTGACCTTGTTGTTATATTATACAGTTTCTTTTAACCTGTACTGTACTATCCGAAATAAATTCAAATTCATTCAAAATTCATTCATTCATTCATTCATTCATTCATTCATTCATTCAAGTGTTGCTGTTGTGTCCATCTCCTCCATCTGCAAAGTGCCAGGCTGCGACCTGTCAAGGCATACATCATGCCTCCCTTATTGGGGGGGGGGGGGCTTTCACACCTGTACTGAGTACTTAAAAACTGTATTTATCAGCAGATGAAAGAAAACTGAAGCAAAAACAAACAAAGAAACAAAAACTAAGCAAACAGCAACTGCAACATGAACTATTTCAAACATATTTATTCCAATGTACACTTATATGGACACAATGTTGAGCCATAACTTTTTGGTAATGTGAAAACAATAAGCCAACTAGCACAAAACAATTGAGTGCTCTTGCTGTCAGGAAACAATGTTGGCACCAAATCACTGATGTGATCTGCCACCAATGGGGGTAGATTGTGCTCTGCCACAAAATGACAAAACATCACTTCTGCTAGTGATGCATTGGATTTGGAAGGCGTCGGTTCTCTCACTGGCTGAAAATGTTCATCCATCCATCGAATTTGGCTACAAAGTTTTTGTGGCGCTGTGTAGCAAAGTGCGACTTCAGGTGGAAAATCCCTGATGCAGTCACTTTTAGCATTAGAGTCACACATATCAGGCGCAGCATTACCGGCGCCGGGATTCCTCTCTGTTCCGGAGCCGCAGGACAAAAGAAGGTGCGATAATGGTTGCCGTGGGTTTTATTGGGTTTGCGCTCCACGTAAAAAAGAGGAGTTGGAAACTTCCCCGGCAGAGAGCTGGTTTATGCGCAGCCCCTATGGCTGGCCGGGGAATTTCTGCCAAATAATCCGGTGCCGGACAGCTGCCCGTCTCAGCTTTTGCAGCATAGCGCAAACATAGGCAATCTGGCGGGTCCTGCCCACCACTGTTTTCCGCGTTCTTTTGTGCCTAAGACTTTGAAGAAGGCGGCGTTTGTGTTGGTCAGACACGACAACCAGCGCCCTCTATTGCCCCTGCACACATGCTGAAAATGGCTGTATGTCACAATGTTAAAGAATCCTTTAAAAAATTCCTGTATCAAGACGGTGATCGGGATCATCCCAAAAATTTAATCAGTTCTTCCTTGTACCATTTCCAACAACGCCTGAAAGTTTCATTGAAATCCGTCCAAAACTTTTTGAGTTATCTTGCTAACCAACAGACAAACAGACAGACAGACAAACAAACAGACAAACAGACAGACAAACCCCGGCAAAAACATAACCTCCTCCTGGCCTTCGGCCTAGCGGAGGTAACCAGAAAAAAAAAAAAAAAACAAATTTAGATTTTTTTAGAATCATTTATTAGTCCCACAATGGGGAAATTACAGTAAGTAAGCAAAATTTATTTATATAGCACTTCTCACAGAAAGAATCACAAAGTGCTTCACAATAAAAACTAGAAAAGCACTCGGAGAGCGCAGACCTCCGCCAAGCGCCACAATTCCCCCCATACAGTGTTTGTGTGTACGTTTTCAGATTCCTTGAGCATGTAAACATATGACTAGCAATTGGATTCACAATGATTATTTGTTTATTTGACAGGGACAGTGCAATAAACACACAATTAATCAATGACAATCAATGTGATAGTGATAGGATTAGTGGTAGTAGTAGTAGATTAGTTTATTTGACAGGGACAGTGCAATAAACATAGACAATTAATCAAAGACAATCAATCTGATGTGTTGCACATAGAGTGTATAGCTATTAGCTAATTTGCAACTCTTGTGCCTGGATGGGCTTTAGAAAAAAGAATCAAGATAAAAAATATACACAATAACCACATACATCAATGCAGAAAAATTATAAATACACAATTATAAATATTATAAATATTATAAATACACAAATATAACAGCCTGACTCACATTTAACATAAATATTATAAATATTATAAATACACAAATATAACAGCCTGACTCACATTTAACACATATAACATAACTCACATTTGCCTATTTCAGGCCTTCCTCCCTCCGTCACTCACTATAAACAAACACATTTATTCCTTCCCTTCATTCACTCTCACTTTGCAGACAATTAATTCATACATGAGTACATTCTTGTTTATTTTTCAGCCAGTTTTTAACATTTTTAGTGAATGTTTTAAAGTCCGTTATTATTTTAATTTCATTTGGCATTGTGTTCCAGATGTGACTGCCCTTTATAGAGAAAGCTGTTTGTCCAAATGTGGTTCTGCGGTGGAATATTTTACAGTTATTGTTAACAGAACTCCTGGTGGCTCTGCTGCTGTCCTGTCTTTGGACGAAACCAGCAAGTGGCTCGGGTGCTGATTTATGGAAACATTTGAACGTTAATTTCAGAAGACAGAGGTCAATGAAGCTCTCAAAACTCAATAGGTTGTATTTTTTTAAAACATTACAGTGATGCCACCTAATGGGCTTTTTGTCCAAGATTTTTAGGGTTTGATTATATAATGAACCTATATGTCTTATTGTGGAAGGGGCTGCTTGAGCCCAGACTGTCAAACAGTATGATATATGAGAAAAAACCATAGAATGCATATACAGTGCAGCTGCTTCGTAAGGTATGTAATATCTAATTAATTTAAAGCAGTTCAGATTTTTTTTTACTGTTTTTGAAATTTTCTTTATATGAAGATTAAATTTGAGTTGAGGATCTAGTACAATGCCAAGGTATTTGAATTCTGTAACTAAACTGATGTCATGATCATGTATATTAACTTTAAAATGTTGCAGGTTACATTTTTTGATTGAAAAGCACATTGAGACTGTTTTCTGAAGGTTCAGCAATAGATGGTTCTTGAGGAGCCACTCTTGGACATCAACCATACTTGTAGACAGTACATCTGCAGCCTGTGCTGGAGTCTTGGCAGCTGTGTAAATAACTGCATCATCTGCATAAAGTTGGCATGTTGCAGCTGAGCAGTGTAACGGCAGGTCATTAATAAAAATGCTGAAAAGTAAAGGACCAAGAATGGACCCTTGTGGGATACCCATGCGGTTGTTTAAAAATGAGGATTTATCCTGGTGAACTTTTACACACTGTTCTCTATTCTGGAGATAAGATGCAAACCATTCTAATGTATTTGGGGAGAAGTTAAAAGATACCATTTTGGATAAAAGCAAACTGTGGTTTACAGTATCGAAAGCCTTTTTGAGATCTAGAAAAACAGCTCCTACCACATTACCCCTGTCCAAGGACTGTTTGACGTTTTCAATAAGGCAACAATTTGCTGTTTCTGTTGAGTATCCTGGTCTAAAACCAAATTGATGTGGATGAAGAAGTTGATTGTCTTGTAAGTAGTCTATCAGCTGTGTAGCTACAACTTTTTCAAGAACCTTAGATAGGACTGGTAAGATAGAGATTGGGCGGTAATTGCATATATCGTCTTTACTGCCTGATTTATGAACTGGTATGACGACAGCTTTTTTCCAGCCAGATGGAAATGTACTAGACCTAATGGAGAGATTAATGAGATGAGTCAGTGGTTTGATTAATATTTTGCTGTGCATTTTGAGAAAGGAGGTGCTCATATTGTAGATATCATTAGTTTTTGAGTTTGACAGTGTTTTAACAATACCAGCAATTAACTTCTCATTTACCTCATCGATGTGAAAAGTATCTGTTGGAAGTATGGAATTTGTGTTGTTGAGCACATTTGGCAGCACAAATGTGGTTCAGTAGTAAATGAACCACAAATGTGGTAAATGTGCCTCCTTGGCGGAGGTAATAAACTGAAGTGTTGCTGTTGTGTCCATCTCCTTCACTGACAGATGCAAATTGGGTAGACAGGTTGCCGTGGGTTTTATATTATATTATTTTGGGGTTGCACTCCACGGCAAACGAGAATTTAGAAGCTTCGCCGGCAGAGAGCTCGTTTTTGCGCAGCTCCTATGGCTGACCGGTGAATTTCTGCCAAAGAATCCGTCGGCGGACAGCTGCCCGTGTGAGGTTTTGCAGTTGCGCGCAAACACAGACACGCTGGCGGGCCCAGGCCAGCAGTGTTTTCCGCGTGCTTTTGTGCCTAAAACGTTGAAGAACGCAGAGTTTGTGCTGCAGACACGACGACCAGCGCCCTCCATTGCGCCTGCGCACATGTTGAAAATGGCCCTATGTCACAGTGTGGAAAAATGCTTTAAAAAATTCCTGTATCCAGACGGTGAACTGGATCACCCCCAAAATTTAATCAGTTCTTCCTTGTACCATTTCCAACAACGCCTGAAAGTTTCATGGAAATCCGTCCAAGACTTTTTGAGTTATCTTGCTAACCAACAGACAAACAGACAGACAGACAGACAGACAGACAAACACACAGACAAACCCCGGCAAAAACATAACCTCCTCCTGGCCTTTTCAGCCTGGCGGAGGTAATAAAACACACAATCACAAATACAGTACAGCAATGAAAGCATTAAAAACAAGAATAACAACATAACAGGTGATATCACCTCGAGTTTTCAAATGGGTTCGAGGGACCGCCAGTAAAAGTTGATCCAAGGATCTCAGAGACCATGAGGGGTTGTACACTTTAAGCAGCTCGGTGATGTATTTAGGGACCTGGTCATAAATAGCTCTAAAAACAAGAACTAAAATTTTAAATTTAAACCTAAAACCAACAGGGAGCCAGTGAAGTTCTGCTACAGGTGTAATGTGAGCCCTTTTCTTAGTGTGAGTTAAAAGTCTAGCAGCCGAATTTTGAACAACCTGGAGGCGTTGGAGATGCTTTTGGCTCAGACAGGTAAAAAGACTATTACAATAGTCTAAGCAAGAAGAAATAAAAACATGTATGATCATCTCAAATTCTGTCTTTGACACCAGGGTTCTAAACTTTGAAATATTCTTCAGATGGAAGGAACTATTTCTAATTAATTTATTAATGTGGTGTTCAAGAGACATAGCCGAGTCAAAACTAACACTAAGACTCCGAAGACTCGCCTGGACAGAGGAACCTAGGGTACCCATGTGGTGCTTCATAAGTGGAATCTTGTTTTCAGGAGCGATAATTATCTGTATTACTGTAATATACAATAATACGGGGCACCCACATGAGTGGATGAGACAACCACCGGTGCGGTGCCCAGCCCTTTCATACATGGGGCCACTTTTACAGTCTCCAATTAACCTAACTTGCATTTTTTTGGCATCTGGGAGGAAACCAGAGAAATCCACGCAGAGAACATGCAAACTCCACACAGATCACTGTTGGTCAGGGGCAGGGATCGAACCAGGGATCCCCCGGCCAAGGGTTAGTAGCTGTGCTGCCACAGTACTAACAACTCCACCACAGCGCTGCCTGTTACAACAAAAATCCCCAAGTTCATCAGAAAAAGGCAACAATTTCAATTCAATTCAATTCAACTTTATTTATATAGCGCCATTTCACAACAACAGTCATCTCAATTTCACATGAAAAATCCACAATGTCACAAGGGGGAAAAAAGACCATTTATCCAGAGTTTCAACTTTTCAGAAAAGCCTGGAGTGAGATTTAGAGGGAATTGTGCATGACGGAGACTGTGGGGTATCGGTAGAGTTAGTGTGCAGGTGCACAATTCACCTAAACAGTTTTTTTTTTTTGTTCAAAAATCCGCTTCTTTACCTCTGAATAAGTCTTAGAAAGTGTTCGGTCTGCTTTACACTGCCTTGAAAGTGCTTATTGTAGGAAAAAGCTAAAGAAATTCACCACGATATTGGCAGTAATTTCTTAATTTTGGAGTGAGAAATAAGGGTTGTGGTGATAGACAGAGTGCAGAAGAGTGAGACTCACTCCAAAAGAGTGAGAGTTGGCAACACTGATTTATCCAAATATTTTTAGGTGGTCTAATCTGATGATCTCATTTCTTAAAAATCAAGCCCTTAGAAGAAAAAGCTGACTATCTAAATAACAAATGTGAAAACCGAACAAAAGCTAAATGACAAAAGTTGAATCTTTTCTGGCCCCTAAATAGTTAGATGAAACTTACAATAATATATAAAGCTTACTGTAACTAGTAAATCAACTAATTTTATAAGGACCTTTTAAAAATCAGCTCTTGCAGAGGTCATGTTGTTCCATTTACTGGGTGTACATTTAAATTATTCACATTTATATTTCTGATGAGTCACCCAAAGAAGTGTGTTTTTCCACCAACACTGTTAAGAATATTATCTAGTATATTATCTCACGACCTAACATACATAATGTACATACTAAGATCCCAACAGAAAAAATACAAGATGGAGTGCCTAAATTAAAAGAATACCTCTTGTCCAGAATTGTTCTGAAGAGCAGTTTGCCATGATGGGATCAAACCTCTGATCACCTCTTTCTTCTCTTTCTTGTGTCAGAGCCATAGCCACAGTAACCGGTCGCATAGCTGTGACCTCATTAATGCGCATCAGCTGTTTCCATCCACTTTATTTGATTCATTCTGAAGTGATTCTGGAGTTCACCAACAACCCCTTAAAACCGCAGAACCTAATGTGCAATGATGAGTTAAATCAGTTATTTTGGATTTCCATCCAAGATTTTAAATGTCCTTATCCTTAATTACCTCTGCCAAGGAGGTTATGTTTTCATCAACATTTGGTCATCTGGTTGTTTGTTAGATAGTTAGCAGAATAAAACCTGCGGTTACAATGATCAAGAATCTCCCAGTTCCTATGAAATCTGGAATTCATAGACATTCGTGGACGGGATCAAAGTTTGTTACAGTTACCAGTCAATTCGCATGAGCAACTTGAGGGATTCTTGAGAAATTAGGTACTTTTCTGTTGTACAATGGCCCTAGAGTTCTTACCTTCTTCGTAAGGGTGGCTTGGCATATTCCTACAGCATACGTACTGCCATCTTACGAAGACTTTTGTGCAACTCACGACACTCTCAAGTCATTGGTAGGAAGATTACGGCTTCTGGCACATTTTGTCAGCACAAATGTTGCACGAATAACGTACAGCCACCTTATTAGTGCCTCACTACCGCCTTACAAATACTGTACAATCTCCGTACAAACGGGGATTTGTACGGTGTTTCCTACGACCACTGTAAGGGGACCTCAAGAACAACTTAAGGTGTTCTCAAGGCATACTTACTGTATGGCCAACTTCTTGAGTAGTTCCTACATTGTTCCTATGGCATTTGAAATCTTGAACAAGACCATTTTCCTGGCCATGAACTTGCAAATGGTCTGGATGCTAGATTCTCCTACAGCTGCCTTAAGAAGGCCATACAAAATGGTACAAAAATCATTCGTAGCATGTTCACAGCCATTCATAAGGGTATTTGTGATGTAGCTAAAGTGAAAACTACAGAACAGATTTCTATTAAGAGTTATTGACTGACTTTTTTTCCACATTTTAGCATCTCACCCAAATCTTCATGAAATGTTTGTGATATATTTGTTCAATTTTTCTTTAATTATTTAATTATTGAAGCAATTTTTAAATTATTATTTTTTCAGCTTTTCTGAAAATGTTTCAATTGAATCCTGTCACTAAGTAATCCCTGACTGTATCTCCACCCTGCCTCCTGTGTCACTCGCCCATTAGCTGGCTATCTCCTAGCCTTAAACTTGTCTGTATCTCGGGCTGAATACAGGTCAAGTCGGCCCCCAAAGTCAGCCTTGGGATCTTTAAAGGGCAGGATCTTATGGAGCAGTGAGGAGAGGAAAATGCTGGTGAGGATTGGGGTCCTTGGGGGGAAGGGGGAGCAACAGGATCCACAGTTAAGCTAACACCAGACGGCATGTCCAGCACCTTGCTGTAGAGGTGAGCATTATCTGGTTACAAGGGTTGCCTCTGACTATCAAGCACGCTACTGCTAACAGTTCGTTGAGGAATCACAGCAAAAATATGACAAAATAAGCCAGAATGAACTGAGATAAAATATCAACTGTGGATTAGTGAACCAGGAAAAATCTCTAAAGAAAATAACAGCTTCCTAGGCTAGTACCACTGTTAGCTCACAGTCTAATACCTTTAGCTCCCTGTCCATCTACATGAAAGAAAGCTACATCATTTAAAACATCATTCTTTACAATATCTTTATATTATCTGATGAAAAGTGAGAAGTGCACTTACTCATGTATATATACACTGTAATGGTCTCTGTGTGTGCTCTTTCTCCCTGCCTCTCTCTCCCTCTGATTAGACCCTGCAGCCTCATTCATCACCTGCTGTTAATCAGAGGAGGCCATTTAAATAGGACACTCTCCCTTCACTCTGCTTGGTGACGTTAACCTGCACACAGCCTATATCCTGTCTGAGCTCAGCACCATTGTTTATTCTGCCTTGAAATGCATTTGATCTTCTGCTTGCCTTAAACCCTGACACTGCCTGCTGTACTGGAATTATGTGCCAGCCTTGATCTAATCTGCCATGCTCTGACCCCTGCCTGCCTCTGGATTCAGGAAATAGCCTTAGTGATTGGCTTTGGATGTTCTCGGACTGTGCACAACCTCACCCCCCAAGTAAGACGACTTACCATAGTTTATCTCCACTGCTTTTCACTCTCACTCCCCAGCACTCAGGCCTGGAAAACCTGTCTACAACAATCCCCTGGAAACGTTCCTGCAGCACCTTAGCACCTTTCTCCCTGGCAACCCACTTCCCCAGCATGGAGGTCCTTCACCTGCTCCCCGCTGCTCTCCCTGCAGAAGTGTAAGCACAAAGAAACTAACTTTAAAACCTCATCATATTGTTTATCAGCTATTCTTTGACATGAGTCCGGGCCCAGGGAACACGCACACAGGCTCGAGTGTGATTCAAAGATTTTATTAAACAATAATTGGTGTATGAGTGAGTGCGTGCAGGATGTAATGTGGTGCTGGAGGACAGGATGCGTCGAGGGAGGAACGGAGCGCCGTATGGCCAGGCAACCTTGCAGGTGGTAAGGTGGCTGGCGTTGGCTATAGCCACAGGTCTCCTGCCTGGAAGACAGCGTCCTGAAGCGCGCTTGGTGCGGTGAGGAGAGTGATGGCGAGGATGAGGGATTATCCGAGGAGTGCAGGCTGTAAGGGAGCGGGCGTGCGCTGCAGTGAGGAGCGCTGATGAGCAGACAGCTCCAGACCGAGGCTCCAGACGGAGCGGGCTATATAGCCCGGGGTTGATGAGGTGTAGGTGTGCGCACAGCTGAGACAGGAGACAAGCGAGAGCGAGTCGTAACATTCTTACCTGTCCCTCTGCTCTCTCCTCATAGGGTTGCCAGATCCCCGGGTTGTTCACTTCAATTATCGTTTCCTCCCATGTCTGCTTTTGGGTCATATGGCACACACCTTAACATAGACAAGTATTTTTTTTTAATATAAATTGTGCTTTGTTCTATTGAATGAAGCTTTTTACATCCATCCATCCATCCATCTTCTACCGCTTTTCCGGAGGTCCGGGTCGCGGAGGCAGCAGTTCAAGCAGAGAAGCCCAGACTTCCCTCTCCCCAGCCACCTGCTCCAGCTCTTCAGAGGGGATACCAAGGTGTTCCAAGACCAGCTGGGAGACATAGTCTCTCCACTGAGTCCTTGGTCTGCCCCGGGATCTCCTCCCAGTGGGATGTGCCCGAAACACCTCAAGTGGGAGGCGTCCAGGAGGCATCCTGATCAGATGCCCATACCACCTCAACTGGCTCCTTTCAATGTGGAGGAGCAGCGGTTCTACTCTGAGCCTCTCCCGGATGACTGAGCTCCTCACCCTATCTCTGAGGGTGAGTCCAGCAATGCTACGGAGAAAGCTCATTTCAGCCGCTTGTATCCGCGATCTTGTTCTTTCGGTCATTACCCAAAGCTGGTGACCATGGGTGAGAGTAGGAACAGAGAGTAGGCTTTTTACATCCATGGTGACAAAATTTGAAAACTAAGATGGCTGTACCCTTTCAGTTACTGTAATACTCTGATAATTCAATGGTGAAACTAAAATGTGACTTTCTCCAGTCAAATGAACTGTTTTATTAATATTGTTATTCATTGAACTTTTCATAACAGTTTACTGTTTATGTGATGTTATTTAAATTATATGAGAGGGTATTTGTGGGTAGGTGCAATTTTACAATTAAAGAGTGGCAGAATTATAAGAAACAGTTTTTGACGTATAAGTAAAATCTTGCAGCTTTCAATAAAAAAGTAAAAATATTGCCAAAATTGCCTAAAATTTAACAAAATTTGCAAGTTTATTGGAAGCTAACCAAATTTCATGGTACCTTGGTGTGCAATGACACTAAAGTTTCTTCTTTCTTATGACAAAAAATTGTCAATTTACAAAAAAGTCACAAATCTCACAGGAAAGAAAATCAACAATTTAAAGTGAACTTTAAAGTTTCTCAAAATCAACAGAAACAACTCGATTTTTTCTGTTGAAAAGAAAAAGAAAAAGAAATAAAAGAAACCCCTTTATTGTCTTTAAGTTTCTGCCATGGCAGCGGTGAGCATGCACACACTCACACGTTACACGTTGCCTTAACTGCCTCTGATTTCCTCCAGCTGCTTACGGGCCAGCTCCACCCTATTTAAGGGGTGAGCCGACATTGATCAGTGTGGGTTTGTCTCCACCGCCACAGTCAAGTTGCCTCTGAGATCTCCTGCTCCTTGAATTTTTCAAACTCCCGTGTGTGTCCTCCACGCTTCCTCACTACCTGCTGCCCGGGTCTGTCTGCTCCCCCCACTGCCTGGCTTCTCCCTTGGATTTTCACATAAACTTGACCTCCCAAAGCTGTCACCTCTGGGCTTGTTGGATCTCTCTTCCTTCAGTTTCTCAGTGTGCCCCCCTGGAGCTCCCCCTGGATTTTGGACTCTATCGGCTGCATAGCCTGGACGCCCCCCACCACCACCACCTTCCCGGACTCCCTGCAACCAAGTAAGACACAAATATTCAGCTCTCTACAAACTGTCCCCTTTTCCCCTGGGAACAAGCCCCAACCCTGGGCATAATTCCCCTCACCATCAGCAAGTACCTGCCACTGCAGTCCTCCACCCCAATGTCACATCCACAGAAGCCGCTCTGCAGTGATTCATCTCCTCCTGCCCCTGCAACAGCAACCAACAAACAACTACCAAGTAAGCTTCCATTTAAACTGCTGTATACCCAGCATATTTTCCCCAGATATTTACTCTGTTCACGGGAGGAGCACCAGTCCACGTCAGGAGGGTGCTGCAACAGCTGCTGGAGGACAGATTCTACATCAAGGCCGAAAAGTGTGAGTTCTTCACCACCACTACATCATTTCTGGGCTTCATCATCGCAAAGGGGCAACTGAAGCCTGATCCAGCCAAAACACAAGATGTTACCGAGTGGCCCACTCCATCCATCTGCAAACAGTTCCAACATTTCACTGGGTTTTGTTAATTTAAACAGAAGATTCATCAAGAATTACACCTGCATTTCAGCCCCCTCCCCCCCCGACACAACTCACTTCCACCAAAGCGACCTTTAAGTGGTGATTAAGGTATATAAAGAGGTAACCAAGGCATGTAATGTGAGGATGATGCTGTGATCACAGGGACTTGCTGGATTGATCGTCACTTCCTTGTGGTAACGTATCATCACTTCCTGTTTTGCTGTCTGTCTGTGTGGTTTGCTCTCCTCACTCTCCTGAGATTTTGGGTTAGCCACTAGCTATGGCTACTAGCTCTCCTTCCTCTCCTCCTCTGGTGTGCTCTCTCTGTCAGATGTTTAGCTACACCTCTGCCTCTTTTAGTGATAACAGTAAATGTAATAAATGTTGTCTTTTTAAGGCGCTCGAGGCGAGGTTGTCTGATTTGGAATCCCGGCTCCGCTGCATTGGAACACCGTCTGGGCCAGTTACTCTTGACGGACGCCCATTAGCTGCAGCGGAGCTAGCTAGCTTAGGCCCCCCTGTTAGCGGTCCTCCGGCCCTCCTCAGCAGCGAGGAGACTGGGTGGGTGACGGTGAGAAGGAAGCCTAGTCGCAAAGCCCCGGTACACCTCCAACCTGCTCACATTTCTAATCGTTTTTCCCCGCTCAGCGACACACCGGCTGAGGAAAAAACTCTGATCATTGGTGACTCTGTAGTCAGAAACGTGAACCTAGAGACTCCAGCGGCCATAGTCAAATGAATTCCCGGGGCCAGAGCAGGCGACATCAAGTCAAATTTGAAAATGCTGGCTAAAAGTAACTGTAAATACTCCACTATTGTTATTCACGCCGGCATTAATGACGTCCGACTCCGGCAGTCGGAAGACAAAAAACTTAATATAGAATCGGTGTGTGACTTTGCAAAAACGATGTCTGCCACTGTAGTATTCTCTGGGCCCCTCCCCAATCTGACCAGTGATGACATGTTTAGCCGCTCATCATCCTTGAACCGCTGGCTGTCTGTGTGGTGTCCTGCAAATAACGTGGGTGTAGAGGAGCTGGAAATGATGAGGCGATTTTGTATTAAAAACAGAGTCTTTAATGAACAGCCCTTCTAACTTGTCTCATCTGGTGCAGAGCTTGGCAGAAGGCAAAGAGGAAGATTTCTGCCCAGCTCGCTGGTTAAATACAGGCACACATCAAAGACATGCATTACACAAGCCGACATCCCCCGTTATCTTAATCCCCCCATTGTTCTGTTATCTCCTCTCTTCGTCTTGGGAGGTGATGGGAATTCCTCTCCTCGCCTTGGGGGCGAAGGTGTCTAGTCCGTCTCCGCCGCCGCGTCCTGGGACGTCTTTGTTCTTCACATGGCGGGTGAGATTCCTTTGTCCTTTCCGAGGTGTGAAGTTCCTTACATATGCTGTCACAAAACATTTCCACATGCTCTAACATATGTAGGTATGGAATATATGAGTAATATATACCACAGGCCCCCCAAACAACTAGGAAAGGACACAGAAAGGTTCACAGTCTAGGGTAATTACTACAACATACTACGTGTTACAGCTGTTGCCACAGAAGAAACTTTCAAGCAGCCATGCTCCTAAGAGAGTTCAGTGGTAAACATAACGGCATAGTACAATCATAAGTCAGTCCTAAACTGTTGCAGCACAATTAATGAATAATTGCGGAGTGGTTGGTATCAGTCCCTGTGCTGTCTGGGTTTTAATCTTCTCCCAAAACTGCTGTAGGTTGGTTTAGGCGTCCTGCTGGGACCTTCTTGTGAGGAATCTGCAGTGTGGGAAGAAGAGAGATTATCTGTTCCCTGCCTGGGGGCTGAGACTTTTCCTTTGGGGGGTCTACCTCGCCGAGGTGCTCGAGCCAACTGTGCAGGTTCGTCTCTCAACAAGAAGGCAGGTTTGAGTCTGTCAATGCTGACCGTTTCATTTCTATCCCCATAATCAAGCACAAAGTGTTTGTCACCATTTTCCAGCACTCTGTACGGGCCATCGTATACTGGGCGTAACGTTGGTTTTAGAGCTTCATGCTTAACAAAAACAAACTCAGCGTTTTTTAAAGTTTGAGGAACAAAAACTCGTGGAAAGGAGTGATGAGCTGGACCGTGGAGAGTCCGGTCCGTTACTGCCTAAAAACCTTGGGACTGGGAGGTGCCCTGGTTCCGGGTTCTCCGGTAAAAATTCACCTGGGAGTCTGATAGGCTGAGCAAAGACTAATTCTGCAGGGGAAGCGTCTAAATCCTCTTTAGGTGCCGCACACAACCCCAATAAAACCCAGGGAAGTTTATTTACCCAATTTGTGTCCGTTAATGAGGCTCTGAGGGCGGCCTTTAAGGACCTGTGAAAACGCTCGCATAACCCATTAGCCTGAGGGTGATAAGCGGTGGTGCGATGGATTGTTGCCCCTAAACTGTTGGACATGGCTGACCAGAGCTCTGAGACAAATTGAGGCCCCCTATCTGACGTGATGTCTGATGGGACGCCGAAACGTGCCACCCAATTTGTTAGAAAAACGCGAGCGACTTCCTCCGCTGTAGTTGCCGCTAGAGGGACTGCCTCTGGCCAGCGCGTGGTGCGGTCTATCATTGTTAGCAGGTGTGTGAAACCTTGGGAGGAAGGTAGTGGCCCCACGAGGTCGACATGAATGTGGTCGAACCTTCTAGCAGGGATTGGAAAAGGCTCCAGAGGGGCTTTTGTGTGTCTGTGTATTTTGGCGCGTTGACAAGGAATGCAAGTTTTTGCCCATTCTTTTACGTTTTTGCGCAGGCCTGGCCACACAAACTTTTCGGCAACCATTTTGACCGAGGCGCGCACACCTGGGTGCGCGAGGGAGTGAATTGCGTCAAAAATGCGGCGGCGCCAAGCAGCCGATACTAACGGGCGAGGTCGGCCGGTTGAAACATCGCATATTAGGGGGGCACGCCGTCGCGCAACCCTTTTTTCTCCAGCCTTAACCCTGTTGGTCCAGACAGGAGCGCGCGCACATCCGCATCACCGCCTTGTTCTTCTGCCATGGCTGCATAATCTATCCCTTCATGGATAGGTGCTGCGTATGTGTCTGCGTTAGTGAAGAGTTCCGCTGCTGAGGCAGTGTAATCTGTCTCCTCGTGCTCTGGTGGTGCCACAGCGCGAGAGAGACAGTCCGCTACTACGTTAAGTTTGCCTGCTACATGTCGAATGTCTGTGGTGAACTCTGAAATCGCAGCTAGCTGTCTTTGTTGTCTGCCAGACCATGGTTCTGAAATTTTAGCCATAGCAAAAGTGAGCGGTTTATGGTCCACAAAAGCCGTGAAACTCCGCCCTTCTAACCAAAACTGGAAGTGGCGGATGGACAAGTGGAGCGCCAGCAGCTCCCTGTCAAAAGTGCTGTATTTGCGTTCCGTCGGGTTTAGCGATTTGCTAAAGAATGCTAAAGGTTGCCAGACCCCGCTGACAAGTTGTTCTACAACCGCCCCTATGGCCAGGTCTGAAGCATCTGTGGTTAGAGCAATGTGGGCCGAGGGATCTGGGTGGACTAACATTGTGGCGTTAGCTAGGGCATTTTTTACTTCCGCGAAAGCGCGTTCGCGCTCCGGGGTCCATTCGACCGCGTTGGAAGCTTTCTTTTTTCTGAGCGCGTCATACAGGGGCTGCATGAGCTGAGCTGCATGGGGGAGGAAACGGTTGTAAAAATTAACCATCCCCAAAAATTCCTGTAGCGATTTGACCGTTTGGGGCCGTGGAAAACCTTCTATCGCATGAACTTTGTCTGGAAGCGGAACTGCCCCTTTCGGGGAGACTCTATGTCCCAAAAAATCAATTTGCGATACGCCGAATTTGCATTTGGCTGGATTAATTATTAGTCCGTGCTCTTCTAGCCTCTGAAAAACGGTAGTGAGGTGCTGCTCGTGCTCTTCCTCGGATGAGCTGGCTACCAGCATGTCGTCGATGTAGACGAAAACAAAGGGGAGGTCGCGTAGGACTGCGTCCATCATACGTTGAAAAGTTTGAGCAGCGCCTTTGAGGCCGAACGGCATTCGCAGGAATTCAAAAAGGCCGAAAGGGGTTATAACCGCTATTTTAGGAATGTCTTCAGCTCGGACTGGGACTTGGTGATAACCGCGGGCTAAGTCTATCTTTGAAAAAATGCGCGCACCCGCTAAATGCAGTGAAAAGTCCTGTATGTGAGGGATGGGGTAGCGGTCATGCGCTGTAGCGTTGTTTAATCTGCGGTAATCTCCGCACGGTCTCCAAGAACCGTCGGATTTCGGAACCATGTGAAGTGGTGAAGCCCAAGGGCTCTTCGAGCGTCTAACAATGCCCAATTTTTCGAGAGCTGCAAACTCGTCCCTTGCTATGTTGAGCTTGGCCGCGTCTAAGCGGCGAGCTTTGGCAAAAACGGGAGGTCCCGTTGTTGGAATGAAGTGTTTAACCCCGTGTTTGGCTGCAGTGGCTGAGAATTTGGGGGTTGTGAGTGCTGGAAATTGGGTGAGGAGTTGCTCAAACTTACCTCCTGCCGTGGTGACGTTGGCCTGCACAGGTGGTGGAGAGACTCGAGCTGAGCATGGAATAGAAGCAAAAGATAGTGCATTAACCAGGCGCCTATTTGCTAGATCCACTAATAACCCGTGTGCACACAGAAAATCTGCGCCTAACAAGTTAAAACTCACCGCCGCTACAACAAATGTCCATCTGTAGCTGCGGCCGTGAATGAGGAGGTGCAGGCTCTTTTTCCCGAACGTGTCGATGTCAGAACCGTTGGCTGCCACTGCTCCGTTGCCCCGGGTGCCCATGGCTCGATCTGCATGGGAGGGCATGACGAAACTCAGCTTAGCTCCCGTGTCGATGAGGAACTGCTTGCCTGTGTGTCGTCACGTATAACAGCTTATTTTTCTCGCCGAGAACCGCTGCTGTCAACGGCCCTTGGCTTTGGCGTTTTCCCGACATCGTGAACTTGCAGGGGGGAAAGCATTTGTGGGCTTTCTCGGTGAAGTGGTGGTGATAATAACAGACGTCGATCTGTTTGTTACGCTTGGGCCGCGCCGCTGTCACCGTGGGCTGGGTCTGCTCCGTGGGTTGTGGCTCTCCATGGCTTGGGGCGTCAGTTTTGAGGTCCGCGGATGCCGCTGTAGGTGTCCGCTCCTTGCAGGCGTTGACGAGCCAATAAGCCTCGCTGGCCAGTGTGCGGAAGTCTTGGTGGGTGTTGCACTTCGTATTGGCAAGTGTCCTTCTCATGTGTGGTGGAAGCGTGCTGAGGAAAATAAACTGGAAAAGGAAATTGTCATTGTCCTCCTCCTTGAGCTGCAGCAAATCCTCCATGAGGGCCTTCGGGTTGCCCCCTCTGTGGCCGTAGACCGCCAGGATCCTCTCGGCTCTTTCCTCCGCTGGTGGGACATAGTTCGCCACGATGGTCGCTTGGAGCGTCTCATACTTGTCCCGGGCCGGTGGTCGCCGGATCAAGCTCCGCACACACTTCGAAGTGGCGGAGTCGAGTTTGGAGACGATATGGTAGAATTTTGTATCGTCTGCTGTGATGCCCGCCAGTATGAACTGGGCTTCAGCTTGTTGAAACCAAGAGGCGGGGTCTTCTCACCAGAAGTCTGGCAGCTGTACAGCGACGGCGTTCGTGCACACCATCACTGTTGTGCCCACCGGGTGAGAGTGCCTTGCCTCGGCTCTCACGGCGGTGCTGGAGCTCGGTTGAGCCCTCTCAATTCCTTCTGCCGGGGGGAACAGCTGTCCGTCTGCTCCCCCGTCTGCGTCGTTGCTGGCGTATGTCAGAGTCGCCACGGATGAGTCACTTGAAGAACGCCTCCGGTCCATACTCGCGTCAAGGTCACCAGTGTAGAGGAGCTGGAAATGATGAGGCGATTTTGTATTAAAAACAGAGTCTTTAATGAACAGCCCTTCTAACTTGTCTCATCTGGTGCAGAGCTTGGCAGAAGGCAAAGAGGAAGATTTCTGCCCAGCTCGCTGGTTAAATACAGGCACACATCAAAGACATGCATTACACAAGCCGACATCCCCCGTTATCTTAATCCCCCCATTGTTCTGTTATCTCCTCTCTTCGTCTTGGGAGGTGATGGGAATTCCTCTCCTCGCCTTGGGGGGCGAAGGTGTCTAGTCCGTCTCCGCCGCCGCGTCCTGGGACGTCTTTGTTCTTCACACGGCGGGTGAGATTCCTTTGTCCTTTCCGAGGTGTGAAGTTCCTTACATATGCTGTCACCAAACATTTCCACATGCTCTAACATATGTAGGTATGGAATATATGAGTAATATATACAACAGTGGGCTACATTGACAGTTGGAGCTCATTTGGGGGAAAACCTGGTCTTATGAGACGAGACAGCATTCATCCCACTTTGGATGGTGCTTCTCATTTATCTAACAATCTGGCATCTATTTTATCCAAATTTCCAAAACCCTGACTACTCAGAGTTGGGACCAGGAAGCAGAGTCGCAGTCTTACACGCCTCTCTGCAGCTCCTCTTCATCCGCCACCCCTCAGCTTAGCCCCTGTCTTCCCCATCAGAGAATCATTGTCTGCTCCCTCCAAAGTAAATAAAAATATAATATATAAGCATCCCAGAGTGATAAAGCAAAATATTGGTAAAACTCAAATTAAACATAAAGCCTCTAAATTGAATGATTTGGCCTCTGTTCCTCCTCATAATTTAAAAATTAAATGTGGTTCATTAAATATTAGGTCTCTAACTCCCAAGTCTCTGTTAGTCCATGATCTGTTAATTGATCATCAGATTGATTTAATATCCCTTACAGAGACTTGGTTAGGGCAAGAGGATTATTGTTGGTTTAAATGAATCAACTCCCTCTGGTTATTTAAACTGTCAAAATCCCAGAAGTTCTGGTCGTGGAGGAGGAGTAGCAACAATTTACCATTCCAAATTACTAGTTAATGTAAAGCAAAAAACATGTTATAATTCCTTTGAAGGCCTGGTCCTCAGTATTGGGCACTTTAGCAATTTTAGGTTAAACCCAATTTTATTTGCCATAGTTTATCGTCCCCCATCAACCTACTCAGAATTTTTATCCGAATTTGCTGATTTCTTAGCTGATTTAGTGCTGCCTGAGGTACTGTTTCTCCGGGTCTGGGACTGGGTAGGCCGCCCAAACTGCTTTTTTTTCCCCTCCCAGTTATGTGGAATCTGGATGCCGGTAGACCGCCTGAACTGCCTTTTTTTTCCGCCCTCCGCGCTCTACCTGCCAGCGTCCCTGTAGCTGTTTTTTTTTTTTTTTTTTCATGTGGGTTTGAAGGGATACCCTTTTTTTTTCTTTGCCTGGATGATAGTGTTGGACTATGCCTATAGTGTTGTTTGCCCATTCTGTAGCTTGTGAGTTTTTTTTTTTTTTCTCTTTCATATTTATATGGTGCTTGTGTATTTGGAAATGTACCTGTATTTTGGTTTTCTTGCTCTCGAGTTTTTTTGTTTTTTTGTTTTTTTTCCTTAGTGTTTATATGGTACCTGTGTATTTTTGAAGTGTACCTGTATTTTGGTTTTCCCTTGTTTCCTTACTGGGCAGTACGTTACATATATTTTTGTTTATTCATTCCATTGTACCTGAGTATTTCTTTGAAGGGTTGTCTAGTTTTGGTCACTCCGGTGTTTAAGCCACGCCATTTTATGTTCATCCATGTTACCCGTCCCTTGTGTTTTTGTTTTTTTTTTCTTTTTTTTCTCTGTGTCACTGTAGCCGTTTTTTTGGTTCTCTCCCTCCTGGCCTGTTTCCCCCTCTGCCCTCCCTGGGTCGGTCCTGGTAGGCTTCTTGTGGGGGGTGGGGCGGACCTTAGATGTTACGTTGCGCCTGGAATGCGCCTTGTGAACAGGGGGTACTGTGATGGCGTGAGCGCTGATCCCATCCGCGCTCAGGTTGTCCAGTATTTTCCCTGTTCTATCTTATTTCGGTTTCTTGTCATGTGGCCTTCTCCAGGGCTTTTATTTTGACAGTGTCACGGCAGGACTTCCGGCTGTCAAAGCCAAGCCGGAGCGGTGACAGCTGTTTGTCATTTCACTAATTACTTTTCCCCTCTTTGATTGGTTTGTGTTCTACTTTTAAGGGAGCAGCTGAGGCTCACTCCTCGCAGCGACCTACATCTCCATGCACCTCTGTGTACATGGCTGGAGACCGTATCCTCGACTCCAGTTTCCTTTGTGATTCATCTTCGTTCGTCCTACTGTAAGTGTTTACTGTTCAGCCCAGGCTCTGACCTCGCTGCTGTTCATACTTAATCTTCAGAGTCAGTTATCTTGTGTCTAGTTTACGTTCGTGTTTCTGCCCCATGTGGCTGTTTATTTTGTTATCCTTGTCTTTTGTTAAAAAAATCAGCAAACTTACTGTTTGGTCTCTGCCGTTTCATGAATGCCCTGCAAGGGGCGTTCCATAACAGATAGATTCTTTATTTGTCTGTCAAATGTACTGAAACAGTTTGGCAGCAAAGAGTTAATCCTCATGGGTGATTTCAACTTAAATCAGCTTTGTAAAACAGGCAGAAAGAAATTAAAGGACATCACCAATAAGTTTCATATGGATCAGGTGATCAGTAACCCAACTAGAATAACTCGTTCATCTCAAACTTTCCATCCATCCATCTTCTACCACTTTTCCGGAGGTCCGGGTCACGGAGGCAGCAGTTCAAGCAGAGAAGCCCAGACTTCCCTCTCCCCAGCCACCTGCTCCAGCTCTTCAGAGAGGATACCAAGGCGTTCCCAGACCAGCTGGGAGACATAGTCTCTCCAGCAAGTCCTGGGTCTGCCCCGGGGTCTCCTCCCAGTGGGACATGTCTGAAACACCTCAAGTGGGAGGCATCCAGGAGGCATCCTAATCAGATGCCCATACCACTTCAACTGGCTCCTTTCATTGTGGAGGAGCAGCGGTTCTACTCTAAGCCTCACCCGGATAACTGAGCTCCTCACCCTATCTCTAAGGGTGAGTCCAGCAAGCCTATGGAAAAAGCTCATTTCAGCTTCTTGTATCCGCAATCTCGTTCTTTCGGTCATTACCCAAAGCTCGTGACCATAGGTGAGAGTAGGAACGTAGATTGACTGGTAAATCGACAGCTTTGCCCTAGAGCTTAGCTCCTCTTCACCACAGCAGACCGGTACAATGTGCGCATCACTGCAGATGCTGCCCCGATCCGTCTACCAATCTCCCGCTCTAGTCTACCCTCACTTGTGAATAAGACTCCAAGATACTTAAACTCCTCCACTTCGGGAAGGAGCCTGTTGCCAACCTGGAGAGGACAATCCACCTTTTTCTGGCTGAGGACCATGGACTCGGACTTGGAGGTGCTGATTCTCATCCCAGCTGCTTCACACTCAGCGGCAAACCATCCCAGCAAGACCTGTAGGTCATTGCTGGATGAAGCCAGCAGGGCAACATCATCTGCAAACAACAGAGATGAGATCCTCTGGTAACCAAGCATGACACCCTCCGTTCCCTGGCTGCACCTAGAAATCCTGTCCATAAAAATTATGAACAGGCTCAGCACCCCTGGTGGAGTCCAACTCTCACTGGGAATGAGTCCGATCGAGTGTTAGCAATATGAACCAAACTCTCACAACAGTCTTACCAAGACCGAGTAGCTCGTAACAACAAGCCCAATACCCCATACTCCTGAAGCACCTCCCCACAAAAACCATGAGGGACGCGGTCGAATGCCTTCTCCAAGTCCACAAAACACATGTAAACTGGTTAGGCAAACTCCCATGAACCCTCAAGGATTCTCGAGAAGGTAAAGAGCTGGTCCGATGTGCCACGGCCAGGACAAAAACCACATTGCTCCTCCTGAATCCGAGGTTCGACCAACGGCCGGACTCTCCTCTCCAGTACCTTGGCATAGACCTTCCCAGGGGGGCTGAGGAGTGTGATCCCTCTAAAGTTGGAACACACCCTCCGGTCCCCTTTTTTGAAGAGAGGAACCACCACCCCGGTTTGCCATGCCAAAGGCACTGCCCCCGACCTCCACACAATGTTGCAGAGGTGTGTCAACCATGACAGCCCAACAACATCCAGGGCCTTGAGGTACTCAGAGTGAATGTCATCCACCCCCGGGGCCCAGCCACCAAAGAGATTTTTAACCACCTTGGCAACGTCAGCCCCTGTGATAGGTGAATTGTCCCCCTCGTCCAGAAGCCCTGCTTCCTCTGTGGAAGGCGTATCAGTGGGATTGAGGAGATCTTCAAAGTATTTCGTCCACCGCCCGACGATATCCCCAGTCGAAGTCAACAGCGCCCCATCTGCACCATACACAGTGTGGACAGGGAGCTGTTCCCCCCTCCTGAGCCACTGGACAGTTTGCCAGAATCTCTTTGAGGCTGACCGAAAGTCTTGTTCCATGGCCTCACTGAACTCCTCCCATACCCAAGTTTTTGCTTCAGCAACCACCCGAGCTGCACTCCGCTTGGCCTGCCGGTACACCTCAGCTGCTTCGGGAGTCCCACAAGCCAACCAAGCATGATAGGACTCCTTCTTCAACTTAATGGCCCCCCTCACCACTGGTGTCCACCTCTTGGTTTGGGGGTTGCCACCACGAGATGAACCGACCACCTTGTGGCCGCAGCTCTGGGCTGCTGCTTCAACAACGGAGGTGGAGAACATGCCCCATTCAGACTCCATGTCTTCAGACTCCCTCGGAATGTGGTTGAAGTTCTTCCGGAGGTGGGAGTTGAAGACCTCCCGGACAGGGGCCTCAGCTAGACTTTCCCAGCACACCCTCACTATACGTTTGGGTCTACCAGGTCTGAATGGCATCCTTCCCTGCCATCAGATCCAACTCATCACCAGGTGGTGATCAGTTGACAGCTCTGCACCTCTCTTTACTCGAGTGTCCAAGACATACGGTCGTAGGTCTGATGACACAATAACAAAATCGATCATCGACCTGCAACCTAGGGCGTCCTGGTGCCAGGTGCACATATGGACACCCAATGGTTGAAAATGGTGTCCGTTATGGACAAACTGTGGTTAGTACAGAAGTCCAATAACTGAACACCACTCATGTTCAGATCGGGCAGGCCGGTCCTCCCAATCACCCCTTCAAGGTTTCACTGTCGTTGCACACGTGCGCATTAAAGTCCCCCAGTAGGACAATGGAGTCTGCAAGAGGAGTACCCTCCAGTACCCTAGTCAGAGACTCCAAGAATGGTGGGTACTCTGAAACATCATTTAGTGCATAGGCATAAATGATGGTCAGGACCCATTTTGCAACCCGAAGGTGGAGGGAAGCAACCCTTTCGTCCACCGGGGAAAACTCCAATATTAGAGGCAGCAATGTGGGGGGATACAAGAATACACACCCCTGCTCATCGCCCCTCACCCAGGGCACCTCCAGAATAGGCCAAGCTCCAGCCCCTCTCCAGGAGACTGGTTCCGGAACCAGAGCTGTGTGTTGAGGTGAGGCCAACTATATCTAGCTGGTATCGCTCAACCTCATGCACCAGCTCAGGCTCCTTCCCCACCAGAGAGGTGACATTCCACATACCAAAAGCCAGTTTAGGAAGCCTGGGATCAGACCACCAAGGTCTCCGCCTTTGACCGCCACCTGATCCACATAGCACCGGACCCCCATTATCCCTCTTGCAGGTGGTGAGCCCACTGGAAGGCGGACCCATGTAACTCCTTCGGACTGAGCCCAGCTGGGTCCCATGGGCGGAAACCCAACCACCATACGCTAGCCATCGAGCCCCTCCCCCAGGCCTGGCTCCAGGGTGGGGCCCCGGTAACATCATACTGGGCGGGGTACAGTGAATCCTTGTTCTAGCATTCATCATGAGAGTCTGTTGGATCATTCTTAGTCTTGCCCTTCACCCAGGACCAGTTTGTTTTTGGTGACCCTACCAGAGGCAAATTTCCCTGGACAAAATAGCTCCTGGGATCACTGGGGCACGCAAACCCCCCCACCACAATAAGGTGATGATCCATGAGGGGATCGTCAAACTTTCCTTGATTTGATTTTCACTAACAATCCTGACCGCATAAGAAAAAAAAAAATATAACCTAATTACTGGCATGTCTGACCATAATCTCATTTTAGTAGTACGTAAATTGTCAAAATCATGACACAAACAGGCTATTGATGGTGGAAAATATTTCTTGTACATACCAAAGAAAAACACAGAATCATTTGAAAATGAGTGATAACATGTGAAGTGGAACAAATAAAATTGTGATTCAAACTGTGAACACACATGCAAAAATATATCAACAATCAAAGATATTATCTCAAACTGTAAAATAACAATCTATGCACAAGAGAAAACAGAATCTACCTTAGCTAAATGAAAATTTTGGAATCTCATGAAAAAAAGGATTTATCTCTTAAAAATGACTAAAAACTGATTTAAGTTTTTTTGTTTTTTTTGATTTAAGTCTGGAATTTCCCCATTGTGGGACTAATAAAGGCTTATCTTATCTTAAGTACAAATGCAAAAAAATGAAGTCATACAACTCCGTTTGAATGGAAAACTTCACTCAGATATCTTAGATATAACCAGCGATTTTTATGAGTATTTTATT
Source organism: Pholidichthys leucotaenia (assembly GCA_020510985.1). Taxonomy (NCBI): domain Eukaryota; kingdom Metazoa; phylum Chordata; class Actinopteri; order Cichliformes; family Pholidichthyidae; genus Pholidichthys; species Pholidichthys leucotaenia. Next base: position 4,696,645 of record CM035843.1, on the reverse strand, counting down.
AAATCGATACAAGAACTGGGTCTGAATTTTACCCAAATATACCTGCACCAAATTAAAATAAATTTTGAAACTTATCTAAACCTTAAACCCACAAACGAGGTAATGCTCAACAAAATTTTGTCATCGCTCTGAAGCTCCAGAGCTAAGGATATTCATGGATTAGACACTCAAGTCTTGAAAAAAACATAAAGATACTTTAATAATTCCAATTACAGAACTAATAAATCAGTCAATACATGAAAATATCTCCCTGATGCATTGAAATCTGCCATTATAAGCCCCATACACAAAGCCAGAGACAAACAGGAAATTAGTAATTATAGTCCGATAAGAATACTTCCTGTTTTGTCAAAGGCCATTGAAAAGGTGGTAGTAGACCAAGGGGCAGATTTACCAACGTGCTGCAGCATCACACAACTGTTTTGGCATTAAAAACCTACTGTTGAGATTTACTAAAGGGTGCAGGGCAAAATTAGCAGTGGAAATGCATGGACTATGTTAATTTTGCGCCTGGCATCATTGCATACAGTATGTATTTGTGGGAGTTATCATGTCAAAATGTAACATTTAAGAGAGGGGAATATTTAAATGACTGGCGCAAGGTGATTTATTAAGGTTTGTGGTTGTCAGTCTCCTGCTAAATAATCCTGCTTGGTGAGTCACAGCTGAGCCTGACATCCCTGTACACCAGACAGGTACAGAGGATGGCTACCTCCATTTTAAATGATGACTCCCACCCTTTGCACTGCAACTTTCAGCTTCTTCCCTCAAGACGGAGGTTTGCTGTCCCAAAAAGTAAAACCCAGCGCTACAAAAACAGCTTTGTCCCTGCTGCTGTCAAAGAGTTGAACAAGCTGTAACAATATATTGCACATAATTTAGTTACCTATTTATTAATTTTTATTTTATATTTATTTATTTTTGTAGGTTTTTTATTTGGGTTCTAAATCTTTTATTGGGTTTTAGACTTTTATTGAGTTTTTAACCTCTTTGACTTAGTTTTTAACTTTTTTAATATGACCCTTCTCTCTTATTTCTTTGTCTTATGTCCTGATTGGTGGAACCTTGAGTACTTTTATCGTGTTTATAGTCAGCTTCATGTGTGCCTGTGTTTGTGTTCATGTTGACTGTAATTGTGGTTTGTAAATACTGTATGTGTCTAAAAGGGTGTCACCTGACTGCAAAACAAATCTACCTACGGGTACAAATAAAATAACCTGAACCTGAATGTGCCAGAATTTCAGGCCTCCAAAAAGCTTGTCTTAATTAATCTGCGCTTGACATGATAGTGATCGTGGGTGCCGAGACACCAACAAGAACCAAGGGTGCATGGCCGATGAGAGGGAAGCTTCTTTCTGTGCGTGGTTTTATTTGGCATGACAGAAGAACACATTCTATGAATATCAGTGGTGTCACAGAGATCGGTGTTATGCTGAACTGGACATCAACTGGCATTTTGTTTTTTTTTTAATTTCATTTCTTTGTATTGTATATACCCTACTACATGGGCGGTGCAGTGGCGGAGTGGTTAGCACTGCCGCAGCACAGCAACTTACCCTTGGCCAGGGGATCCTGGGATGTCTGTCTGCAATTAAGGACTGGATGTCTAATAACTTTTTGCATCTTTAATGCTGGTAAAGCTGAAGTCCTTATTGTAGCACCTGATAATCTAATTCCTGTGATGGTTAATAGCATTTGTTCATTAAGATCCAATATACGGTCTAATCTAAAAAATCTTGGTGTAATTTTTGACCAATCAATGCATTTTGATCAGCATGTCAAATCTCTGACCCGGAGTTGTTTTTTTCCACAGTCGGAATGTTTCCAAGGTTAGGTCATTGGTTTCCTAAAGTCAGTTAGAAACTATTATTCATGCCTTTGTTTCTTCACGTTTGGACTGCTTTAATGCTCTTTTTCATGCCTTAGTAAATAATCTCCACATCGCCTAACAGTTGGTCCAGAATTCTGCTGCTAGATTACTGACTAAGTCCAGTAGATTCTGTCATATCACTCCCGTTTGGGCCTCCTTGTATTGGCTTCCTATAAATTACAGAATTGATTTTAAAGTTCTTGTTCTTACTTACAAAGCCATTCATGATGAGGTGCCTTTTTCTATTAGTGACTTGCTCCATCTATCCTCATCCTGGGTTCCATCCCAGCCTCCGACCAACAGTGATCTGTGTGGAGTTTGCATGTTCTTCCCGTGTTTGCGTGGGTTTACTCTGGGATTTCTCCGGTTTACTCCCACATGCCAAAAACATGCAAGTTAGGTTGATTGGCATCAAACTGGGGATTCTAAATTGTCCTTAGGTATGACTGTGAGAGTGAATGGTAAATATTTTTTGTCAATAAAATAGTTCAGATTTCCAAGGCTATAACTTGAAAGTGGTAAGAGATAATGGCTTACTGTCAATTAGAAAGACGTAAAATATGAACCAAAGTTTCAGATAGGAATAAATTTATGCATCTAATTTGCATAGTGTCGTAGCACCTCTTTAAATTCCATAACTCAGTCAAAACTGGACTTTGGACGTATTTACACAAAAAATGGTTCAGTCTTTTGACATCGTTTTTTGTACAGAGGTACCTCATCATCTTATCTTCAAAGTATATGAACAAGAAATCAGTACATTAAAAAAAAACAGAAATTTCTCACTTACTTTTGACAAAGTCAGAGTGAGAAAGCAGGAACAGTGCCATCCTCTGCCACTAGGGGCACACAAATTCTCACACTCAAAGGGTTAAAATATAGTTATTCACGCAATGTTGCAACATTGTGTGGAGGTCCAGGACAGTGCCGTTGGCATGGCAAACCGGGGTGGTTGTTCCTCTCTTCAAAGAAGGGGACCGGAGGGTGTGCTCCAACGTCAGAGGGATCACACTCCTCAGCCTCCCTGGGAAGGTCTATGCCTTCCCAGGGAGGAGCAATGTGATTTTTGTCCTGGCCGTGGCACATCGGACCAGCTCTTTACCCACTCGAGAATCCTCGAGGGTTCGTGGGAGTTTACCCATCCAGTTTACATGTGTTTTGTGGACTTGGAGAAGGAATTTGACCATGTCCCTCGTGGGTTTTTGTGGGGAGTGCTTCGGGAGAATGGGGTATCGGGGCTTGTTGTTACGAGCTATTCGGTCTCTGCACGACCATTGTGAGAGTTTAGTTCATATTGCCAACACTCGGTCGGACTCATTCCCAGTGAGAGTTGGACTCTGCCAGGGCTGCCCTTTGTCACCAATCCTGTTCATAATTTTTTATGGACAGGGTTTCTAGGCACAGCCAGGGAACGGAGGGTGTCATGCTTGGTTACCACAGGATCTCATCTCTGTTGTTTGCAGATGATGTTGTCCTGCTAGCTTCATCCAGCAAAGACCTACAGGTCTTACTGGGATTGTTTGCCACTGAGTGTGGAGCAACTGGGATTAGAATCAGAACCTCCAAGTCTGAGCCCATGGTGCTCAGCTGTAAAAAGGTGGATTGTCCTCTCCAGGTTGAGGACAGGCTCCTGTACCAAGTGGAGGAGTTTAAGTATCTTGGGGTCTTATTCACGAATGGAGGGAGAGGTTGATAGACGGATCAGAGCAGCATCTGCAGTGATGTGAACGTAGTACCAGTCTGTTGTGGTGAAGAAAGAGCTCAGCTCTAAGGCAAAGCTGTCGATTTACCAGTCAATCTACATTCCTACCCTCACCTATGGTCACGAGCTTTGGGTAATGACTGAAAGAACGAGATCACAGATACACGTGGCTGAAATGAGCTTTCTTCATAGGATCGCTGGACTCGCCCTCAGAGATAAGGTGAGGAGCTCAGTCATCTGGAAGAGGCTCAGAGTAGAACCGCTGCTCCTCCACACTGAAAGGAGCCAATTGAGGTGGTTTGTGCATGTGATCAGGATGCCTCCTGAACACCTCCCACTTGAGGTATTTTGGGCACGTCGCACTGGGAGGAGACCCAGGGGTAGACCCAGGATTCGGTGGAGAGACTATGTCTCCCATCTGGTCTGGGAATGCCTTGGTATCCTCTCTGAACAGCTGAAGCAGGTGGCTGGGGAGAGAGAAGTCTGGGCTTCTCTGCATGAACTGCTGCCTCCGCGACCTGGACCTACAGAAAAGTGGTAGAAGATGGCTGGATGGATTGATAGTTATTCACAAAATACAATCCCTGTCAGACTATGATGGTACTAGTGTTAATAAAATAAACACATTGGTCAAATAACCAATTTATTCATGAGTAGCCCGGTTCCAAGGTTGTCATAGCCAGGAGCGGCACTGGGGTTAAGCTCCCAGTGCTCATAAAATGCTCCTTACGGCGTGTGTCTCGAAAAGCCTCTGAAAACTAAGTCCAACTCCTAGTGACTAGGACTTAGTTGACCTAGTCTGTCCGTGTGGTTTAGTCTCTAAGCCTGGCGGAACTGCTTTTACTAATAGGAGAAGGGGCGAGGGCGGATCTCTGGTGCCTTAAAACCAGATGCTTCGGGTAGATGGTGGCTCGTCAACCTGGGAAGGTAGCCCATCTAGGGGAAGGTAAACCCTGATTTCAAACCTCCGCTGCCTTGCGGCACACCCGGTCACAGGAAAGGCTTCGGGAGTCAACCCTGAGGAAAAATCCGGAGTCGGAGCCCCTAAGGCAATTCTCTGTTGTGCTCAACATCATTCTGGCAGCTCCTGCGATGACGCTGGTGCCAAACTATAGCAGCCCTGCTGTTCCTTTGGATTCTTCAGTGACGTGGAGAGGGGGGGACATGCTGCGTGGGTAACATCTTGTCCTCCATATCTTCCTGCCCAGGCTTGAATCCTACCAACGCACAACGCTGGAAGGTAGAACACTGGTGCGTATCGGCCTGTTCAGCCACAGGCGGTGCTGTTCCAGCAGAGTAGACGTTTAGGATTCTCTTCCATGGTCATCATAGACCGACGGAGGCCGACGAAGACAGACATGAGTAGTCCTTAATTTATACATATTAAACAAAGGAGTCTTCCATGTGAAATGAAAATCAAAACTTTGATATATGACGAACACATATAAACTATTTTAGTGGGGTTTGAGCTTAAACAAAAGCTTTAAAAAGCTTTAAAAAATATGTTATGCACTGCCAAACTGGCTGTGCCTTTGTTGATGACCCACTTCCTCGGATGTGCCTGTGTGCTATTTTGAGTGCTCTTTGGTGGATGGGTGGGCATTATTGAAATGAAGTGATTGCGTCTGTGTTCATAATTTTGATTGTTGCTAGTAGATCACTGACAAAAATAGGCCATTCCCTTAGGTGCTTTGTCTAATTTGTGCACTCGCTAATTTGCACTGCCTTAGTAAACCTGCCCCCAACTGGTAGAACATCTCATATCTGTCCAGCTGCTTCATTCCATGCAGTTTGGTTTCAGGCTGAACCACTCAATGCAGACTGCATGTTACTTTATTGAAATGATTAAAGAAAATCTGGACAAAGGGGAGATGGTAACAGCCATCTTTTTAGACTTGTGTCGTCGTCGGCCTCCGTCGGTCTATGATGACCATGGAAGAGAATCCTAAACGTCTACTCTGCTGGAACAGCACTGCCTGTGGCTGAACAGGCTGATGCACGAATGGCAGTCCCTGTCACACAGGTCGCACTTGTGGGTGGTCTCCGTGTTGCTGGGTCTGTGGCGGTTCTTCCTGCGGGTCCTATTTTCATCTGCTGCAGCAGTCAGTCTCTCTTCACCCACCTTGAGCTGTCTGGTCAGGGTGCCTCTCCATTTGGAGCACTCCGTTGCAAGGTCCTCCCAGCGCTCTGTGTTGATCTCCAGGGCCTTCATGTCTCTCTTGCAGACGTCTCTAAAGCGCAGCTGTGGGTGGCCAACGTCTCTCCTGCCAGTTGCCAGTTCTCCGTAGAGGACGTCTTTGGGGATTCTGCCATCCTCCATATGGTGAACATGGCCTAGCCAGCGGAGCCTGCGCTGCCTGAGTAGAGTGAACATGGAGGGAAGGCCGGCGCGGGACAGAACTTCTGTGTTGGGCACTTTGTCCTGCCCCGATATGTCCAGGATGTAGCGAATGAAGTGCAAGTGGAAGAAGTTCAGTCTCTTTTCCTGCCGGGCGTATGTTGTCCACGTCTCTGACATAACGCACGGCTCAGGAGACGCACACACACAGGCTCAGAGAAGTTCAAATAGTTTATTAGCAACAGGAGTGAATGGGTGTGTGTCTGCGGGATGTAAATGTATTTGTGGCGGCGTCTGCTTCGAGCACAGAGGCAGGAGACCGTACAGCCGGCAACCCTATGGGAGAGAGCACAAGGAGAAAGGGTGACGGGCACACACCAACACAGGAGGAGAATGAGCGAGAGAGGAGCTTACTTGGAAGAGACAGATGACTGGCACCACAAGGACGGGACCCGGTAGACAGCCACCTGCAGGACTCGGTGCAGCAGCGAAGAACGGGCGAGGGAAGGACGTTGTCCGCCACCGAGGAATCCACCTGTGCACAGGGGAGCAGACTGGGAAGGAAAGGAGGTAAGGACTTCTTACCAAAATGTTGCGCTGAAGAAGAGGTTTGACTCACGATGATGAGTGACGAAGTCTGACGGCTTCAGGCCGAAGCTCAGGGCGAGGCGGCTTATATCCCTCGCCGCTGATGACGAGCAGGTGTGCGAGCAGGTGGCGCCGCTGATGAGCGGCGCGGCGTGACAGTACTCCCCCCTCTAGCAGCGCCTCCTGGCGATGGCTTCTCTGGGTGCGCTCGGTGGAAGTCAGCGATGAGCGATGGGTCCAACACGAACGACGAGGGTACCCACTGTCGATGCTCGGGCCCATAGCCCTCCCAGTCCACCAAGTACTGCAACCCACGACCCCGGCGCCGGGAGTCCAGGATGGAGGCGACGGACCAGGCCGGATGGCAATTAATCATCCGGGGCGCGGGTTGCGCAGCAGGAGGAGGGCAAAGGGGGTCGGAGACTGCCAGCTTCACCTTGGACACATGGAAGGTGGGATGGATGCGGAGGGAGGGGGGAATAGCCACACGCACAGCTACCGGGTTGATGATCCGGGTGATGGGGTAGGGTCCCATAAAGCGCTGTGCCAGCTTCCTCCTCTCGCCTTTCAATGTCACATCCTGGGTTGACACGTAGACTCGTTGCCCAACTCTGTACGCCGGGGCAGGTCTTCTGTGCCGGTCCGCCACAGTTCTGTTGCGCTCCGCCGTGCGTAAAAGCGCATTACGCGCTGATGCCCAGATGGAGCGGAACTGCCTGAGATGCACCCTAACTGAGGGGACAGTTACCTCACTCTCCTGCGCCGGGAACAGCGGGGGGTCATAACCCAGGGACGCCTTGAAGGGGGACATCCCTGTAGCAGAAGAGCGAGCGGTGTTGTGGGCGTATTCAACCCAGGCAAGATGGTTACTCCAGGACGTGGGTTTGGATGCTGTTACACAGTGGAGCGCAGCCTCCAGCTCCTGGTTGGTCCGCTCACACTGCCCGTTGGATTGGGGGTGATGGCCGGAGGAGAGGCTCACCTTGGCTCCGATGGCGTTACAAAACAATCTCCAAACCTCAGAGAAAAATTGGGGCCCCCGGTCCGAGACCACGTCCACCGGAATCCCGTGCAGCCTGACCACGTGTTGGATGAGGAGATCCGCCGTCTCCAGGGCAGTTGGAAGACATCGTAAGGGGATGAAGTGCACAGCCTTGGAGAAGCGGTCCACGATGGTCAGGATGGTGTCGTAGGAATTAGAGACTGGGAGTCCGGTGACGAAATCCAAAGCGATGTGCGACCAGGGCCTGCCAGGGACGGGCAGGGGCTGGAGCAGACCCGCTGGAGGGGCGTTTCCCGACTTGTTGGTGGCACAAATTGGACAAGCCCGGGCGTAGCGGGCCGCATCCCTCCGCAGGCCCGGCCACCAAAAGGACCGCTGGAGGAGGTTTATCATCTGGGAGGAGCCAGGGTGACAGGTGAGCTTGGAGGTGTGTAGCCAGTGGATGACCTCTCCTCAAACCGCAGATGGCACGAACAGCCTCCCCTCCGGTCCGCCGCCAGGGTCAGGTTCCACTTCCTGCACCTTCCGGATCTTGCCCTCAATGTCCCAGGAGATGGCTCCCACGACGCACGACCTGGGCAGGATGGTGTGGAGCGTGTCCTCCGACTCCTCGGGGGCGAACTGCCTAGAGAGGGCGTTGGGCAGGCTGTTCTTGGAGCCAGGCCTGAAGGTGATGGAAAACTGGAACCTGGCGAAGAACAAGGACCAGCGCGCCTGGCAGGCGTTCAGGCGCTTGGCAGATCGAAGGTACTTCAAGTTCTTGTGGTCCGTCAGGACCACGAACGGCAGGTCCGCCCCCTCTAGCCAGTGGCGCCATTCTTGCAGCGCGAGCTTGATGGCCAGGAGCTCTCTGTCCCCCACGTCGTAGTTTCTCTCCGCCGGGGACAAGCGCCGGGAGAAGTAGGCGCAGGGCCGTTTGGCGCCGTCGTCAGGCGACCGCTGAGATAGCACCGCCCCCACTCCCGTGTCCGAGGCGTCCACCTCCACGATGCACTGCAGTGCGGGGTCGACCTGGCGAAGGACCCGGGAGGAGGAGAACTCCGCCTTCAGCGCCTGAAAGGCAGCTGTGGCCTCTTCGGTCCACCGGAACGGGACCTTAGGGGACGTGAGGCGGGTCAGTGGTCCGACGATGGAGCTGAAGTTAGGGACAAAGCGGCGGTAGAAGTTCGCGAAACCAACGAACTGTTGCACCTGTTTCCTCGATGCAGGTGTAGGCCATTTACCACCGCCTTCACCTTCTCTGGGTCTGGACGCACCTGGTCGTGTGAGATGATGAATCCCAGAAAGGATGTAGTCTTAGCATAAAATTCACATTTTTCAGCCTTCACGTATAGCCGGTTCTCCAGCAGTCTTTGGAGGACCCGCCTCACATGGACCTGGTGCTCGTCCCTGGACTTGGAGAAGATGAGTATATCGTCCAGGTAGACGAACACAAAGAGGCCAATGAAGTCCCGGAGGACGTCATTGATGAGGCGCTGAAAGACGGCAGGAGCGTTGGTCAACCCGAACGGCATTACCAGGTATTCAAAGTGGCCGTTCGGGGTACGGAAGGCTGTCTTCCACTCATCTCCCTCCCGGATCCGGACGAGGTGGTATGCGCTGCGTAGATCCAGCTTGGTGAACCAGGTCGCCCCCTGGAGGGAGTGGAAAGCAGTGTCCATGAGGGGCAGGGTGTAACGATCCTTCTCCGTGATGTCATTTAGAGCCCGATAGTCTATGCAAGGGCGGAGGGATCCATCCTTCTTTCCAACGAAGAAGAACCCTGCCCCCACGGGTGATGACGATGGGTGGATTATCCCCGCGCTCAGCGACTCCTTAAGGTAGGCCATCATCGTCTCCTCCTCCGGCGCCAACAGACTGTAGAGCCAACCAGAAGGTAAGGGTGCCCCCTGGCGGAGGTTGATGGCGCAGTCATAGGGCCGATGAGGAGGGAGAGACATAGCTTTGGTCTTGCTAAATACTATACCCAGGTCGTGAAATTCCAGAGGCACCAGGGACAGGTCCGGGGGTGCAGCGTCCGTAGCAGGGGAAGAAGCGGACGGAGAGCAGGCAGCGGACTGAAGACAGGTGCCCATGAGGAACGTACTCCATGCCGACACCCCAGCTGACTTCCAATCCAGGACAAGGTTGTGGAGGCGTAGCCAGGGATACCCCAGGATGACGGGCGACACAGAGTTGGGCAGGATGAGAAAGGTTATCGCCTCCCGGTGGTTACCAGAGATGATCACCGGGACCGGGATGGTCTGGTGCGTGACACTCCCAAGGGAAGCACGGGAGAGGTTGACCAGGGAGATGGGGTTTTTGAGCGCCTGGCAGCGGATGCCCAATCGGGTTGCCAGGCTTTGTGAAATAAAGCTGCCTTCTGCGCCCGAATCCACCAGTGCGTGGGTGAGGTGCCCAATGGGGTTGTGGCAGAACCGGATGGGCAGCTTTAATTGAGTGAGGGGGTCTACCCGGTTGAGATCCGCGAGGCCCCCTACAGTGACTCGTGGACCCCGCCGACTGGCTTTCCGTGGGCAAAAGATCCAACTCACGGCGGCGTTGTTTCTCTGCGGGGGAAAGCTTTGTCCAGCCCGTCACCATCGGCTCCGACTCCTCGGGGCACGATGGTGGCGGCGCCGCCAGGGGGCGAGCTTGGAACAGGTGCGGCGAGACTCCACGAGGGCGAGAAGAAGATGACTTCTGCCCCGAGGAGCGCTCGCGCAGCCTGTTGTCCAAACTAATCGCTAAGGATGTCAGCTCCGCTAGCGTCTCAGGAATATCCCACCCAGCCAGTTCATCCCTCAGATCATCATTGAGGCTGCGGAGAAAAAGGCCGCAGAGGGAGTGTTCCTCCCAGCCTAATTCCTCCGCGTCTACCCGGAAGTCGACCGCGTAGTCCGCTGCCAAACGGCTTCCCTGCTGGAGGGCGAGAAGCCGATCAACCTGGACCGTCTCGGTAGGAGTATGGTCAAAGACCTCCAGGAAGCGCCTCACAAATTGGTCATATGTGAGGGCGGCATAACTGGGCCTCACCATAACGGCGTAGGTCCATGTTAACGCTCGCCCCTCCAGGAGATTCCCGATATAACCAATTCGGCTATGATCTGAGGGAAAGTCTCCGGGCACACGGTGGAAAACGGACTCACACTGCATAATAAACCCCCGCGCTCCGCCGAGCTTACCACTAAAGCGGGCGGGGGTTGGAATGGGTGTGAACTGAACCGGTGCACTCGGAGCCTGCTGGACGGCCACTGGAGCAGCAGGAGCCGCGCCACCCTGACGAGCCGGGGGGAACGGCTGTTGGGGGTCCAAGCGGCCCAACCGGTTAGTTAAATTTAACAATTGATTAAAAATCACCTGTTGTTGATAGGCTATCTGATCCACTCGAGCCTCGAGAGTGGAAAACCGGTGTGCGAGCCCGCCGTCTGCCGAGCCGCTCTGCTGAAGCCGTACTGACATAACGCACGGCTCAGGAGACGCACACACACAGGCTCAGAGAAGTTCAAATAGTTTATTAGCAACAGGAGTGAATGGGTGTGTGTCTGCGGGATGTAAATGTATTGGTGGCAGCGTCTGCTTCGGGCACAGAGGCAGGAGACCGTACAGCCGGCAACCCTATGGGAGAGAGCACAAGGAGAAAGGGTGACGGGCACACACCAACACAGGAGGAGAATGAGCAAGAGAGGAGCTTACTTGGAAGAGACAGATGACTGGCACCACAAGGACGGGACCTGGTAGACAGCCACCTGCAGGACTCGGTGCAGCAGCGAGGAACGGGCAAGGGAAGGACGTTGTCCGCCGCCGAGGAATCCACCTGTGCACAGGGGAGCAGACTGGGAAGGAAAGGAGGTAATGACTTCTTACCAAAATGTTGCGCTGAAGAAGAGGTCTGACTCACGATGATGAGTGACGAAGTCTGACGGCTTCAGGCCGAAGCTCAGGGCGAGGCGGCTTATATCCCTCACCGCTGATGATGAGCAGGTGAGCGAGCAGGTGGCGCCGCTGATGAGCGGCGCGGCGTGACAGTCTCACTCCCATAGAGCAGTGTGCTGATGACGCAGGTGTTGTACACTGCCATCTTCGTCTTGATAGAGAGTTTGGGATTCTCCCACACTCGTGTGGTGAGGCAAGCGAGTGTGAAGGCTGATTTTCCAATCCTCTTGTCGATCTCTGTATCAAGGGAGAGGTTGTTGCTGATCATGGACCCCAGGTACGTGAACTGATTCATGACCTCCAGCTCGTAGTTGTCGATTGTGATGGTTGGTGGTGCTTCCGTGCCTTGCGCCAAGACGTTAGTCTTCTTCAGGCTGATGGTAAGCCCGAAGTCCTTGCATGCCTGGGAGAAGTGGTCCATCAGGGTCTGAAGCTCCTGCTGTGTGTGGGTTGCGACTGCAGTATCGTCTGCGAACAGCATGTCTCTGATTAGAGCCTTGCGTACTTTGGTTCTGGCTTTCAGGCAGGCGAGGTTGAAAAGCCTGCCATCAGATCTTGTGTGCAGGTAGACTCCCTCTGTTGCTGTGCTGAAGGCATCCCTCAGGAGCATAGCAAAGAAAATCCCAAAGAGGGTTGGCGCAAGTACACAGCCCTGTTTCACTCCGCTGCGTATGTTGAATGGCTCTGAGACGTTGCCATCGTGCTGCACTATCCCCTGCATGTTGGTGTGAAACGATTTGATGAGGCTTTGCAACTTTGGTGGGCATCCTATCTTTGGCAGGAACTTGAAAAGGCCCTCTCTGCTGACCAGATCGAACGCTTTGGTGAGGTCAATGGTGAGGTCAATGAAGGCGACGTATAGGGGCATGTTCTGTTCTCTGCATTTCTCCTGGAGTTGGCGGTTGGAGAATATCATGTCTACCGTCGATCGCTCAGCGCAGAAGCCACTCTGAGTCTCGGGGTAGACACGTTCGGCAAGCTTCTGTAGACGAACAAGAACAACTTGTGCGTAGACTTTGCCAACAATGCTGAGGAGGGAGATGCCCCTGTAGTTGTTGCAGTCGCTTCTCTCCCCTTTGTTTTTGTAGAGGGTGATGATCTTGGCGTCCCTCATGTCCTGTGGTACGGCACCTTCCTTCCAGCACTGGCAGAGGACGTCATGCAATGGCAGCAGTAGGGTGGTCTTGCAGTGCTTGATCAGGTGGGGGGGTATGCTGTCGTTGCCGGGTGCCTTGCCAGCAGCCAAGCTATCAATGGCCTTGCTGAGTTCGTCGATGGTTGGCTCAGCGTCAAGTTTGTCCATGGATGGCAGGCAGTCAATGGCATCAAGGGCTGACGGTGTCACGGTGTTCTGTCTGGAGTAGAGGTCAGAGTAGTGTTCCACCCATCTCTCCATCTGCTTGTTCTTTTCTGTGATCATCTCCCCAGAGAAGGATTTGAGGGGGGCCGTCTTGCTCTGAGCCGGACCAAGTGCTTTCTTGATGCCATCGTACATACCACAGATGTTCTCTGTTATGGCAGCGGTTTGAATGTCTTGGCTGAGCTGAGTCCAGTACTCGTTGGCACAGCGCCGAGCAGTCTGCTGAACTTTGCTTCTCGCAGCCCTGAGAATCTGGAGATTCTTCTCGTTTGGGTACTTCTTGTGCTCAGCAAGTGCTGAGCGCTTGGCTTCAATGACGGGGGTCATCTCAGTCAACTTGGCATCAAACCAGTCCTGTGACTTCGAGGTCTTCCTCCCAAAGGTAGCCAAGGCTGTGCGGTGGATGGTGTTTTACAGCTCTTCCCACTTCTGCTTTGCAGATTCTCCTCCTTGTGGTACACCAAGTTCCTTCTCAAAGGTGGAGGCAAACTGCTCAACAAGTTCTGGTTGGGCCATCTTGCTGGTGTCAATCTGTGCCTTTCCAGGCTGTCTACCACAATGGAATTTCTTCAGCTGCAGCTTGACCTTGCAACACACCAATGAATGGTCTGTGTCGCAATCTGCACTCTGGAACGAACGGGTGATTAACACGTTCTTCAGTGAGGTGTGCCTGGTCAGGATCAAGTCCAGCTGGTGCCAGTGCTTTGAGCGCGGATGACGCCAGGAAACCTTGTGTTGGGGCTTGGTCTTGAAGAACGAGTTTGTGATGCACAGATCGTGATATGTGCAGAACTCGAGCAGCCGCTGTCCGTTGTTGTTCATTCTGCCCATGCCAAATGGTCCAAGACAGGATGGCCAGGTGTCGTGATCAGCACCCACTCTGGCATTGAAGTCTCCAAGGAGAATGAGTTGTTCAGAGTTGGGGATGATCCTGACAGTTGTTGCGATATTCTCGTAGAACTCGTCTTTTGCCTCTGGTATGGCTTTCTGTGTTGGGGCATACACACTGACGAGGGTGACTGGGCCTTCAGTGGTGTTGAGGTGGAGGGTGAGGAGTTGTGCAGAGCCATTGCTGCCCGGTTCCACCATCTTCAGCAAGGTGTTCTTCACTGCGAAGCCCACTCCGTGTTCCCTGTGTTCATCACTGCCCTTTCCCTGCCAGTAAAACGTGTAGTCCTTCTCTCTCAGTGTGCCTGCGTCAGCCTACCATGTTTCCTAGAGAGTGGCGATATCCACTCCAAGTCTCTTCAGCTCATTATTGATGATGGCAGTCTTCCTGGTGTCGTTGATGTCCTTGAGGTTAGCAGTGAGTCCTGTCATCATAGTGCGGACGTTCCAAGTTCCCAGTTTTAGAGTTGGTCTCTTTTGTTTTTTTTGTCTTGCCTGGTGCGAAGGTTCTCAGCCTGCTGTTCAGACTTCTCCTCATCCCCATGCACCCAATGAGGAAAGCAAGCTGTGGCGGGACAACACCTTATTGGCTGGGGGCTGACCAGCTTGAGGCGGGCGGTAGCTGTCCAGTGAGATCCGATGATTCCTCCCACCGTCGGGAACAACCCCTGGCGCCACACTCTACGCCAATTGAGTGGTGGCTTATAACCGGTAACTGTCATTCCCCGTGTTTTGTCTACGCCAAAGGCGAAGCTGGAGTGTCCTCTCCAGTGATCCAGTGTTCTATCTTCCAGCATTGGGCGTTGGTAGGATTCAAGCCTGGGCAGGGAGATATGGAGGACAAGATGTTACCCATGCAGCATGTCCCCCTTCTCCACGTCACTGATGAATCCAAAGGAACAGCAGGGCTGCTACAGTTTGGCACCATCGCCGTCGCAGGAGCTGCCAGAATGATGTTGAGCACAACAGGGAACTGCCTTAGGGGCTCCGACTCTGGATTATTCCTCAGGGTTGACTCCCGAAGCCTTTCCCGTGACCAGGTGTGCTGCAAGGCAGCGGAGGTTTGAAATCAGGGTTTACCTTCCCCTAGATGGGCTACCTTCCCAGGTTGACGAGCCACCATCTACCCGAAGCATCTGGTTTAAAGGCACCAGAGATCTGCCCTCGCCCCTTCTCCTATTAGTAAAAGCAGTTCCGCCGGGCTTAGAGACTAAACCACACAGGCAGGCTAGGAGTTGGACTTAGTTGTCAGAGGCTTTTCGAGACGCACGCCATCAGGATCATTTTATGAGCACTGGGAGCTTAACCCCAGTGCCGCTCCTGGCTATGACAACCTTGGAACCCTAAACTAGACTAGACTTGTGTAAAACCTTTGATACAGTCAATGACTCAGTCCTTCTTTCTAAACTATCAGGATATAAACTGTCCATGAATACCCTCAGGTGGTTAAAATCTGGTTGCTTCCAGTGTGTGCGCATAAACAATACTATATCCCATTTAAAGGCATGCACCATGGGACTACCACAAGGTTCAATCTTAAGCCCACTGCTGTTTACTTTGTAAATTAATGATTTGCCATCAGTATGTGAAAATGACATAATAATTCAGATGTATGCAGATGACACAGTCATCTACACACATGGGAAGGATGCCAGACAAGTGGCTGGCAGGTTAATGATAGCAATGGAGAAAGAGTCAAAATGGCTTAATCACGGTGCATGGTTGTGAAGTGGTTAGCACAGTGGCAGCACAGTAAGAAGGTCACGGGGACTTCCGGTTATGGCAACCACGTGAGGGGGACACGTCTCGCTCTGCTCTGCTCCTGGAGACGAAAAAACGGCAAATAACTCACTCATTTGGGACAGAACCTATCCCAGCGTTTGGACGAGGATATGTCGGTGAAGCCTAAGGCTGGAAAACCAGGTTGAGGAAAAAGCGAGTCGCCGAAACAGTCTAAATTAACGGACTTTCACGTCTGTGACGCAGCAGATAAAGAAGCTCCATATATGGCGGAGGAAGCGAGCAGCGGTGCGGTGAATGTGGGAAACGGCACAGGTGCGGTGCTTAACGCCATTAGTTCAATGAGAGCAGACTTTTCCGCTAAGTTTGATGGGATTATGGCAGCGTTGGAAGGAATGAGAAAAGAATTGGGTGACTGTGTAGAACGAATGGCGCAGGTAGAGCTTCGTGTCACTAGTGCTGAAGATGACGTCACCTGTCTTCAATTAAAGGTGCGCACTTTGGAAAAAAAAATAAAAGTCTGGAAAATAATGTCTTTGACTTGGAATCCCGGTCGAGACGGAACAACTTGAGGCTGGTGGGTCTACCGGAGGAATCCGAAAGTCGGGACACATGTTCCTTTTTGGAAAAGTGGATTCCGGAGGCGCTGGGCAGCGCGGAGCTGCAATCAGCAGTCGTTCTGGAAAGCGCATATCGTATCGGCCCACGGAGAGATAAGGGACCACCGAGGACGATTATTATGAAGTTTATCAGCAACAGAGACAGGATGAAGATCTTCAACGCTGCGCGAGCTAAAGGCCAGATTAAACACCAGGACCAGCAGGTGCGGTTCTACCCAGATTTGGCCACAGGAATCCAACAATTGAGGAAGCAGTTTGATCCCGTACGTAAAGAGCTGTGCAACCTTGGGATTCGTCATGGTGTAATTTATCCTGCGAGACTGTTGACCACGTATGAGGGCAGAACCCACATCTTCAAGACCCCAGAGGAGGCGCAGGAGTTCATCAAGAAGATCCAAGAAGAGACTGGTGGGAGCTAAGCATGAACAAAATATATGGTAGAATATTTAAGCATTTGCACAGGCATCTGATTGACTTGAAGCAAATAGCAAGTTTACAAAATATAGATTGTATTATATATTAAAAAAAAATAAACAAAACAAAACTATGATGTACAAAGTTGCTAAAAATTTTGGAGTTAAGTTGGAAAACTACAGAAGAGAGTTAATGTTATGTCATTAAAAGTAGCAGAGTTAGGGTGATTGGGAGGATGAAGAAGGAGTGGCTTTGGCTGATCCTCATGGGTGTGGAACGGTCGATGGCTATATCGGGAGACGGAATTTTTTTTTTGATTTTGGGGGGATTACCACACATGTGGGAAGGGAGAATTTGTTTGTGTGTAGTTTGTAGGATGAATGTTCAACCACTCATGTTTTTGCTTCTCTGTATGAGCATGTTTATACTGCAAGGTAATCCTAAACTCCCTATTGATCATAAACCAAAGCGTTAATCTTAATTTAACTTCATGGAATTGCAGAGGTCTACAAAAATTAAAAAAAAACTTAAACAAGTTATGAATAAAATAAAAGATATGGGTTCAAAAATTGTGTTTTTACAAGAAACTCATCTAATAGAGGAGGATGTAAAAAGAATTAGGAGTAGATGGCAAGGAAGTGTTTTCACCTCATCATTTTCATCCCGAGCCAGGGGAGTTATGACTCTCATACATAAATCAGTCCCATTTCAAGTGAAAAATGTAATTGGAGACAAATTTGGAAGATATTTAATCATTCAAGGATCTTTGTTATTAGAAAATATAAATTTGGTAAACCTATATGGTCCCAATATAGATGATCAAAAGTTCTTTGCTAATTTATTTCTTATCTTATCATCACTTACAGGGCAACATATAATAGCAGGGGATTTTAATTGTACAGTGAATCCCAGTATAGATAGATCAACAGGACTGGACTGTACGCACAATGGATGTAGGATGACTATTATTCATTTTATGAAAGAATTGAGAGTGCTAGATATATGGAGAGAAATGAATCCACAAGTTAAAGCCTACTCTTGTTATTCCAATACCTACAAGACTTTCTCACGTATTGATTATTTTTTGATCTCTGTAGAATTAAGGTCCAAGATTCAAAACTGGTTTTATGATAACATCGTGATCTCTGATCATGCACCCTGCTGTCTAATATATGTAGATAAGAAATTGACAAAGGAACCAGGTAGATGGCAATTTCAGCATAAATGGCTTCAGGATGAGGAATTTGTTAAGTACATAGAAAAACAGATAGATGAGTTCTTTGATATCAATACTACACAAACATCAGCATGTGTAAAGTGGGAGGCTTTCAAAGCTTTTATTAGGGGACATATTATTAGTTATACAGGTTCAAAATCTAAGAAGACTCGAGAGGAGAGAGTTCAATTGGAACATAAAATAAAAATTCTTCAAGAAAAAGTATATGCAGGAAGTGATCCAAGGTTGGAGAACGAATTACTGATTTTGAGAGCTGAATATGACAAAAAATCAGCGAATAGAGCTGCCTCGAGTTTTCTAAGATTGAAACAATCTTTTTATGAACAAGGTGAAAAATCAGGAAAATTATTGGCATGGCAGATTAAACAATTAGAATTTAAAACACAAATTACCAATATTATAAGTAACGGACAGGTAGTTATAGATCCTTTATAAATTAATAGAGCCTTTAGAGATTACTATGAAAAATTATATGATACCAAAAATGAATCTGACTTAACAAAACTAAATGGGTTTTTGAACGAACTATCTATACCGTGTATTTCAAATGAAAACAGGGAGATACTGGAGTCTAAAATTAGTCAAGAAGAAGTTGGGCTAGCCATTGATAATATGAAATCAGGAAAAAGTGCAGGACCAGATGGTCTTCCAGTTGACCTTTATAAAAAATTTAAGAATAAATTAATAAAACCTTTTTTGGAAATGGTTTTAGAAGCATTTCAAAATAGTAATTTACCATCATACATGAATAATGCCTTAATTATACTGTTGCCAAAACCAGGTAAACCCTCTAATAAATGTGAAAATATGAGACCAATAAGCCTATTAAATGCCGACCTTAAGATAATCTGTAAAATTTTAGCAAGACGAATACAAGAAATTTTACCAAATATTATTAATCGAGATCAGAATGGCTTTATAAAGGGTAGACAAGGCTTCCATAATGTAAGAAGACTATTTAATATTATTTATTTTAATAAAGAAGCACCGGATACAGCTCTCCTATCACTGGACGCCGAAAAGGCCTTTGATAGAGTCGAATGGCCCTTTCTTTTTGAAGTCTTACAAAGGTTTGGACTTGGAAATAATTTCATAAAATGGGTTCAGATAATATATAATAATGCTACAGCAGAAATCCTAACAAATAACAATATTTCAAAATCAATAAAAATCAATAGAGGATGTCGACAAGGTTGTCCACTTTCACCTTTACTGTTTACTATGGCAATTGAACCTTTAGCGATGGCGATACATCTACAGTCACAAATATATGGAATTAAAGTTGGACCAACAGAACATAAAATCTCCCTGTATGCCGATGACATAATTTTGTTTATGTCGAATCTTAAAAAATCAATTCCGACCTTGTTGAATTTAATAAAGAATTTTGGGGAAATATCAGGATATAAAATAAATAAAACTAAATCTTCAATATTAATGCTAAATGAGACCCAGAGAAATTACCCAGCCCCTGAGGTAAATCAATTCAATGTTGTAAATCAGTTTAAATATTTAGGAATCCAAATTGTGCCTAAGCTAGAATCAGTCGCCAGTGTCAATTATGAAGCCTTAATGACAGATCTTAATGAGTTACTTCAGAGATGGATGTCACTACCAATGTTGATGATCGGGAGAATCAATATACTTAAAAGTAATATCTTACCTAAAATACTTTATTTATTTCAATACATTCCCTTACCACCTTTAGATTTATTCTCAAGAATTAAAAAAAAGTTAGTGGAATTTATATGGAACAACAGGAGGGCTAGATTACGTTTGTCTTTATTATATTTACCATTTGATCGTGGAGGTCTGAAATGTCCAAATTTTATGTTGTATTATTGGTCGGCACAACTGAGGTCTATGACATATTATTTTTCATCAAATGATCTCCCTCACTGGACTGAAATGGAATCATACAATTTGCCTTTACCTCTTCCCATATTCATATATTCAGACTCGGCAAAAAAAATTACAGAAACAAGTTAAAAACCCATTTGTAAAACATATGATTAAAATATGGTGTGAAACTAAAAAAATATTTAAAAGAACCACACTTACTGTCACAATTTAGTCCAATATGGGGTAATCGATATTTTAAACCAGGGAGAGCGGATGCTGTGTTTAAAGTATGGAGTTTAAAAGGGATCCAAAAAATTCAATATTTATATTTGTCATGTTCAGATAACATAATGTCTTTTGAAGAGCTAAGGATCAAATTTAATCTTAATAGAACACATTTTTTTAAATATCTTCAACTTAGAAACTTTATTCGATCAAACCAAAATAATGCTCTCACTCGACCTATTTATTCATCCTTGGAAAAAATGTTGATGAAAGTTAGTAAAAGAAAGGGTATTACTTCAGAGTTTTATAACTCATTGACACTATTTTCAAGTGAAAATTCACTGAAAAGATTAAACTACTGGAAAGAAGATCTGCAAACTGAAATTTCAGAGGAACAATGGGAATTGGCTTGTACAGAAGCTCAAACCAAATCAATAAATGTACGTCTTAAATTGATACATTTTAAATGGTTAATGCGGATGTATGTTACACCGGTGGAGTTAAATAGATATAACAAAAACATACCAGATACATGCACAAAATGCATGGAAAGTAAAGGAACCCTATTTCATTGTTTATGGGAATGTAGAATAATAAGAATGTTTTGGGAAGAGGTGAGGGTAACAATTGAAAAAATAATTTCAAAACAAATCATATTGAATCCTAAACTGTTTTTGTTGGGTCTGTACCCAAAAAAGCATAACTTTAATAAAAGTGAAAGAACATTCATAGACCTCAGTTTGCTTAATGCCAAAAAATGTATTGCATTACTGTGGAAAAAGACTCATAGACCAGATGTGACTCAGTGGTTAAGACAGATGTTAACAAACCTTCCATTAGAAAGAATAACATATATACTGAAATCAAAGGAAAGTGTGTTTGAGAATATATGGAGACCTTTTATTGATTATGTAAAAAATTTAAACATAACTCTTGAAGAAGAAGGTGAATGATGTGTGTGGACCTTGTAAATTCCAGACTGGTGAACATAATATGTATACTTATGTAATGGATTGTCTAGACTAAACAGAGGAGCATTGTTGAAGACTTGATTTTGTTGGTGGTTGTTGGTGTTTTTAGTGCATTTTTTTTGTAGTACTTTAGCGTTAGTGTTTGATTGTTTGTGTTATGTTTGTTAAAAAAAAAGGTTCAATAAAGATATTGTGGAAAAAAAAAAAGAAGATCACGGGATTGATTCCACCCCTGACCATTGTGGGTTTGATCCCACCCCCTGACTATCAGTGACCCTTCTGTATGGAGTTTGCATGTTCTCCCCATATCTGCGTGGGTTTACCCCAGGTACTCCAGTTTCCTCCCATAGGCCAAAAAAATGCAAGTTAGGTTAATTGGAGACTCTAAAGTGTCCCTAGGTGTAAACACGTGTGTGAATGGTGAAGGGATAGCGCCGTACCGTGGCTGCTTCATCTCTAGGTGGATGCCTTGAATTTCCCCCCCTGCGATCAATAAAGTACACAAAATTAAAAAAAAAAAAAATCAATCAATCATGCCTCACTCTGAACTTAGGGAAAAGAGCTACCATGAACTTTACCAACAAACAAAATCAAATGCACTATCCGACTATAACTGTAAATGGAGCAAATATAGAAAATGTAATGGAGCTTAAGTATTTGGGTGTCACATTAGATTCCATGCTCCGCTTTAAAAAGCACATAAAACGAATGAGCCGCACTCTGAAATATGACACTGCAAACTTTCTTTGCATCAGAAACTCACTTACTTTAAAAGGAACAAAAACCTTTCTGAATGCCATGATTTTGACACATTTCTCCTATTGCATCTCATGCTGGTCATAAGCCAACAGTACGACTCTGAAACCCTTGAAATCCCTGTATAAACAATCCATCAAAATTCTTGATAAGAAGACGCAACAGTATCACCATTGGGGCATACTTGCCAAACACAAGAGGTTAAGCTTTGAGACTATGATCATGTATGCAAATATAGGGTTAGTCTTTAACATTATCCATGGTTCTGCACCCCCACCCCTAAAGACTTTTGTGTACCTGACTTCTGAACAAAATACCAGAGTAACAATGACTTCCTCTAGGTGGCATTGTTGCATCCCCCTATGTAAAACTACTTTTGGACAATCAGCCTTCTCTTACAAAGATATAATGGAATAAGATAGATAAGATAAGATAAGATAAGCCTTTATTAGTCCCACAATGGGGAAATTCCAGGATTGCAACAGCATAGGGATAGCAACACTCAGAGCAACACTCAGAAGGCAAGAAAAAACAACATCTAGTAAACATATGTCCATATTACTATAAATGTATATATATAGACACACAGTGCAGAGCATTATGGCTGGTGAATGTGCAGCAGAAAGTCTAAGCTCTCTCTCCGCGGATGCAGCGGGCCAGCTGGAAGTCTTTGGGCATGATGGTGACCCCCTTAGCGAAGAAGAGACCCACCAGGTGGGCCTCGCTGGTCTCCTGCAGAGCCATGATGGCGAAGCTCAGGAAACGCAGGACGGTCTTGAAGTCCTGAGCGATCTCCCTCACCAGGCGCTGGACGGGCAGCTTACGGATGAGCAGCTCCGTGGATTTCTGGTAGCGACGGATCTCTCTCAGAGCCACGGGCCTGTGACGGCGAGGCCTCTTCACTCTGCCGGTGGCCAGAGCGCCTCTCCGAGCAGCCCTGGTGGCTAGCTGTCTCCTGGGGGGCTTCTTCCTCCAGTAGATTTTACGGGCGGTCTGCTTGGTTCTTGCCATCGCTCTTTATTATTCTGTCTTATATTTCTTTCACGCCGCCTAAACTCCAGCCCGGCACCCGCGTCCTTTTCGCTACATGGAATGGAACAAGGCTAATGGAATGGAATGGAACAAGCTCCCCACTGCTTTGAAGACCAGAACAAATTACAGAGACTTTGCCACAGAAACTATTCCTCTAGGTGGCATTGTTGCATCCCCCTATGTAAAACTACTTTTGGACAATCAGCTTTCTCATACAAAGATATAATGGAATGGAACAAGCTCCCCACTGCTTTGAAGACCAGAACAAATTACAGAGACTTTGCCACAGAAACTAAAAAATGGATTTTAAGTAATCAAGCCTACCAGCACTGACTCTCTCCCTTAAGTGGGATCATGAAATTGTACTCCTAATTTTTTATTTTATTTTTTTTTTTAATGTGTGCCCTCTCTCTTATCTTTTTACCTTTGAACATACTCCCTGCTTTTTTCAGGGTCAATAGTTTCTGAAACCCGACCTTCATGGTTTTCTGTATGTGCTGCTTTTCTATTAATATCTTCCTGCCTGCCCCAGGGACTACAGATGGAAAATTGTGAGAACGCTATAATCTGGTAGAGAGCACCTTTACCCTGTGTTTAATGTTCTTTTTTTTCTTTTTTTTTTTTTTCCTGTACATGGTCCCTGACAAACCAATCAACTAAAAAAAAAAAAAAAATCATTGCATGCATACTGCATGGAGTTGAATCAAGATTTGGAAGAGGGCCTGCCCTGGTTATTATTGGCTGCCAGAGAGGTGGTGCAGGAAAACACAGGGTTTAGTCCCAATGAACTGGTGTTTGGACATTCAGTGCTAGGACCACTTTCTCTGTCGCATGATGTTGGTGCAACCTCTGAACCACCTCAGGGTTTGACAGAGTATATTAAGATAAGATAAGATAAGATAAGCCTTTATTAGTCCCACAACGGGGAAATTCCAGGATTGCAACAGCACAGGGATAGCAACACTCAGAGCAACAATCAGAAGGCAAGAAAAAACAAGCAAGCAAGAGCAGCTAATATACATATGTACACATTACTATAAAATATATATATACACACACACACACACACATATTAATGGGTTTCGTCGCATACTGTTTTTGCCTGGGGAAAAGGCTGGGTTAATCTGGCTTCCTCCCAGGCAACAATGAAACAGATATATGACCAAAAGGCTGAGGTTCATAAATTTAGTCCTGCAGACCAGGTATTGGCATTGTTGCCTATAGTGAATTCACTTTTTCAGGCTAAGTTTCATCGACCTTTTACAGACTTGTGATTTACTTATTGTTGACACCTAAGCATAAAAAGAAAACACAACTCTTTCATGGTAATCTGGTGAAACCATTTTACTCCCAGAGGATGCAGAGTTTTGAACCAGGGGGAATGTGCCTCAGTGGCCTGTTGGGTCTATAGCTGCTGCAGTGGTTGTGGAGGAACATGTGTCAGAGAATGACATCGGGGTAGTTTCTGATGAGTGTAGGTTACAGGGTAGGTTAAAGAACTCTTAATTGTTGCATAATCTTCATGGGTTGTTTGGACATTTGTCAGTGGAACGTTCTGCTGATTTTGTGGCTTTAGCCAGGAGAATTCACAGTTGTTTGGTGATGTTCCAACCCATACTTATTTAATAGAGCATGATATTGATGTTGATGATTCCATGCCTGTCTGTCAGCGTTTTTACAGGGACTCGGTTGAGAGATGTAAATTACTGGAGCAGGAAATACATTATTTGTTGGAAAATGGGTTAGCTTGTCTCTTCACGTCTAGCTGGGCTTCTCCTTGTTTGCTGGTGGGTAGATGGGAGTATATGGTTTTGTACTTATTACCTGAAGGCCAATGCTATAACCAGACAGGATGCGTACCCACTACCTCGTATGGAGGATTGCCTTGACCAGGTGGGTTCGGCCCAGTTTGTCAGTAAGTTTGATTTGCTGAAGGGGTACTGGCAGGTGCCACTGCCTAAAAGAGCTAAAAAAATTCTCTGCCTTTATCACTCCATTTGGCCTGTTCTTATACTCAGTGATGAGTCTTGGATCGTGTAATGCGCTAGCCATGTTTCAACGGCTCATGAACTTGGTTTTGTCAGGACTGGAAGGGTGTTCAGTGACACCTGGAAAGATCATGTCCTGCACATTAGAGAGCTGTTTGATCAGCTGAGGAACACAAATCTGTCAATTTAGCCAAATGTGAGTCTGGCAAGGGCACAGTGACCTACTTGGGAAAAGTACTGGGACAGTGGCAGGTACGGCCAGTGCAAGCTAGAGTTTTGGCAGTGGAACAAAACGTCATACTAACCACTAAGAAGTAGCTTATGTGTTTCCTGGGATTAGTGGGCTATTACCACTGTTTCTGCAAGAACACTTCAACTGTGGTAGCACCCCTGACTGATTTGTTGAAGGCCGGAACCCAGTATATTTGGTCTGATGTTTGTCAGAAATCTTTTGACAATTTAAAAGCTCTTTTGTGAAACGTGAAGCTCCCATCTTGGCAGCTTCACGTTTGGATCAACCTTTTCAGCTGCAGGTGGATGCCAGTGATATGGATGAAGAAGCGGTTTTGCTCCAGTCAGGACAAGATGGAATTGACTGACCTGTGAGTTATTTTTCAAAGAATTTTAATTCTTATCCATCCATCCATCCATCCATCTTCTACCGCTTTTCCGGAGGTCCGGGTCGCGGAGGCAGCAGTTCAAGCAGAGAAGCCCAGACTTCCCTCTCCCCAGCCACCTGCTCCAGCTCTTCAGAGGGGATACCAAGGCGTTCCCAGACTAGCTGGGAGACATAGTCTCTCCACCGAGTCCTGGGTCTGCCCCGGGGTCTCCTCCCAGTGGGACGTGCCTGAAACACCTCAAGTGGGAGACGTCCAGGAGGCATCCTAATCAGATGCCCATACCACCTCAACTGACTCCTTTCAATGTGGAGGAGCAGCGGTTCTACTCTGAGCCTCTCCCGGATGACTGAGCTCCTCACCCTATCTCTGAGGGTGAGTCCAGCAATCCTACGGAGAAAGCTCATTTCAGCCGCTTGTATCCGCGATCTCGTTCTTTCGGTCATTACCCAAAGCTCGTGACCATAGGTGAGAGTAGGAACGTAGATTGACTGGTTAATTCTTATTAGCTGAATTATTCAGTGATTGAAAAGGAGACATTGGCTTTGGTTTGAGCTTTGAAACACTTCAAGGTCTATGTTTACTCTGGAGGCCCCATCAAGGTCTACATGGATCATAATCCATTGGTTTTCCTGACCTCATTGATTTGCCCAAATCGCAGACTGATGCATTGCTTTTTGTTTTAGCAGACCTACCATTTGGACATCTGACACATCAGATGTGGTAGTTGATGCCCTGTCCAGAGCCCCGGGTTCTTAGATGTCAGATTTTGTAAACCTTGTCTATTAGTACCTATGCTACCCGTTTAGCGGGTTAGCACCTTAAATTGCTTCTCTAAGCACTGGGAGTTGCTGGATCACTGACGGGTTTGGATGGGTTGGTTGGATGTTTACACCAGGACCAGGTTAAAGGAAGAAAAAAGGAAAAATGGTAGATCTGTATTTTTTGTAGTTTTAATGATATATAGTAAATTATAGTAATGAATAAAACAATTATAAGAATGATTGTTTGTAGATCAGTGTGTGGAGGCCTTCCCAGTTGGGAAGTCCATTTTTTTGTGTGGTGGGTGCTACCCGCTCCTTTTTGGAGTCGGACATCTCTGTGTTTTTTTCTTGTGCTGTAGGTGGAGCTGTGAAGGAGAGGTTCTCTATGTGAAGGAGAGGTTCTCAATAAAAACCATCTGTGCACACCTGTCAGTAACGTTCTGCTCCCGGTGGAGGCTGGTCGCCTTCTTGTGCTCGTGCTCTGCCTATTGCCTGTTTTTGTCACTTGGTCGGGTTGTGCTGGTGGCTCCCTGGCTGTTGTCTGTGGCCTGTGGGCTTTCTGGTTTGGGTTTGCCACTGGGCCTAATTGCAGCCCCTGGCAGAGGCGTGTGATCACTGGGCTGGCCAGTGATTGTTTTTCTTTGTTTCACACACACACACACACACACCACTGATTACTATAGACACCACCGGAGTGGTGGCCTAGTTGATAGAGCATCCGCCTTACAACCGGGAGGTTGGGGGTTCAAGTCCTGGATGGGTAATACAAAAGACCATAAAAAAATGATATTTCCCACCTTTTAGCTTGGTGCTCAGCATAATAGAATGGAAGAAGGAGAAGTTGTTTGTGGTTTGTGTTTGCATTGCAGCAACCCCTCTGATTCTACGTATGATTAACATTGTAGAGAGGACAAACGTAGTTTTGTTCTACTGTACATGATGGACTGAATAAACCAGTGTTCAGCTCCACTTCTGGCTTTCTCTTTGTTTTCAAGTTCAGACATAACATTTAGCAATGAGAAGAAAACTCATGGAGGCATGTGGGATACCAATTCGGCCATTCCTGGAGCTCCCGGGGGAGCCGCCTGTACTGTGGCCTCGGTGGTACAAAGCCTTTCAAATGTATATGGTGGTGTTGGACCTGGGACGAATGGAGATGCTGAGGGCTCATGCGTTGCTAGTGCACAACCTGTGAATGGAGGGACAGAGAATTTTGGGCACTCTTGGTGAAGCGGACAATTATGAAGAAGTGGTCGAGTTAATGGCCCGCCATTTCAGGGTGCCGGACAATGTCATTGTCTGAAGAATTAAGTTCAGACAGCGCCACCAACAGGTAGGCGAGCCCATCCTGCAGTTTGTGTTGGACTTGATGCAGTTGGCCACTGAGTGTCAGTTTGGGCCGTTGAAGGAAGAAATTGTTCGTGACCATTTGGCAGAACACCAACTGTGCTGCGGTCTGCTCCAAGCTGTTCACATTCCTGGGTGAGTTGACGCTGACTAGGGCCGTCGAGATGGCACTACAGCTGGAAGCTGATTGATTCTCCTCTCACTCGCGAATAAGACCCCAAGATAATTACACACCTCAACTTTTGAAAGGAGCTTGTCCCCAGCATGGAGAGGACAATCCACCTTTTTCTGGCTGAGGACCATGGGCTCGGACTTGAAGGTGTTGATTCTCATCCCAGCCGCTTCACACTCGTCAGCAAACCATCCCAGTAAGACCTGTAGGTCATTGCTGAATGAAGCCAACAGGACAACGTCATCTGCAAACAACAGAGATGAGATCCTGTGGTCACCAAGCATGACACCCTCCGTTCCCTGGCTGATGCTGGAAATCCTGTCCATAAAAATTATAAACACGATCAGTGACAAAGGGCAGCCCTGGTGGATTCCAACTCCCACTGGGAATGAGTCTGACCGGGTGTTGGCAAAACGAACCAAACTGTCACAACAGTTGTATTGAGACTGCATAGCTCATAACAAGAAGCCCAATAAGAAGACAAAGAAGGCATCTCTGTTGTCATTCAGTCCATACAGCCAATCATGTACAGTAGATTGAAATTACGTTTCTCATATCTGCAATGTCTCTTGCAGAATCTGAGGGGTCGCTGCCTTTCAAGGCATCGCCACAAACAACATCACCTTCCCCCATTCTATTATGCTGAACACCAAGCTAGAATGTGGGAAATACCATTTTTATATGGTCTTTGGTATGACCTGGCAAGGACTTGAACCCCCAACCTCCTGGTTGTGAGGCGGATGCTCCATCAACTAGGCTACCAGCCCCTCTCCATGAAACTAGTTCCGGAACCAGAGCTGTCTGTTGAGGTTAGGCCAACTGTATCTAGCCAGTATCTCTCAACCTCATGAACCAGCTAAGGCTCCTTCCCCACCAGAGAGGTGACATTCCACATCCCAAAACCCAGTTTAGGAAGATTGGGATCAGACCACCAAGGTCTTTGCCTTTGACTGCCACCTGATCCACATAGCAGTGGACACCCATGATCCCTTCTGCAGGTGGTGAGCCCTCTGGAAGGCAGACACATGTAACTCCTTCAGGCTGAGCGTGGCCAGGTCCCATTAACAGAAACCCGGCCACCAGGCGCTAGCCATCAAGCTCCTCCCCCAGGTCTGGCTCCAGGGTGGGGCCCCGGTAACTCCATACCGGGAAGGGTACACTGAATCCTTTATTTATCTTTTGTTCACACTGAATCCTTGTTCTAACATTCATTATGGGAGTCAGTTGGATCGTCATGTTGGATCGTAGCCTGCCATCTATATGTGTGGGTGCGAATATGGGGGTGTGTATGTGTGTGTGAACATGCGGGTATGTGTCTTGTGTGTACACATGCAAGGTTAGGTGTGGGTGTTGGTGCACATATGTGATGTTGAGCATATGTGCGTACATACGAGCGAGGCGTGTGGGTGCAAGTACCAGTGGGTGGACATGAAGGGGTGGAGGGTGTGTATGTGATATTTAAATATCATCAGACTCTGGTAATTGCTCCATTTTAGTGTTGTTGGATCTTACTGCAGCATTTGATACTGTTGATCATTGTATCTTGTTACAAAGGCTTAGAGATTGGGTAGGGGTTTCTGGAAAAGCCCTGGATTGGTTTTACTCCCACTTTCTGGTAGGAGTTTTTCTGTGGTTGTTGTCTCTTATTCATCCAACTCAGTTCCTTTAACTTATGGGGTGCCTCAGGGTTCTATGCTGGGTCCACTTTTATTGGCCCTGTATATGCTGCCTCTTGGTTCTATCATCAGCAATTTCAAAGGTGTGTCTTATCACTGCTACGTTGACGATTTACAGTTGTTGTTGTTTTTTTCTTTTAAACCTGACCATGTTGAGAATTTAAACAAAATATTCATGATTGTCTGTCTGCAATTAAGGACTGGATGTCTAATAACTTTCTGCAACTTTAATGCTGATAAAACTGAAGTCCTTATTGTAGCACCTGATAATCTAATTCCTGTGACGGTTAACAGCATTTGTTCATTAAGATCCAATATACGGTCTAATCTAAAAAATCTTGGTGTAATTTTTGACCAATCAATGAATTTTGATCAGCATGTCAAATCTCTGACCCGGAGTTGTTTTTTTCCACAGTAGGAATGTTTCCAAGGTTAGGTCATTGGTTTCCTAAAGTCAGTTAGAAACTATTATTCATGCCTTTGTTTCTTCACGTTTGGACTGCTTTAATGCTCTTTTTCATGCCTTAGTAAATAATCTCCACATCGCCTAACATTTGGTCCAGAATTCTGCTGCTAGATTACTAAGTTCAATAGATTCTGTCATATCACTCCCGTTTTGGCCTCCTTGCATTGGCTTCCTATAAATTACAGAGCTGATTTTAAAGTTCTTGTTCTTACTTACAAAGTCATTCATGATGAGGTGCCTTTTTATATTAGTAACTTGCTCAATCTACACCATCCCAGCAGGTCTCTTACGTCTTCTAATCAGAACCTACTGGTAGTTCCTAGAACTAGGCTCAGAATCAGAATCAGAATAAACTTTATTGCCAAGCATGTAAAAAAACACACGAGGAATTTGACTTGACATTGGTGCGCATGCGCGCGACACAACAACACGGCAGCCATAATAGGCGCCTCATCAAACAGAGATAGATAAGAAAGGGAGGGGAGGGGAGGGAACGACACAAGGGGGGAGGAGAGAAAAAAACTTCGTTATCAGAATACAGCTTATGAATATTTAAGCAGATTATGATTACAATGAAAAAAATCTCTCAATAGCACAGAGCAACAATCAACCACAAAAAACCAAAAGACCAAAAGTCAGAGAGGATCAGTGAATGGATGGGTGTAATTCAGTATATATGAATCAGTGTGTTTGTGTATGTTGAATGCAGGTGGGTGTTTATCAGTTACTGGAGGCAGCAAAATCTCTCCGAGCCGAGATGTTATGTCTTAGTGTCTGAAACTCGGAAGCATGTCCTTGAGGCATGGCAGATGGAAATTTCCTGAGCCAGTCACATGTCAATGAGAGTTCAGATGCAGTCCCAGTATGTTTATGAAAGAGAAGCACAATCTTCTGTTTTGTCTTAATCCAGGAGGAAAAAATAGACAACGGGGCATCGAATTCAAGGTCTGATAGACACAGATCACTCAGAGCATAGAACTTTTCATCTCTTGCAATCCTGTGTTCATAATTTCCATACATAGGCTTTAAATCCATTCCTTGGAGGCAATGGATTTAGAACTCAGAACCAAAGACGATAGATCCTTTGCTGCTGTTGCTCCCAGACTTTGGAGCTCTTTACCTTTTGAACTTAGATCTGCACCTTCCACTGATGTTTTAAGAAGCAACTAATGGCCCATCTTTTTAGCCTGGCTTTTTAATGAACTGTGTGTTGATTGTATTTGTATGTGCTCTTGCTGTCTTCTTTGTTTTTTACTGCCTCATGTGCTTGTATTTTTATTTGCTTTGTTTTTTATCATGTTAAGCACTTTGTGACTGTCTGTGAAAAGTGCTCTATAAATAAACTTATTCTCTCTGCCATCCTCGGGTTCCGGGTGAGGACGGGTAAGGACGCACGGGTAAAGGCTCCCAGTTCGTTTCTGTTTAAAAGGCAGATAAACGCAGTTAGAACACAGTTTGGAGCTGGCGTTTTGAGCTTTTTTTGTTGCTGCCGCTGGAGAGTGAACCTACTCGTGAGAAATAAGGAGAATTTGCCAGTAGTGGCTGGTGAAGCTGGTGAAGCAATTGGCAATTGGCCCCTCGCCCCTCGCGCTCAGGGAAAACAAAGGGATTTCTCCCACGTGTGTTTTTTTTCCCCTACGATCGGAATCAGCGATCATCGGCCGGGAAAATGGGTCCCAAGAGAGCTCTGCAAAATGAAGATGAAATTAAAAAGCGCTGGATTTCTTGGCGGAAGAGATTTCCGCTGTAAAGTCACAGCAAAGAAGCATCCTGGAACTAATGGAGGAGATTAAAGCGCTGCGGAACCAGAACGCTGAGAAAGACAGGAGGCTGGCGTATCTGGAGAGCAGAATGGCTGAGATGGACCAGAGCACTCGGGCGAACGACGTGATCATCACGGGGCTCCACATCAAACCCCGATCATACGCGAGAGCAGTAGCAGCAGACAGCATTGGAGGTGAGCTGGAGGACGAATCCACTGAGCAACAAGTGGCGGCCTTCATGCAGTCCAAAGGAATTCAGCTGGACTGCAATAACATTGAGTCCTACCACCCTCTGCCCAGGAAAAGTGGTGACAAACCGGCTGTGATCATGAGGTTTGTGAACAAAAAACACAAGACTGCGCTACTGAAACAAGGTAGGAAGCTAAAAGGAACAAACATTTACATAAATGAGCACCTCACGAAGGAAAACGCAGAAATAGCCAGGAAAGCAAGATACATGAAAAAGCAGAAAAAGATTCAAAACACCTGGACATCAAACTGTAAAATATACATCAAATTAAACGGATCACCTGAAGAAGCCAAGGTCATTAACATCCGTAATATTATGGAACTGGACAAATATCAATGAATATTATGAACTGGAGTCACAGCAACAATTCAAACAACTGTAGGACACTGAAGGATTTTACTCATCTGCAACAAAACATTAAACAACATGAATCAAAAAATCAACAAACAGGGACAACAGGAACTGAAAGTTTTTGAATACACAGAGCACAACCCACAGGACGTAGAATATGACATAGACCCTGATAATAATATTTTTAACTCAATCAATAATGACTGTAATTATTACACAGATGAACAGTTTAACACAATGGTCACATCTGATTTCAATATTTCTATGATCCACTTCAACAGCAGGAGTCT
Source organism: Pholidichthys leucotaenia (assembly GCA_020510985.1). Lineage (NCBI taxonomy): Eukaryota > Metazoa > Chordata > Actinopteri > Cichliformes > Pholidichthyidae > Pholidichthys > Pholidichthys leucotaenia. The sequence continues at coordinate 4,664,460 of CM035843.1, read as the reverse complement.
CTATGCAAACTTTAATAACATTAAAGATTATTTACATCAGTTTAAAGAGCCATTCAATATTGTGGCAATATCAGAGACGTGGCTCAGTGAAGAGAAAGGAGTGGATTTTACCATGGATGGCTATGAATTAAATTATATAAATAGAAAAGTGAAAAAAGGAGGAGGAGTTGCAATTTATGTTGACAAGAGATTGAAATACAAGGTCGTTGAAAATCTGTCAGTAACTGTGGATGATTTATTTGAATGTATTACCATAGAAATCTGTCTGGACAATGTGAAGAATGTAGTAGTGAGCTGTGTATATAGAGATGGAAATGTATATAGAGATGGAAAAATGTATGCAAAACTAACTCATAAAGTTATGTTCATCTGTGGGGATTTCAATATAGATCTGATGAAGTCAAAACAACATAGTTTGACAGAAGAATTTATCAACACAATGTACAGTATGGGTTTACATCCAACAATTACCGGACCTAGCAGAATCACGTCACACAGTGCCACACTAATAGATAACATATTCACAAACATTATGGAAAATAATATCAGGAGTGGGCTTTTATTGAATGATATCAGTGACCACCTTTTGTTGTCTATCAATGTGATTATAGGAAGAAAAAGTATACCAAAAGTATTAAATATAAAAGAATAAGAACCGAAGAATCAATGGATTTACTGACAAAGGAATTATTAATACAAGATTGGAAGATAGTTTATGATGAAAATGACATAAATAGAGCATATGATAAATTTTAACTAATATTTCAATCATTGTACAATAAATACTGTTCTATAAAACCATACAGTGACAGACAACAAAAAAAAAAATATTCCTTGGGTCACCAAGGGGTTAATAAATGCATGTAAAAAGAAGAATATATTATATAAACAATTCATTAAATGCAGAACGGTGGAAGCCGAGATCAAATATAAAAGATACAAAAATAAACTTACTACTATAATGAGGACCTGTAAGAAAGAATATTACAACAGAATACTAGAGGATAACAAAAATAACATAAGAGGAATATGGCAAGTACTCAATGGGATTATTAGTAAGGTTCAGGTTCAGGTTCAGGTTACTTTATTTGTACCCGTAGGTAGATTTGTTTTGCAGTTGGTGACATCCATATTTACAAGCCACTAATTACATTCAACATAGACACAAACACAGGCACACATCTTACAAAATAGGTAAATATAAAATATGTACAATATAATTTTATAGCTTGTTCAACTCTTTGACAGCAGCAGGGACAAAGCTGTTTTTGTAGCGCTGGGTTCTACTTTTTGGGACAGCAAACCTCCGTCTGGAGGGAAGAAGCTGAAAGTTGCAGTGCAAAGGGTGGGAGTCATCATTTAAAATCGAGTCGGCCATCCTCTGTACTTGTCTGGTGTACAGGGATGTCAGGCTCAGCTGTGACTCACCAAGCAAACGACTGGACCATCTGACTACCTGATCCAAGGATTTCCTCTGTTTCAGTTTTATCTGACCAAACCATGACATTAAAGAAAAGGATAAAACAGATTCAATAAAAGCCCGATAGAACATAGTCATTATGGTTCGGTCAATTTGGAAGCGTGCAAGTTTCCTCAAACAATGCAAATTTTGCTGACCCTTTTTGCACACCCTTTCACAGTTCACCTCAAAGTTCAATCCACTATCAATAATCGTCCCGAGATATTTGTACGATTGTACACATTCGGTGGTCTGGCCTTTTAGTATGGTGACTTTGTGCCTGGGAGTTTTCCTCCTAAAGTCAATAATCATATCTTTCGTTTTTGTTGTATTCAGCTGCAGGTAGGAATCCTCACACCAGTGAACAAAGTCATCAACTACTGGGCCGTGGCCACTCTCACCATCCTGGAGGAGACTGACAATAACTGAGTCATCAGCATACTTTATAATGTGTCTGTTGTCATGTCTGCTCCGTCACATGTTTGTGTACAGGATGAAGTAATAATAATAATAATAATAGTAATAATGTAGTAATCGTCCTAAGAATGCAAATTATCCAGAATATTTTATCGAAAATGGCAATTTGATAAATAATATGGAAGATGTGGTCAGTGGTTTCAATAATTTTTTTGTAAACGTTGGTCCTGAATTAGCAAAATCAATAGTGACACCAGAAACAAACTACAGTGGTTCTGTAAATGAAATAGAAGATAGAAATCCAAACACAATCTTTTTGGGTGCAGTTACTGAAAAGGAAATTATCGAGACTGTGAGTAAATTTAAGAACAAAAAATCAACGGACTGGAATGAAATTGACATGACAATAGTGAAAAAAGTAATTGAAGGAATTGTTAAGCCACTCACCCACATCTGTAACCTGTCATTTCAAACTGGTACATTTCCAGACAAAATGAAAATAGCAAAAGTAATACCTCTATACAAAACAGGAGACAGTCATCGCTTCACAAATTACAGGCCAGTATCTTTACTCTCACAATTCTCCAAAATACTTGAAAAAATCTTCACTAAGAGACTGGATGATTTCACTGAAAAACACAACCTCCTTACAGATAGCAAGTATGGTTTTAGAGCAGATAAATCGACATCTTTGGCACTGATCGAACTTATAGAAGAAATTACTAGTTGTATAGATAAAAAAAAAGGTTGCTGTAGGAGTATTTATAGATTTAAAGAAAGCTTTTGACACCATTGACCACAGAATCGTCGGCCTCCGTCGGTCTATGATGACCATGGAAGAGAATCCTAAACGTCTACTCTGCTGGAGCAGCACCACCTGTGGCTGAACAGGCCGATGCGCGAATGGCAGTCCCTATCACACGGGTTGCACTTGTGGGTGGTCTCCGTTCTGCTGGGTCTGTGGCGGTTCTTCCTGGGGACCACAGAATACTACTAAGGAAACTGGAAAGGTATGGGATAAGAGGGGTTGGACTGAGTTGGGTGGAAAGTTATTTAAGTAACAGACAACAATTTGTACAAATTGGTGAGCACAAATCACCCTTCATGGACATCACTTGTGGTGTGCCCCAGGGGTCAGTTTTGGGACCCAAACTCTTTATTTTGTATATAAATGACATATGCCAAGTATCAAAAATTGTGAAATTTATTTTTTTTGCGGATGACACAAATATCCTTTGCACTGGTGAGAATTTGCAGCAGGTTTTAGAGGTGGTCACAACTGAAATGGAAAAATTAACACAGTGGTTCAACAAAAATAAATTATCTCTAAATCTAAAAAAAACAAAGATTATGTTGTTTGGAAATCATAAAATAAATCATGAAATAATGGTAACGATAGATGATACCAGAATAGAAACAGTACAGGAAAATAAGTTTATGGGGGTGACGCTAGACAATAAAATCTGCTGGAAACCTCACATCATTCACATCCGGGCCAAATTAGCAAAATGTATAGGCATACTGGGGAAGACAAGACACTTCTTGGACTATAAATCATTGGTCTTATTGTACAATTCACTGTTTTTACCTTATCTTAACTACTGTGTAGAAGTCTGGGGAAACACCTACAAGACCAACCCGCAGTCAATATGCACATTACAACAAAGAGCTATAAGGATAATAAACAATGCAGGATATAGAGACCATACCAATGCATTGTTCTTAAAGTCACATGTCATAAAGTTCATCAATTTAATTAAATTTAAGACAGCACAAGTAATGTACAGGGCAATTAATAATCAACTCCCAACTAATATACAAAAAATATTTAAAAAAAGAGACAATGATCATAATTTGAGAGGAGACTTAAACTTTACAAAACCCAAGATACGTACAACCAAGAAAAGTATGTGCATATCTGTCTGTGGGGTGGATTTGTGGAACAGTCTGGAGCCGGAACTGAAACTATGTACAAACAGAAATCAATTCAAAAAGAGGTATAAGCACCATTTGCTGAAAGGATATATGTTAGAAGGGTAGTAGTTATATGTACGATTCATTATGTTCACTCTGGGATATTATGGGACACTATCAAATGGTGGGTGGGACAGCACTGTGTATATCTGTGTTGTTTGAGGCTGGTTTTGATGTATGGACATCATTGTATGTTAGAATGGATGGGTGTTAATGTTGATTTGTAAAAAAGACAGTAAATTGTTTACTTGGGGTCTTAAAGGTGGTAATTTGTATAAAATTCACATGGGTGTATCTATGGAAAAGAGGAGATGGAATTAATAAGTGTTCACTTCTTCCTTCTCCCTTTCGAACAGTGTACACTTACTTTATTGCATTTGCCATTTGCTTGTATTTGTTATATTTTTGTGTTCGAAATAAACTATCTATCTATCTATCTATCTATCTATCTATCTATCTATCTATCTATCTATCTATCTATCTATCTATCTATCCTCGTCTCGAAGAGGCGATGGTTAGCACATCAAGGGTTGGAGCAGCACATGGAATGACTATACAGCCCAATCCTTGAGTGGCAGTCTTTGGAGCAGTTGGCGCAGATGAAGATTGATGGTGAATGTGCTGATGCTGCGCGTTCTTTCCTCGCTGCACGCTTCGTCACCATCTGGACTCTCGTGTTCTCTTCCATCTTGAGAACACCCTCTTTGACACTGTGGCGCCAGGTGGCTCGATCTTTGACAAAAACCTCCCAGTTATTGGTGTTGATCTGCGCACACCGCATGTTGCATTTGCAGACATCTTTAAAATGCAACAGCGGTCGGCCCACACGGCAGACGCCCACCTGCAATTGTCCGTAAAGGATTTGTCTTTGCAGATGGTCAGGCTCCATGTGGTGCATGTGGCCGAGCCACCGGAGTCATCTCTGGCTAAGAAATGCAGGAATGCTTGGCAAGTCAGTGCGCTCAAGGACCTCGATGTTGGGGACTCTGTCCTGCCACTTGATGTGCATAAGGCGCCGAAGACAGCGGAGGTTGAATCCGTTTAACCAGTTCTCCTGCCTGGCATAGGCTGTCCAGGACTCACTGCCGTACAGGAGAGTGGACAGGATGCAAGCTTGGTATACAAGTAACTTGGTCTTCAAACTCAGCAGATTGTTGTTCCACACACGGTTGTTGAGTTTGCCCATGACAGCAGCTGCTTTGGCGATTCTGGAGCTGATCTCGGTGTCCAGCGAGAGCATATTTGAAACAGTGGACCCTAGGTAGGTGAAGGTGTCCACAACCTCCAGCTGTGTGTTGTCAGTGGTAATGACAGGAAAGAAGACAGCATCTTGCGCCATGATGTTGGTTTTCTTAAGGCTGATCATGAGCCCAAACTCCTTGCAGGCGTGGGACAGTTTGTCAAACAGGTGCTGCAGGCCCTCCTCACTGTGCGATGCTAGAGCAACGTCATCTGCAAATGGCAGCTCACGTATGAGGACCTCATAGACTTTGGTTTTAGCACGAAGTCTTGCAATGTTGAGGAGTTTTTCATCTGATCTTGTGCGGATGTAGACACCTTCAGGACAGTCGGTGAAGGCGTAGTGGAGGAGCATTGAGAAAAAAAAAATCCCAAGGAGAGTTGATGCTAGAACGCAACCCTGCTTCACTCCACTGCTGACCGGGAAGGCATCTGAGGTGGCTTCATCAAAGAAAACAGTACTATGCATGTCCATGTGGAAGGAGGAGATGATTGCAAGAAGCTTTGGGGGACAACCAATCTTTCGCAGGATCTGGAAGAGCCCGCTTCAACTAACTAAGTCAAAGGCTTTGGTCAGGTCCACGAATCCAAGGAACAATGGCTGCTGCTGCTCTCGACACTTCTCCTGCAGCTGGCGGAGAAAGAAGATCATATCCACTGTGGACCTTCCAGCTCTAAAGACACACTGGGACTCAGGATAGACTCGTGAAGCGAGGCTTTGCAGGCGGAACAGGGTGACCCGTGAGAAGACTTTGCCAACTATGCTCAGAAGAGAGATGCTGCAGTAATTGTTGCAGTCACTGTGGTCACCTTTGTTCTTATACAGCGTGACTATGTTGGCATCTCTCATATCTTGGGGAATGTGACCTTGCTCCCAGCAAAGGCAGAGGAGGTCATATAGTGATTGTAAGATGGCTGTTTTCCAGTGTTTCAGAACTTATGGGGGGATACCGTCTTTCCCTGGAGCCTTGCCACAGGCGAGGCAGTCTATGGCTTTGCTGAGCTCTTCCAGCATGGGCATTTTGTCAAGCTCTTTCATGACTGGTAGGCCAGGCAAGGCGTCGAGGGCAACGTCTGTCACGATGTTCTGGGTCAAGTAAAATTCAAGATAATGCTCGACCCAATTCTGGAGTTGCTTGCTTTTGTCGGTGATGGCTTTGTCTGTCTTGGCTTTGAGCAGTGCTGTTTTGATGGTTGTGGGGCCAATAACTCTTTTGATGCCCTCATACATTCCTTTGGCATATCCGCAATTGACAGCTACCTGGATGTTGGTGCACAGGTTCTGCCAGTACTCACTGGCGCAACGGCGGGCAATCTGCTGTGCCTTGCTCCTTGCTGCTCGAAGGGTGTCACGTGTGCCAGGGCAAGGGTTCTGCTTGTGAGCCAGTAGTGCTTCTCTTTTGGCCTCTGTGACTGGCTGCATTTCATCCCAGTGAGCCTCAAACCAGTCAGCATTCTTGTGTTCTTTCTTTCTGAATGCGGAAATGGCTAAGTCATAGATGGCGTCGCAAAGGTGGTTCCATTTGGCGTCCATGTCGCCTGGGGTATCGGACTGGAGGTGAGCTTCAAGTTTCCTCTGAAAGCTGTCAGCGAAGGTCTGAACCTTGATCGGATCGGAAATTCCACAGGTGTTGATGCGAGGGTGACCCTTAGTCTTGGCATGGTGGATCTTCCTTGGCTTCAGTCTGACCTTACTGGCAACAAGGGAATGACCTGTATCACAATCAGCGCTGTGATAGCTTCTTGTGTGAAGAACACTGCTGAGGTCCGTTCTTCTGGTGATGACAAGATCTAGCTGGTGCCAGTGATGGGACTGGGGGTGTCTCCAAGACACTTTCCGCAGCTCTTTACACTTGAAGTGGGAGTTTGTAATGCAGAGGCCGTGATGGCAACAGAATTCCAACAGCCTCTGTCTGCTCTCGTTTATCTTGCCTATGCTAAAGTGGCCAAGACAGGATGGCCACACTTGCCAGTCTGCTCTGATGCGAGCGTTGAAGTCGCCTAGCAAAAAATATGCCTTCAGAGTGGTGGATTCTAGATAGCACTTCCTCTAGAACCTCGTAGAACTGATCTTTGGCTTCTGGAGTGGACGTGAGGTTCGAGGCATACACAAAAAGGATGTTCACAAAGCTCGACAATGTCTTCATGCGGAGGGCGAGGATTCTTTCGGATCCTCCTGTAGGGGTGTCTGTGGTGGCGATCAGCGAGTTCCTCACTGCAAAACCTACACCATGCTGCCTGGACTCGTCCTGTCCATCCAGGCAGTATGGACCTTTTATTGGCAGGGCAATAAAATAAAAGGGACCTTTTATTGGCTCTGCCTTTTATTGACAGGGCCAATAAAAGGTGTAGTCTGATTCTCTAAGAGAGCCGCTGTCGGTCAGGTAGGTTTCCTGAAGGCAGGCAACATCGATGTTAAGTCGTGCCAGTTCCTTATTGATGATGGCGGTCTTGCGAGAGTCATCCATTTGTTGGAGATCAGCGGTAAGTCCGGGGCACATGGTGCGAACGTTCCGGCTTGTAAATCAAAGAGCTGGAGTCTTCATATGTTTCTCCTTTTGACTGCCTGGTGCAGATTGACGCTTGCTTGTCGGGAGAGACCCCTAAGCTCTACGCACCCAGTAGAGCAGGCAAGCCATGGCGGGACAGCACCTTACTGGCTGGGGGCTGCCCAGCTTGAGGTAGGCGGTAGCTGCCCAATGAAGCTGCGAAGGCTTCTCCCACCATCGGACGAGACCCCTGGTGCTCCTCCCTATGCCAGTTGGTTGAAGCTTATAACCGGTAACTGCCTCATCCCATGTTGTGCTGGAATCTTGCGACGTCGCTGGAGTGGCCTCTCCAGTTTGCGCTAAAAAGCCTGGGCGGGGTAGTATGGAGACACTGGGCTGCTCATACGTCAGTGTCCCCCTCTCGGTGTCACTGGCTGAGTCCAAAGGAAAGGATGATCCAATACAGTTTGGGACCAGTTCCACTGCAGGAGTTGCCGGAAGTAGTGCTGAGCATCTGCCAACCGCCTTAGGGCTCTACTCCGGATTTATCCTCGAGGTTTAATCCCGAAGCCTTTCCTGTAATCAGGTATAGCCGCAAGGCAGCGGAGGTTTGCAATCAGAGTTCACCTTCTCCTAGGAAGTTTGCTGGCCAAGGCTAACGGGCACCACCTGCCCGGATTTGAAATCAGAGTGGTCCTTCTCCTAGGTGGACTGTCACCCAAGTCTGATGAGCCCCACCTACCTGGAGCAACCTGGTTATAGTGCCAGAGACTCGCTGACACCCTCTGTCATTTAATGAAAACAGGGTCAGCATGAGAAGCCAGACAATAAGATTTGGTTAGGAGAGGCTGTTGGAGAGACGCTGTGTTATGGGTGGGGTATTTCAGTGGAAATGTAGGTGCTCATTTCTGCATTCCACCCCAGCACATCCTAACCCATTTAAACACCTATAAATAACCTTATTTATTATAAACTTATTTATAAATAATAATAATAATAATAATACATTTTATTTAAGGCATCTTTCAAGGCACTCAAGGACGCTGTACAAGAATAAAACAATCAATAAAACACATTTAAAAACACATCACAAGTTCAAGAATCACAGAGAATAGGCCTTAATGAACAGAAAGTACCAAGAAACATCTTGGTACTGGAGTACCAAGATGGCGCCCACAGCGGTCGACATGGTGCTTCGCTGCACTCTTTGTTTGTTTTTGTTTGTCAATTGTGTGTCTGCTTGCACTTATACCCGTGAAGAACTTCTAAATATCAGGACTTTCACCCCCACGGACCTCCTCCCAGTTTTTTTAGCCCCTGCCGCCGATCTGGTTCATTGCTTGGCTCGGAAAGTGAGACGGCGGAAGAGAGGTAGACGAGCGGGCGCTCTCGTGCGGCTTCGCAGGAGAGGCTCGCGAACGGCACTGCCTGGCATATTTCTGTCCAATGCCAACTCTCTCTCTAACAAGGTAGATGAACTGAGACTGCTGATGCGTTTTAGGGACCTCGCCTCCTCAGCTGTCCTCTGCTTTACTGAGACCTGGCTCCGGGAAAATATACCGGACAGCGCGCTGCGCCTCGACGGCTTCCAGCTCTTCCGTGCTGATTGTGACACAGAGCTTTCCGGCAAGACCACAGGAGGCGGAGTCTGCTTCTACATCAACTGCAGCTGGTGCTCTGATGTAACGGTAATTTCCAAACACTGTTCTCCCGCCCTGGAATTTCTTGTTATCAACTGCAAGCCCTTTTATTCCCCGCGGGAGTTTGCTTCTTTTATACTGATCGCTGTGTACGCCCCTCCCGACGCGGACACGCGCGAAGCTCAGCGCATGCTCGCGGATCACATTCAACACACAGAGCGGAGTTTCCCAGACTCGCTGATTATTGTGGCTGGCGACTTTAATCAGTGCAATCTGAGCCACGATCTCCCCCGCTACAAACAGTTTATTAAATGCCCCACCAGAGGATTAAACACACTGGATCATTGTTACACCACAGTGAAAGACGCATATCGCGCTGTTCCTCGCGCTGCGCTGGGATTATCTGATCACGTGATGGTCCACCTCATTCCCACATACAGACAGAGATTGAAGCTCACTAAACCTGTCGTGAGCACTACGAAGATACGGACCAGTGATGCTGAGGAGAAGCTGGAAACGTGCATGGAAATATCTGACTGGGGCATGTTTAAAGGAGCCACGCATGATCTGGATGAGTACACGGACACTGTGAACTCATATATCCACTTTTGTGAAGAGAGCATTCTTCCATCACGCACCAGGGTGAGTTACTCTAATGACAAACCCTGGTTCACAGCTAAGCTCAGACAGATCAGGAAGGAGAAGGAAGCAGCGCTGAAAAGTGGAGACAGGGGCTGCTACAGGGAGGTTAAATACCGGTTTAACAGAGAGCTGAAGAGGGCTAAATCTGTGTATTCAGAGAGACTCCAGCAGCAGTTCACTGCTAATGATTCGGCTTCCGTGTGGAGAGGATTGAGGCAAATCACCAACTATCGGCCTCAGGCTCCTAAAGGTCAGGATGACAAAGCCCTTTGTCAAAGACTGTCCCAACACTATGCCCGTTTTGACACCTCGTCATCTGTGTCCAACTCCCCCCCCTCCCTCCAGCTCCACAGCCTCCACAATCCCTACTTCATTAAAGGCACCCCCCCTCCTCCCCCCCTGCCCTTATCATCAGTGAGCAGGACGTGCTCAAACAGTTCTCCAGACTGAACCCACGCAAGGCCCCCGGCCCGGACGGCGTGTCTCCCTCCACCCTGAGACACTGTGCGAAACAGCTGGCTCCTGTCTTCACAGACATTTTTAACACCTCCCTTAAGTTATGCCACGTGCCGTCCTGCCTCAAATCCTCCACCGTCATCCCTGTCCCCAAGAAGCCACGGATCACTGGACTTAATGACTACAGACCTGTAGCGCTCACCTCTGTAGTCATGAAGTCCTTTGAGCGCCTGGTCCTGCCCCACCTCAAGTCCATCACCACCCCTCTCCTGGACCCGCTGCAGTTTGCCTACCGAGCCAACAGGTCTGTAGACGACGCAGTCAGCCTGGCCCTCCACTCCATCCTGCAGCACCTGGACTCCCCGGGAACCTACGCCAGGATCCTGTTTGTGGACTTCAGCTCCGCATTCAACACCATCCGCCCCGCTCTCCTCCGGGACAAGCTGTCCCTGCTCAACGTGCCTGACTCCCTCTGCAGGTGGATCACCGACTTCCTGACGGACCGGAGGCAGCATGTGCGGCTGGGAAAGACTGTCTCAGACTCTACTAGCATCAGCACCGGATCACCCCAGGGCTGTGTACTTTCCCCCCTACTCTTCTCCCTTTACACCAACTCCTGCACCTCCAGCCACCAGTCTGTCAAGTTGATCAAGTTTGCGGACGACACCACCCTCATCGGGCTCATCTCCAACGGCGACGAGTCCGCCTACAGGAGAGAGGTGGCCCAGCTGGCGTCCTGGTGCAACAATAACAACCTGCAGCTGAACGCTCTGAAGACAGTGGAGATGATTGTAGACTTCAGGAAAGTCACTACCCCTCTGCCCCCCCTCACCCTCTCAGGCTCTCCCATCACCACTGCTGATTCCTTCCGCTTCCTAGGCACTACCATCACCAGGGACCTCAAATGGGAGCCGACCATCAGCTCACTCATCAAAAAAAGCCCAGCAGAGGATGTTCTTCCTGCGGCAGCTGAGGAAGCTCAAGCTACCCACCAAGATGTTAGTGCAGTTCTACACAGCCATCATCGAGTCCATCCTCACCACCTCCATAACCGTGTGGTACGCAGGAGCCACTGCCAGGGACAGACTAAGGCTGCAGCGCGTCGTGCGCACTGCTGAGAAGGTGATCGGCTGCAAGCTCCCATCTCTCCAGGATCTGTACATCTCCAGGACCCGGAGGCGTGCTGGCCGGATCATAGCCGATCCCTCACACCCTGGTCACGTACTGTTTGCCCCCCTCCCCTCTGGTAGAAGACTTTGGTCCATCCAGACTAAAACCTCCCGTCACATGAACAGCTTCTTCCCCTCTGCCATCAGACTGCTGAACACTAAGTGACTTATTGACTCTCATGCACTATGTACAGCAGCTCAACCAGACTCATGTCAATCATCACTGTTTTCGTCCTGCATTACCGACTGCACTATATAGTTCTCCACAGTATCTGCTGCTCGCTAATATATTTTAACTGCTGACCAGTATCACTTACTCTTATTCTACACTTTATTGCATGTATAGTTTATTTCTTTTATCTTATCATGTTTAATGTTGCAGCATTGCACCGAGACAAATTCCTAGTTTGTGTACTACATGAACAATGGCAATAAACCTGATTCTGATTCTGAGAAAAGTCTTGAGGTGCGATTTGAAGGTAGAAAATGAGTTTAATTTCCTGAGGTCCGGTGGGAGGGAGTTCCAGAGGCGGGGGGTGGTGCAGCTGAATGATCGGAGGCCCATGGTGGTCATGCGTGCAGGAGGGACAATGAGGTTGATGGTAGTTGATCATCTGAGAGTTCTGGATGGTGTATGGATGGAGAGGAGTGCAGCCAGGTATGGGGGGAGTGAGGCCATGGAGGGCTTTGTAGGTAAGGAGGATGATTTTATAGTCAATGCGGTGTTTGATGGGGAGCCAATGGAGATGCTGCAGAACCGGAGTAATATGATTGGTGGATGGAGTTCTGGTAATGATCCGGGCGGCAGCATTCTGGACCAGTTGAAGTTTTTTAAGAGATTTGAGGGAGAGACCAGAAAGGAGGGAGTTACAATAATCCAGGTGGGAGGTAACGAGAGAATGGACCAGGATGGCGGTGCTGGCAGGGGTGAGGAAGGGACGAAGATGGTTAATGTTACGTAGGTGGAAAAATGCTGACCGGGTGACATTATTGATGTGGGATTTGTAGGAGAGGGTGCGGTCCAATATTACCCCAAGGTTTTTGACTTGAGGGGAGGGGGAAACAGTAGTGTTGTCAATGGTGATGGTGATACTGTTTGACTTTGAAAAGGTGGATTTTGAACCGATTAAGGGTACTTCTGTTTTATCACTGTTTAGTTTAAGAAAGTTAGAGGAAAACCAGGAAGTGAGTTCATCGAGGCAGTCACAGAGGGAGGTGGGAGGGAGACTGGAGGTAGGTCTGGAGGAAAGATACAGCTGGGTGTCATCAGCGTAACAGTGGAATTGGATATTAAATTTACGGAAAATATGACCAATGGGGAGAAGAAAAATTATGAACAGAATTGGACCAAGGACTGAACCTTGGAGGACACCAGAAGAGATGGACGATGGCTGGGATGTATATGATTTTAACTGGATGAATTGGGAGCGGTCAGAAAGGTAGGATGTGAACCAGTTCAAAACAGTACCAGAAAGACTGAGAGATGCCAGTCTATGGAAGAGGATGGGGTGAGAAATGGTATCAAAGGCTGCGGTCAGGTCGAGGAGGATGAGGATGGAAAGGAGTCCAGAGTCTGCTGACATTAACAGGTCATTTGTGATTTTAAGGAGGGCCGTTTCTGTGCTTTGGTGGGGACGGAAACCGGACTGGAACTCTTCATAAATGTTATTAGTGGAGAGGTGAGAGTGGACTTGGGCTGCTACTGATTTTTCCAAAATTTTAGACAGAAATGGCAGGTTGGAGATGGGACGGAGGTTGGAATCCAAACCAGGTTTCTTGAGTATAGGGGTGATGACAGCTGTTTTTAGGGGTGAAGGGACTAGACCAGTAGTAAGGGAGAAGTGGATGATATGAGTAATAAGAGGTAATAAGAGTAATAAAATAAATATTATTATTATTATTATTATTATTATTATTATTATTATTATTATTATGTGGAGGGGAAGATGTGGGTGGGCGGCGGGGGGTGGGGTGGACCGTGTGGTGGCCTGGGAGGTGGTGGTTCGGGACCTGCTTTTCCCAGCCATCCTGCCATTGTGTCACAGAGCAAGGCACTTTGCCGCTTTGTCTCCAGCATCCATGGCGTAGAGTACGAGTGTGTGTGGGTGCTCGCGGGTGGCTGGGGGGGGGGGGGGCATTGGCGTGGGTTGGTGGCTGCTTTAATGTCGTTTTAGGGGCAGCTGTGGCTGCAGGGTAGCCTGCTGCTGTCGATTGTCTGTCTGGGGTGGATGGTTGGTGGGCTCATGGGGGATGCTCTGGGGTGTGGCCTGGCATGAGGAGCTCCATATGGCTCCTGCCCATTATTATTATTATGTATATCTGTGTGTACAAGATGTGTGAGAGTAAGTGTGAATGTGGCTGCTCCATCATAACTGTGGTGCTGGGAGTGCCGGGGTGCAATGCTGGCGGGTCCTGAGCTGCTCGGTCCTGAGCTGCCCTCACCCTGGGGTGTGATCTGGGTGCAGTGGGTGGCCTCCAGAACCAGTTTTGGAGCTGGCTTCTGGGACAGACAGGCTCTCTTTTGGACTGCCCCCCTCCCAGTCTCACCTAAGTGAAAGTGAGGGAGTGATGAGTGGAGATGGTGGTGGTGGGTTTGATTTTTGTGGTGCTTTGCATGTGGGGTGGCATCGTGGGGCACTTGCAGTGGCCTGTTGATCTGTCATTCCAGGTGGGCATTGGGGGTGGTCTGCTTCTGTGGCTACAGCTGCCCTGAGATGGGTTGGCGGGGGTGTTGCTGCTGGTCAGCACCGGCGGTCTTTGCAGCCACTGCCTGGTGTTGGTGCACTTTCATGCCTGCTACATCTGCGCCATGGCTTCCCCAACTAATAAGGGTGAAGGAGTGTGGGGGAGTGTGTGGGGGAGAGCACAAGTGGGTGTGAGTGAGTCAGAGTGTGAGTGAGAGTGTGTATATAGGTGAGCGTGAGTGGGTGCGGGCAACTCTGAGGGTGACTGGGAGTGGGAGCAAGATTGAGCAGGTTCAGGAGTGGGTGGGAGTGCGAGTGTGGGATTGTGTAGGGGAGAGGGCAAGTGAGAGTGAGGGAGAGAATGTGAGTGTGTCTGTGAGTGGGTGCGTATGAGAGCATGAGGGTGTGAGTGTGTGGGAATGGGTTTGTGTGCTGGTCTGGGGTGCTGGATTGAGGGGATGGCACTTCCTGGCTGCGTGGGCTCCCTTGGATGTGGGGGCTGGCCCCTCATGGGGCTCCTGTGCCTTGCTACCGCCCTCCTTGGGTGTGGGGGTTCCCGGGGTGTGTGTTGGCGGTGCTGGGGTGGCCCACTCTGGGGGTTTCTGGGGGAGGGGCTTGTGCTGGGGATGCAGGATGGTCTCCGGCACTGTGGTGGTGGTGGCGCTGGCCGTCTGGTGCCTGGGGCCCAGAGGCTGGCGTTGGCCCCATTGGGGGGGTGGGGACTGGTCAGTCCGGGGGTGCGGCCACTTGGGGAACCCTGCCTCCCTCGGCCACCCTCCTGGGGCAGATGCCTGGCTGTCCTAGGGCTTGTTGACCTCGGGACATTTGTGCTCTGTGGGGGTTGGCAGCACTGTTTTGCTTTCTTGGGGTTTCCATTGTGTGTGTGTGTGGGGGGGGGGGGCTGCTTTGACCTGCCACCCTCTAAATGTGTAAATGTGTTTCCTGGCTAACCACTCACATGCACACACTTATTTTGCATGCGCTCTCATACACATGCATGCACTCACACATATTAGGGTAGGGTTAGGGTTAGGGTTAGGGTTAGGGTTAGGGTTAGGGTTAGGGTTAGGGGGTTAGGGGGTTAGGGGGTTAGGGTTAGGGTTAGGGTTAGGGTTAACTCCTGATTGCTGGGGTCTTTCTGCAACTGTGGGGGTCCTCCCTACAGTTGATAGTGCTATGAGATGACTGTTGTTGTGAAATGGCGCTATATAAATAAAGTTGAATTGAATTGAATTGAATTGAATTGAATTGAACATATGCCTTTCCTTTAATAGGTGCAGGTACCAGACTCATGATGAGACCTTTTCAGTAGAAGAAACAATTTGTCTTCTGTTTTTTTTTTTTTTGTTTTTTTTTCAGTTGCGTTAGTCTGTTTTTCTTCTTTTCTGTTCCCCTCCCTTTTCTTTCCCCCTCCTCATTCCTGCTTTTCCCATTCCCCCCATCAGGTCCTTCATGGGTAAAACAATTTAAATAAAATACTAAAAGTTATTCCTCCGTAGTTATCAGTGGTTCGATCGGGCGGTTCAGCCTTTTCTCATCATGGATGGACCACTTGAACCAGGTCTGACAACCGTCTCAGTCCACACCAGGTCCAGTGGGCCCTGTTTTTTGGTCAGTTCAATTTCACCCTGACCTATCGGCCTGTGTCCAAGAATGTCAAGGCAGACACTCTTCATTCTTCTTAATTCAGTGGAAGAATTAAAAAAACACAAGGCAGCCCATTTGGCAGCACAAAAAACTTTGTGCTGCCAAATGTGCTCAACAATACAAAATCAATACTTTCAACAGTTTCTTTTCACATTGATGAGGTAAATGAAGAATTAATTGCTGGCATTGTTAAAACACTGTCAAACTCAAAAACTAATGATATCTACAATATGAGCACTTCCTTTCTCAAAACGCACAGCAAAATATTAATCAAACCACTGACTCATCTCATTAATCTCTCCATTAGGTCTTGTACATTTCCATCTGGTTGGAAAAAAGCTGTCGTCATATCGGTTTATAAATCAGGCAGTAAAGACTTACAATCCGAGTGCCGGTTCCGTCCGCACTGGGATCTTATATCATTTCCAGGCTTTGACAGCAGAGGATTCCTTCTAGCTCCCCGGGCTCTTATTGTGACAGCACCCGGTGGAGCTCCCTGCTGTCAGAGTCAACAGCTGTGCTGCATTCGGGGTCATTACTGACCGGGGTTAAAAGCAGGCACTGAATGCTCCCCGATGCAGCAGTCTCTGTTAAAGTTCCTGTTATACTTCCTGTTATACTTCCCTGTTAAGGTACGTTCTGTTACGACACGTCCTGTTATACTACGGTCTGTTAAACTACCTTCTGTGAGACTTCACCTTGTTACTACATCGTCTGACGCATCGGGCGTTCCCTGGCTCAGACGCTGTCCATTCATCATTCATTGTAAGTTATCCTGTGATTGTCCTACCTGCACTGATGCAAACATCACTGCAACTCACTGGTGACTGCTGGCATCTTATGGTGGCTCATGAGGGCCACCGTGACAGTAGACTGCTGCCAGTACGTCCGGAGAGGGGCGTCGCGCCGAGACGCCATTCACTGTGAGTTTAGCAGTATTGGACTGTTGCTCTTACCTGTCTGGGTACTGTTGCTGAAGCATGCCGTCGCGGAGGTCCCGCACTCAGAGTCCGAGTGATGTCCTCGCAGACGTCCTCGAGTGCATGAACAAAATCCTTAACATCGCCTCCCTCCTCGACTTCATCAGCGACGTGCACCGGTACCTGGACCAAGCTGAGGAGGTCCTCGACTATCTTCCACGCTTCGCCTGTCATCCTGAGGTGAGCGTGAGGAAGTTGGACATTGCCGCACAGCGAGAGATACTCCGTGGGTTGGAGGGAAATCCCGGCAGGAAGCCGAAGAGGAGGAGACGTCACCCTTCGCTTCGGGATCCCGCTCCTGCCTCCGCTCCGGCCCGGGAGTTCGCGCCATCCAGAGGTGTTTCCCCATCCAGCACGACATCACTCGGGATTCCCCCGGAGGAGCTGCAGCTGACTGCAATCAAGGTCCGGGACCGAGTGGCTGCTGCTCGCTCCGCTGTTCACCCGTCCATAATCATTAAGCATGTGACGGCGGCAGTTAGACTGGTGGGGAGGAATCCAGAGCTGCATGATTTCCTCGAGTTTGACGCCCTCCTCGCCTCTGTCTCCGCACAGGAGCAGCGGTTCCCGGACCTCACTTTCGCTTCGCCTTCCACCAGAGACCATCGTAATCTCCATAACCCTCCTCAGCGTGAACCCCGTCCGGATCCAGCTCCGGGTTGCCGCAAGGGCTTAATCCTTCACACAGCTGCCTCTCCTGCGTCTCGTCAGAGGGGATTCCCCGCAGCCTCATCTCCCTCCGGGCCATCTCCCGCTCTCTCGTCAGCGTCCAGAATCAGAATCAGGTTTATTGCCATTGTTCATGTAGTACACAAACTAGGAATTTGTCTCGGTACAATGCTGCAACATTAAACATGATAAGATAAGAGAAATAAACTATACATGTAATAAAGTGTAGGATAAGATTAAGTGATACTGGTCAACAGTTAAAATATATATTAGCCAGCAGCAGATACTGTGGAGAACTATATAGTGCAGTCGGTAATGCAGGAAGAAAACAGTGATGATCGACATGAGTCTGGTTGAGCTGCTGTACATGGTGCACGAGAGTCACTTAGTGTTCAGCAGTCTAATGGCAGAGGGGAAGAAGCTGTTCATGTGACGGGAGGTTTTAGTCTGGATGGACCGAAGTCTTCTACCAGAGGGGAGGGGGGCAAACAGTACATGACCAGGGTGTGAGGGATCGGCTATGATCCGGCCAGCACGGTCCTCCGGGTCCGCCCCCGGGTCCTCCGTGCCCAGCTCATTTTGGCTGTCGCCCCCTCCTCCTCAATGCATTTCCTGGCCGCTGTGTGTGCTCCGAGTCCAGCCCTGGCGAGTCCCGTCCCGGATCCACCTCCAGCGGATCCACCTTGTCCTTCCAGGAGGCCCGCTGTCACCATCCGGCGGGGAAAGGGAGGAGCAACGTCCGCTACAGCAGGCATCACTCAACCTTCAGGAGACAGGCATGTCCAAATTCATTCACACACTCGTTATTGTGATTTGCTCTGTCAGACTCCTGGAGGTGGAGTTCGGGGTTCGCAGCTCCCCGAGCTCCCACCACCTGTTGTGGCTGTAATGATTAACCCCGCATCCTCTGTGTCTCCCTCCGCTGAGCGGTCCTCGACGCCAGGCCAACGTTGCGGGATGAGGAGGGGGCCTGCAGTTCTGGAGAGCCTGATTCCGGTTCTGCAGCCACGTCATGGGCGGAGGAGGAGGGCGGACTGCAGTGTGGAACCTGCGCCAACGAGGAAGCATCCCCGGGGCTCCACGGACGAGCAGTCCGGTCCAGCGGGTCAAGGGTCCCCTGCCACCACACCGTGCGGGCCGTCGGCATGGGCTTTGGTGCCGGAGGATCCAGGAGCTGCGCGTACCATCATGCCAGCTGCGGAGCCCGACATAGCTGAGTGGGAGCCTGAAGACGACCTCCTGTGTCAGAGCCTGGATCGCCGAAGTCCTGGATGGCGTCAGAACTCAAGATCAGGCAAGTGCTCTGTTTTGTCTTTCTTTACTCCATCTTAGAGCACTTTTGCCTGTCTCTTGGGGAGGCGAGCCGGGTGCGGCCACCCGTTACATCCGAGCTTGTCTCGCCGGGTTCTGGCGCTGCCGGTGATCCTGATCCCAGTTCTTTTCTCTCTCCTAAGCCTTCTCCCAGGGTCGCCGGCGCAGATCGGAAGTTGCCCGCTGTGCCAGAGGTTCTGGGTTCGGGGTTGGAGGTCGGTCCTGGTGCGGCGCCTACCCAATCAGGGTCCAACGCGGATGCTACCGAGACCCAATCGGGGTCCTTCGCGGGAGCAACCGCGATCCAATCGGGGTCCGACGAGGACGCGGCACCAGCTGTTTCCAGGTTCGGTGGGGAAGCTTCAGATCCCCTGCCGCCGGATACTGGACGGGCTCATCTCCATCATCTTCATCTTCACCACCGTCACCCTCCTCGTTCTCCTGAGGAGCTCAACCCATCTCCACCTGGGGCCGTTGGGGTTCCGAACGCTCCGCCCGGTTCTCCCTCGTCTTTCCCTTCTCCAGCGAGACCGCCGGCTACTTCCCCCCTACGGTTCTGGTGGGCAAGCGATGCGGGTCGGCCGCCTGAAGGACTGCCGCGCCCATTTGGCTCTGTGGGCCGGCCTCCCGACCCATTGGACCCCCTGTTTGGTGACCTGGTCCGGCCGCCTGAAATTAACTGTTTCCGAGCATGGGACTGGGGTAGGCCGCCCGAACTGTCCTTTTTCCCCCCTGCCTGCATTGTGGCCGCTTGATGCTGGACGCCCCCCCGAACTTTCAGCCTCCATGCCTCAGGGCCAGGACTGCAGTCATCCCGGGTTTTTTCATTATATTGTCTCTGTAATTGCTTTGTTGATCCCCTGTTATCATTTTGTTCTTTTTGACTCCCTCCTCCCTCCTACCTCTTTTTGACTCCCTCCTACCGGCGCCCCATCTGCCCACCCTAGGGGGGTGGGGGGGCTTGGGTGTTATTTGGCCGCTCAGGGGCTCGGCCTTAAGGGGAAGGTACTGTTACAATCTGAGTGCCGGTTCCGTCCACACTCGGATCTTATATCATTTCCAGGCTTTGACAGCAGAGGATTCCTTCTAGCTCCTCGGGCTCTTATTGTGACAGCGCCCAGTGGAGCTCCCTGCTGTCAGAGTCAACAGCTGTGCTGCATTCGGGGTCATTAGTGACCGGGGTTAAAAGCAGGCGCTGAATGCTCCCCGATGCAGCAGTCTCTGTTAAAGTTCCTGTTATACTTCCCTGTTAAGGTACGTTCTGTTATGACACGTCCTGTTATACTACAGTCTGTTAAACTACCTTCTGTGAGACTTCACCTTCGTTACACCGGCAGCACGGTGGTTGGGCAGCACGGTGGTGCAGTGGTTAGCACTGTTGCCTTACAGTTAGAAGGTTCCTGGTTCAAATCCCCAGGTTGGCAGGGGTTGGAACCTTTCTGTGTGGAGTTTGCATGTTCTCCCTGTGCTGCGTGGGTTTACTCTGGGGGCTCCGGTTTCCTCCCACAATCCAAAGACATGCATGTTAGGTTAATTGGCTGTTCTAAATTGTCCCTAGATATCTGTTTCCTATGGGCCCTTAGAGTAGAGGGGTTAGTATTAGTGAAAGCGCTTTGAGTGGTCTTTGTGACTAGAAAAGCGCTATATAAGTGCAGGTTAGTTAGTAGTTAGTTAGTTAGTTAGTTAGTTAGTTACTACATCGTCTGACACATCGGGCGTTCCCCGGCTCAGACGCTGTCCATTCATCATTCATTGTAAGTTATCCTGTGATTGTCCTACCTGCACTGTCATGTGTGTTACCCTCTGTTCCTGCACCTCTTAATAAAACATCACTGCAACTCACTGGTGACTGCTGGCGTCTTATGGTGGCTCGTGAGGGCCACCGTGACAAAGACGATATATGCAATTACTGCCCAATCTCTATTTTACCAGTCCTGTTTAAGGTACTTGAAAAAGTTGTAGCTACACAGCTGATAGACTATCTACAAGACAGTCAACTTCTTCATCCACACCAATTTGGCTTTAGACCAGGATACTCAACAGAAACAGCAAATTGATGCCTTATTGAAAATGTCAAACAGTCCTTGGACAGGGGTAATGCGGTGGGGGCTGTTTTTCTGGATCTCAAAAAGGCTTTTGATACTATAAACCACAGTTTGCTTTTATCCAACATGGTATCTTTTAACTTCTCTCCAGATACATTAGAATGGTTTGCATCTTATCTCCAGAATAGAGAACAGTGTGTAAAAGTTCACCAGGATAAATCCTTATTTTTAAATAACCGTATGGGTATCCCACAAGGGTCCATTCTTGGTCCTTTATTTTTCAGCATTTTTATTAATGACTTGTCACTACACTGCTCAGCTGCAACATGTCAACTTTATGCAGATGATGCAGTTATTTACACAACTGTCAAGACTCCAGCACAGGCTGCAGATGTACTGTCTACAAGTATGGTTGATGTCCAAGAGTGGCTCTTCCAGAACCATCTATTGCTGAACCTTCAGAAAACAATTTCAATGTGCTTTTCAATCAAAAAATGTAACCTGCAACATTTTAAAGTTAATATACATGATCAAGACATCAGTTTAGCTACAGAATTCAAATACCTTGGCATTGTACTAGATCCTCAATTCAAATGTAATCTTCATATAAAGAAGATTTCTAAAACAGTAAAAAAAAAAATCTGAACTGCTTTAATTAGATATTACATACCATACCAAGCAGCTGTACTGTATATGCATTCTATGGTTTTTTCTCCTATATCATACTGTTTGACAGTCTGGGCTCAAGCAGCTCCTTCTACAATAAAACATATAGGTTCATTATATAATCAAACTCTAAAAATCTTGGATAAAAAGCCCATTAGGTGGCATCACTGTTATATTTTTAAAAAATACAATCTATTGAGTTTTCAGAGTTTCATTGACCTCTGTTTTCTGAAATTAATTTTAATCAGAATCAGAATCAGAATCAGATTTATTGCCATTGTTCATGTAGTACACAAACTAGGAATTTGTCTCGGTGCCATGCTGCAACATTAAAAACATGATGAGATAAAGAGATAAACTAAAAAACTAAAAGACTAAAAACTAAAGGACTAAAAACGTGCAATAAGTGTAGAAAAATAAGTAATAATAATAATAATAATAATAATAATAATAATAATAATAATAGTAATAATGAGTAATACTAGTCAAGGCAGTTTTAAAAAAATTAGCAAGTAGCAGATAATATGGGGTACCACAGTGCAGTTGATAATGCAACAGAAAAAACAGTGATGAATGACATGAGTCTGGTTGAGCTGCTGTACATAGTGCACAAGAGTCAATAAGTCACTTAATGTTCAGCAGTCTGACGGCAGAGGGGAAAAAGCTATTCATGTGCCAGGAGGTTTTAGTCCGAATGGACTGAAGTCTTCTTCCTGAGGGGAGGGGGGCAAACAGTACGTGACCAGGGTGTGAAGGATCGGCTATGATCCGGCCAGCACGCCTCCGGGTCCTGGAGATGTACAGGTCCTGGAGAGATGGGAGCTTGCAGCCGATCACCTTCTCAGCAGTGCGCACGACGCGCTGCAGCCTTAGTCTGTCCCTGGCAGTGGCTCCTGCATACCACACAGTTATGGAGGAGGTGAGGATGGACTCGATGATGGCCGTGTAGAACTGCACTAACATCTTGGTGGGTAGCTTGAGCTTCCTCAGCTGTCGCAGAAAGAACATCCTCTGCTGGGCCTTTTTGATGAGGGAGCTGATGGTTGGCTCCCATTTGAGGTCCCGGGTGATGGTGGTGCCCAAGAAGCGGAAGGAATCTGCAATGGTGATGGGAGAGCCTGTGATGGTGAGGGGGGGGGGGGCAGGGGGGTTGTGACTTTCCTGAAGTCCACAATCATCTCCGCTGTCTTCAGAGCGTTCAGCTGCAGGTTGTTATGGCTGCACCAGGACACCAGCTGGGCCACCTCTTTCCTGTAGAGGGACTCGTCGCCGTTGGAGATGAGCCCGATGAGGGTGGTGTCGTCCGCAAACTTAATCAGCTTAACAGACTGGTGGGAGGAGGTGCAGGAGTTGGTATAAAGGGAGAAGAGTAGGGGGGAAAGTACACAGCCCTGGGGTGATCCAATGCTGATGCTAACAGAGTCCGAGACAGACTTCCCCAGCCGCACATGCTGCCTCCGGTCCGTCAGGAAGTCGGTGATCCACCTACAGAGGGAGTCAGGCACATCGAGCAGGGACAGTTTGTCCTGGAGCAGATCGGGGCAGATGGTGTTGAATGCAGAGCTGAAGTCCACAAACACAATCCTGGCGTGGGTTCCCGGGGAGTCCAGGTGCTGCAGGATGGAGTGGAGGGCCAGGTTGACTGCATCGTCCACAGACCTGTTAGCACGGTAGGCAAACTGCAGCGGGTCCAGGAGGGGAGTGGTGATGGACTTGAGGTGAGACAGGACCAGGCGCTCAAAGGACTTCATGACTACAGAGGTGAGCGCTACAGGTCTGTAGTCGTTAAGTCCAGTAATCCGTGGCTTCTTGGGGACAGGGATGATGGTGGAGGATTTGAGGCAGGTCGGCACGTGACATTGCTTAAGGGAGGTGTTAAAAATGTCTGTGAAGACAGAACATGTTTTTAACATGCTTCCATAAATCAGCGCCAGAGCCACTTGTTGGATTCATCCAAAGACAGGACAGCAGCAGAGCCACCAGGAGTTCTGTTAACAACAACTGTAAAATATCCCGCCACAGAACCACATTAGGACAAATAGCTTTTTCTATAAAGGGCAGTCATATCTGGAACACAATGCCAAATGAAATCAAAATAATAACGGATTTTAAAACATTTACTACAAAGGTTAAAAACTGGCTGAAAAGTAAACAAGAATGTACCCATGTATGAAATGATTGTCTGCAGGGTGAGAGTGAATGAAGGGAAGGAATGAATGTGTTTGTTTATAGTGAGTGACGAAGGGAGGGAGGCCTGAAATAGGCTAATGTGAATCAGGTTTTTATATTGTGTATTTATAATCTTTTTTGCATTGATGTATGTGGATATTGTTTATTCTGTTTTCATCTTGTTTTGTTTTTTTCCTTATCTTTCTCTCTTTTTACCTGTTTCTTCTTTCTAAAGCCCATCCAGGGACAAGAGTTGCAAATTAGCTAATAGCTATACACTCTTTGTGCAACACATCAGATTTTTTTTTGTCTATGTTTATTGCACTGTCCCTGACAAATAAACAAATAAAATAAAATAAAAATAAATCTCTCTCTTGACAGTTTTCTTCAGAGGTGGGTTCTTGTCCCAGTGAACCTATCCTGTCCCCCTCGTGTGTTGTGGGGGGCCATGTCCTTTGACATTGAGAGGAAGGTGTGGGTCGCTCAGCTAATGGAACCTGACCTGGGATGAAGCCCCTGAGGCAGACTGTATGTTCCATCTTCAATGAGGGGGGAGGTATTCCACTGGATCTAAACTGAGTTGGCTGCACCATTCACCACCTCTGTCAGGCCTTTTGGTGGCCCTCACTCAGCACTGATGCCCAGGATTATATCCATGCCTGCACAGTCTGTGCTGCCCAGAAAGCCTCCAACTCGCCGCTAGTTGGTTCCCGAAGCCCCTCCCCATCCCAAGCCACCCTTGGTCACACATCGGGGTGGATTTTGTTCCTGGCCTCTTGCCCTCAGAGGGGAACACCGTCATCCTAACAGTGGTAGACCAATTCTCCAAGGAGGTCCACTTTGTCGGCCTCCCCAAACTTCCCTCTGCCATGGAGATTGCCGAGATCTTGACTCAGCATGTCTTCTGCCTATGGAGATTGCCGAGATCTTGACTCAGCATGTCTTCTGCCTCTAGGGGCTGCCTTGTGTCATTGTATCCGACAGAGGATCCCAGTTCATATCCCAGGTATGGAAGGCCTGCTGTAAGATCCTCTGTGCACCTGCCAGCCTCACTTCTGGGTTTCATCCACAATGCAATGGACAGTCAGAGCAAGCCAATCAGGAGCTGGAGGCAGCACTGCACTTCATATCATCTCAAAACCTGGCTACCTGGAGCAGGTACCTGCATTGGATTGAGTATGCCTATAACTCTGCCACCTCTACAACCACGGGGGTTACCCCTTCCAAGACCTTGCTGGGCTACAACCCCCCTCTCCTGCCCCTCATGGAGAGCAAGATAGCCATCCCATCAGTTCAGCAATATGTTTGTCGTTGCCGTCAAATCTGAAGGTCAACTAAGGTGGCTCTCCTTAGAATGACTGAACACAACTCTCCCATGGCTGACCGATGGAGGACCGCGGCCCCTCGGTATACTGTCAACCAAAAGGTATGGCTGTCCATTCACAACATTCCCCTCAAGACTGATTCTAACAAACTCTCACCTAGGTTCATCGGCCCATTCACTATCACGCACATTATTAACCCTTCTGCTCTCCACCTCAAGTTACCCTCTACCCTACACACTCATCCTGTGTTTCATGTCTCCAAGAACAGGTTTTCTCCAGCCCCCATTGTCCCCCCTCTGCCCCCCCCCCAGGGTCATCGACGGAGGTCCAGTCTACTCCCTGTGCAGAATCAAGGATGTGCATCCCAGGGGTTGGGGTTTCGAAAGCCAGGTGGATTGGGAGGGTTATGGTCCAGAAGAGCAATCCTGGATTCCTTGTTCTTACATCACAGATCCAGTTATGCTCGCCAATTTCCACCGACGGCATCCAGACAAGGCTAGAGTGCCAGGAGGCATTATTTGAGAGGAGGGCCTGTCAATGCAGCAGAGAGCATGCACACACACACACACACACACACACACACACACACACACACACACATTGCACTTAGCCTTAATTTCCCATGATTTCCTCCAGCAGCTCGGCGGGCCAGCTCCACCCTATTTAAGAGGTGAGCCAGCATTCATCAGTGTGGGTTTGTCTCAACACCACATTCAAGTTGCCTCTGAGATCCCCTGCTCCTTATGTTCTTCAGACTCCCATGTGTGTGCTCCACACTCACTCGTTACCTGCCACCCAGCTCTGTCTGTTCCCCCCACTGCCTGGCTTCTCCCTTGGATTTCCATGTAAGCCTGACCTCCCAAATCTCTCACCTCTGTGCTTGTTTGATCTCTCTGCCTTCAATTCCTTAGTGAGCGCCACAGGAGCGCCCCCCTGGATTTTGGACTCTATTGGCTGCACAGCCTGGACTACCCCCCTGGACTCCCTGCAACAAAGTGAGACAGCTCACTCAGCTCTCTACAAACTGTTCGCTTTCCTCCCCTAGGAACAAGTCCCAGGGCTGTGCATATTTCCCCTCACCGTCAACCAGTACCTCCCACTGCAGTCCTCAATGCCACAGCCACAGAAGCCGCTCTGCAGCAATTCATTTCTTCCTGCCCTCTGCTAGAGCACCCAACAAACAATTACCAAGTAAGTTTCAGTTTACATTGCAGTATACCCAACATATTTTCCCCAGATATTTACTCTGTTCTTCTCTTCTACCCACAGGGCTACCAGTCAGTTCACATCACAATTTGTACAATAAAATACTTACTTTTTGCACTTTATCAGTTGTGTCTTGTTGGTTTTTGGTGGTTGGGTTCCTCCATTACTAACATAATGTAATTTTCTTATCAAAATCTTTCCATCCCCCACCCCCCCAAAAGCCAGGATCGGTCCAGGATCAGTGATTACTAAGCCCAACTACATACTTCAAAGCTAATAGTTGCTAGCACTACATTATCTGACTAACTCCTGTGATAAATAGACTTACCGATTGAAGGACAAGTCCAATTGTATGCTCAGTGACCAAGAATAATGGCTGAAACGGCATTGGTCCTTAAAGGCAGTTTAAAGTAAAAAAGCATCTAAATTTGGGTCAATATTACAAAGCAGTTTGTTAAAAACTGCTAACTAGCCTGGAGGATAGCGTCAGTAATGCCAGAGTCCTGATTGGGTCAATACTACCCACATGCCAGCACCAACAATAGTTACATCACCAAAAACTCTTCGGCTCAACTCACATTTTTGCAGGGGGTGGGGGTTGAGTGAAACTTTACAGCAAAAAAACAGAGATATGAGACATTTGAGCAATTTTGCTCTAGACATAAGTATCTTGTAAGTCATACAAAGCATGTTGCAGACATTTTAACCCTTCTTGTGTCTTGGTTTCATGGACATGGAAAGTGCCCTCATTGTCTATGTCGCAGTTCTGCGCCTGTCATGTGATGTGGCCATAAACTATAAAAAATCCCCAGTTGTACAAAGTATTCATCCTCACAAGGTGGCAGACACATATAACTTACTGCTCTTGCCTTGGAGGACTTATGACTCCCAAATAACCATCCAAAAACCTCACTTCTGGGACACCAAAGAAGAACAGTTTGTAAACAAATGTTGATGTGCTCTATCACAACACGGAGGAGGCATTTGCTCAGAAATTTGCCAACTATGATTCTAAAAAGAGATTATTTAGCTTATGAAGGAAAATATCTACATTTTGTTATAACAAAGGGTGGCCGAAGCTGGTTAATTTTTACCTGCCATCGACCCCAGCACCATGTGACTGGACAGAATAATCGCACCAGTTCTGTGTCATTATATAAGATAAATTGCGGCGGAATAAAAGTGAAATTGAGGTGGAATAATCATAAGAGTTTCTGGATGTGGGAGAGAAAGCAAAATTGACTGAGAGAAGACAAAATAATGACGAAAATGGAAGGTTCACCAGCGGTAAGTCTGACAGTTTTCTTTGTTTACATTGTACTGATTGTTTACATTGTACTGATTTTCTGGTTCATATACTTTGAAGATAAGAACAAAAAAACAAAAACAAAAAAAGAGTGACAAAAAACAAAACCATCCTTTGTGTAAATATGTCCAAAGTCAGCTTTTGACTGAAAGTTGTGTAATTTGATATGGCTGCCATGGCATTGGGATAAGTCCGCCAAGGTCTCCGCCTTTGACCGCCACCTAATCCACATAGCACCGGACTCCCATGATCCCTCCTGCAGGTGGTGAGCCCACTGGAGGGTGGACCCATGTAACTCCTTTGGGCTGAGCCCGGCCGGGTCCCATGGGTGGAAACCCGGCCACCAGACGCTCGCCTTCGAGCCCCTCCCCCAGGACTTTGGATCATATTCTACATCTTTCTAATTGACAGTAAGCCATTATCTCTTACCACTTTCAAGTTATAGCCTTTGAAATCTCTGAGATCTGAACTGAATATGTTCTTGAAAAAATCTTGACCACCAGGGGAGAGGTTGCTGGAGCAAAAGTGCCCCACAGACAGTCACTGAAGGAAAAAAAATAAAGATTTTGGGCAGAGTGTAACTTTAAGTACTTTTTTTATCTGATTACTCTTACTTGTTCTTGAGTAAATAATTTCACAAGGTAACATTTCTTTTATTCAAGTAGAATTTCTGGGAACTTTACCCACCCCTGCATCTACAGTCTTTTTCTTCTCAATGCTAAAAAAAAAAAATGCTTAAAAATACAGAGACTTGACTATAGCAACTAAATGTATGTTTATGAATGTAAACACTCTTTTATGAATGAAAGTGATCCTGTAACCACGTGAAATCTGATCCTCGGGACAGGAACATTATACCAAATTAATCACACCTGTGGATGCAGTGGCTCAGGAGGTAGAGCAGGTCGTCTAATAACCGGATGGTTGGCGGTTCGAATCCCGCTCTCCCCAGATATCCTGCCGTTGTGTCCCTGGGCAAGACACTTCACCCACATTGCCTCCAGTGCCCATAACACTGGGTATGAATGTGTATAAATGTATAAAATGTTCGGTGGTGGTCGGAAAGGCCGTTGGCACAGATTGGCTGCCACGTTTCCGTCAGCCTGCCCCAGGGCAGCTGTGGCTGCAGAAGTAGCTTACCACTACCACTGTCTGTCTGGAGTGAATGAATAATGTACCTATTTGTAAAGCGTCTTTGAGTATATATGATAAAGCGCTATATAAAATCGATGCATTATTATTATTATTATTATTATTATTATTATTATATATACCCCTTGCATCCACTCATTCTTCCTCTTTCTAATGACTGGGCGGAGCCTGCCTCCACCGGCAAATGACAGTGAATGGCTACAGGTTCACTTTCATTCATCAAACCGCATTTAAATCTGTAAACATAAGTTTTATTTCATTTCATTGAACCTGTAACCACGTGGCAACCATTTACCAAATGAGTCCTGAGGAGGATGGAGGTGGCGTCACCCAGAGGTTGAAGGAGCACAATGCCCCAATAACACCATTAAGTACAAACACAATCAGATGAGTTTGACTCCCTTATGGACTTAACTGAGTGCATATAAGTTAAGCCGGTTCCTCCAGGTAACCGGAGCTGAAACAAAACCTTTCGAGCACAAGGCCCATGCCGCCTCACATGAGGGAACCTAAGATGCAACTTAAGAACCTGCTGCGATCCCCAGCACAGATAAGGGGATGACTGATGAGGACAGATTGAGCCTGTAGAAGTGGATGAACGTTGAGGATGAAGCCCAGCGAGTGGCTGCACATACATCCTCCAGGGGTGCACCCCTAAACAATGCCCAGATAGTGGT
Organism: Pholidichthys leucotaenia; assembly: GCA_020510985.1. Taxonomy (NCBI): domain Eukaryota; kingdom Metazoa; phylum Chordata; class Actinopteri; order Cichliformes; family Pholidichthyidae; genus Pholidichthys; species Pholidichthys leucotaenia. Next base: position 4,635,138 of record CM035843.1, on the reverse strand, counting down.
CATCCCCTAAGTCGAGTGAGCCACCAACCTATTCTGCTCCAACCTGTACATATGTGAAAGCAATCAGGTCAACTATCCAATGGGACAGGTGTTGCTTAGAGATAGGCCTGCCCATCGTGGATTTCCCATAGGACGCAAAAAGCTTTTCTGAAGAATGGACAGACCTTGCACAGTCAACATAAAGCTTAAGGGCTCTTACTGGGCACAAACTATGGAGCCTCTAAGCATCTGAAGAGGTGTGCAGGGGAGGGTAGAAGGCCTCAAGCACAAGAGGGCATGAAACAAATCCGCTCGCCAGCACCTTGGGCTGAAAAGATGGGTTGGGCAGCAGGTGAACAACCTGATCACCATCAAACCTAAGGCATGCTGCGTCCACAGAGAGCGCATTAAGTTCACCAACCCTTTTGGCCGAGACAACTGCCAAGAGAAAAGCAGTCTTCCAAGAGAGCAAATGAAGGTCAGCACTGGGGAGTGGCTCAAAAGGGGGTAAACATAGATCCCTAAGAACTGTCTGAAGATCCCAAGTGGGCAGCAACAGACGCCAAGATGGACAGCTCCTTCTCAGGCCTCTCAAAAACTGCTTAACTAAGGGATGCGCCCCAGGAGACAATCCATCACATTTCTTATAGCTAGTTGACACCACCGTCAGGTAGCTCCTGATAATCTAACTAACTAACTAACTAACTAACCTGCACTTATATAGCGCTTTTCTAATCGACTGCCCAACCTAGGGTGAAGAGAAACTGGAGGAAAGACAAGATGACAGAGATGTGACATATCAGGGAATTCTCCCCCTTGGTTCGACACCAGTTCAAAACACTCTCCACTTCCCATTGTATTGCAGCTGGGTAGACGGGGCCTGTGAAGCCTGCACGGTGTCTACAACCTCCTTCTCCAGGGCAAGTTTACACAATTGCTCCCATTCAAGGGCCATACATGAAGCCTCAGGGGCTGGGATTTGAATGCCAAATCCTACCCTGTGCCTGTGAGAGCATGTCCCGTCTGACCAGGAGAGGCCACGGATGACCTTCCAACATTTTGTGGATCTCCGCCATCCATGGTGTTTGTGGCCAGTTTGAGGCTATCAAAATTACTTGAACAGACAAGTCACCTCACCTTCGCGAGGAAAGCCGGCAGACGAAGCAGTGGCTGAAAGGAAAACAGTTTCAATGGAGGCCAAGCAATGGTCAAAGCATCTGAACCTAGCAGACCTGGCGGGCTGTGCATCGAGGTCCAGAGAGTGCAGTGGGTGTTCTCTTCTGTAGCAAACAGGTCTACTTCTGCCTGACTAAACCAAAGCCAGATCTGCCCAACTATCTCTGGATGCAGTCGCCACTTGCCAGGATGGGGACCCCCTCGTGACAGCAGATCTGCCGCTATGTTCTGGGGTCCCAGAAGGTGAAAAGCCCTCAGGAAGATACCTTTGGCCTGAACCCACAAGAGCAGATGGCATGCCCTTGCATGGAGAGGGGGACCTAAGACCGCTCTACTGGTTGATATGACACCCCAGCTGTGCTGTCTGTTCGCTCCAGAAATTTTCTGCCCTGAATGACCAGAAGAAAATGCCTCAGAGCCAACCGTACTGCCTCCATCTGGAGATGATTTATATGCCAAGAATGATGAACCAGAGTCCAGTGCCCCCGAACAAACCTGCCCTCCCAGACATCACCCCAACCTGTTAGGGAGGCATCAGTTGTAATGGTCACCCTGCAGCCCTCTTGGCCCAGTGGAATACCATTGTGGACCGCTGAGGAATGTCTCCACCACCTGAGAACCATGAGGCCCTTTTTGGAAAGAACTAGCCTCCTCCCTTTGTCTCTGGGCAAAACCACCTTCTGAAGCTCGAACCACTGCTGAAGGGGATGAATATGTAAAAGACCCAGTGCACCACCTGGGGAGCTGCAGTAAAAAGACCTAAGATCCTCTGGCACTGTTGCACTGAGAAAGTCCTCTGTGAGATGCAACTCTTTATGCATTCCCTGATAGCATGCCTTCTCTTTGGAGTCAGGAGTGCCCTCATGGCAACTGAATCCAGGGTGAGCCCCTAGTGCTCAACAAGCCTCGTTCAAACCAGGCAGCCTTTCACAGTATCAAATGCAACCCGAGTGCCGCCAGGTGAGCCAGTATGATCTCCATATTGCTCCTCGCTACTGCTTCTGACGGCACTGGACGGACGAGGAGCAGATAGCCCAGGACATGCTGGAAGAGGCGCTCTTCTCTGCTCAGTGGCCACAGTTCCCCGAGGACGTTCCATGGGCACAGCTCGTCGCAGAGGACATGGAGCGGCGCCATCCTAATCTCCGGGTAATTCCCAGGGTGGACGCCATCCTCTCCGTCATTCTTCTCCTGCCAGACGTGGAGCCGGAGTGGGCCTCTTCGACATTGCAGCTAGCAACCCACCAGAAGAAGCATTCCCATTGGAAGAAGACCTCCTCCTCCCGCGGTTCTCCCGCTCCTGCGTCATCCCCCCAGCCAGCGCCCACCCAATCCTCAGACGTTATGACGGAGGAGGAGACACTGGGTCTGCTTGCCATGATAGACCGTCGGATCGAGAAGGAGTGCCGCTAGAGGGAGGACCGAGGACGTGCTTTCCAGCTGTGACAGATCCATCCTCCACGCCCGCTCAATCCACGGGCTTGATGACAGAGAAGGAGAGGTTGAATCTGCTCACCGTAATCGACCGGCAGGTCAAGGAGGAGCCGTGGCAGAGTCATCTCCAGGACCTGACCTCCAGCCAACTGGGCCCGGAACTTCATCGTCGCCTGGACGGTGGTGGAGCTCGAGTGCAGGAAAGTAATATCTCCTGCAGTTCTCCTGTCAATAGTTGAGAGATCTTGTATGGCTCTTGGGGAGGAGAGTCGAGTCCAGCTCTCAGCTGCATCTGGACCCCCCTCACCGGGCTCCGCCGCTGCCGGCGACCTTAACTGTCTCCCCTGTCCCGTCTTCTCCGAGCTCCACTCTAGGGTCCCCGGAGAGGAGCCGCTGCAGCCTGGGAGGTCCACAGCTGATGGCGACGTGATCCCAGCTGCCCCGGAAGCGGTCGACGTGGGTGTAGTACCAGACGACCAGATGGAGCCCGCGCACCCTAAGTCGCCGGAGTCCTGGACAGCGGTAGAACCCGAGTTCAGGCATGTGTGCTCCATCATGTCAGTTATGCCTATGTTGATGTCACACTGCCTCACTCATGGCAAGGAGGGGCTGGGGCAGCTCGCAGTAGCCCTTGGGGCCACCTCACTGGGTTCTGCCACTACCGAACCCTTACTCTGTTTCTTTCTCTCTGCCTCCGGGTTCGGAGCTCCAGGCCAGGGTCGCCGGAGAGCAGCCGATGCCTCCAGAGGCCACCGAGGGTCTGGATCCAGTGGTAGGATTAGGGAGGAACCCTACCTCCCTCGTTGGGGAGACCACCACGGGAGCAATGAGGTCCCCGATGGGGACCACCACAGGTGCAATGGTGCTGCAGCCGGAGTCCACCGCGGGTGCAGCAGAGCTCCAGCCAGAGTCTACCGCCGGTGCAGAAGAGTCTGCCGCCGGTGCAGCAGAGCTCCAGCCGAAGTCCAATGCAGGTTCAGCCATATCCCAGACCGGGACCAATGCGGGTGCAGCCATATCCCAGATCGGGACCAACGCAGGTGCAGCCATGTCCCAGACCAGGAACAATGTGGGTGCAGCCATGTCCCCGACCGGGACCAATGTGGGTGCTACGGTCCCCCTGCTCCAAGCCTTTGGGGGGGGAAGGGGCTCCTATCCCTCGGGTTGGCCACCAACCTCTAAGGTCCCTGGTGGGTAGGCAACCTCTTTGCCTGCCCCCCTTCCCAGTCCTGGTGGCTCAACCACGCCGGTCGACAACCCGAAAGACTTGGCTCTCGAGTTGAGTGGTCCAACAGTCCTGGCAGGCCACCTCACTCTGTTCAGTGGGCTGCCCACTGGGCTTGGGACTCGGGCAGGCCACCCAATCAGTCACCCTTCACCATGCCGGGGCCCTGGGATGTTGGTCGGCCCCCTGAACTTTGGACTCCTGGGGGGGGGGGGGGGGGGGGGGGGGTTAGTGTCCTAGGTGGGGGGGGGGGGCTGTTAGGAGGTTCAAATTATTATCTTTGCATTTTATGTGTTGTGTTTTTTTCACGTGTTGCTTCCCTCCTAACCTGTTTTCCCCTCCACCTCCCACCCTGAGTAGTTATCTGTCTCTGGGGGTGAGGGGGGTGGGGGGGTGGGGTTCCTTGGTTGTGCTTTTTGTTTTTGGCTGGTGGTACTGGGGTGTCTGGAATCTACCCCTCCCTAAGGAGCTATTTGGGTCCTTCGCTCCCTGACAGCTTGGGCACGCCTCCTCCTCCTGTCAGTGCCATCAGCTGCGTCTCATTACGGGTGTTTCACACACATACACACACATGCTTCATTCACTCCCACTCATACGCACAGACACTCACTCATACACACATGGTGTCAATCAGGTTCAGCCCACACACTCTCACACCGGCAGTCTCTTCCCTCGTTAGTATTATTATTACTTAAATGCTGTGTTAGTAGGAAGAGACCGTCGGAGCACTGAATTTCATACACAACAGCGTGTTCCTTGTTTGCAATCAATACCTATGTTTTTCAATACCATTCCTGTTTCACCATCATCCACCAGACTACACGGACAGCCCAGGATCATTCCAGCCATAAGTTCATGTTTGCCTTTCTCTTCGTGCTGACTGCTTACAGGGGCACTAGGCATTCCTTCCCTCAGGCTGCGGAACATCCTGGTGGCATCCCTGTATGTCTGGTGGCCTCATGTTCACCACATCAACCCTCTGTTAATTAGCATGGTCATTGCTGGACCATGCTATGATTCCCCATGTGCTGCGTAATAGTGCACGGGGAATCATAATTCTACGACACGGTGGTGGCATCAGCCATCACTTTTGGAGTGGTCTGCTGGGGCAACGGCATTATAGCAGCCGATAGGAAGAGACTGAACAAAGTGATCAAGAAAGCTAGATCTGTCCTGGGGCAACGCCTTGACCCAGTGGAGGAGATAGGAGAGAGAAGGATGGTGGCTAAACTGTCATCTCTGCTGGAGTCCGAGTCCCACCCTATGCAGGACATATTGAACGCACTGAGGAGCTCATTTAGCAGCAGAATACATCATCCTAGGTGTACAATCGAGAGGTTTTGCAGGTCCTTCCTACCTACGGCTGTCAGACTGTACAACCTAAGCAGGGCTGCTCGCAGAGATAGCAAAAAAAATGTGACGACAAAATGTGTATTGAATGCAAAAGACGCAACAGACTTACACAAATGGTCCCCTCCAGTATACAACTAGGACAATATCAGTCGCTACGGAGGGTGACAATATGTATGGGTACATATTCATACTATGTAGGATAACTAAGTAGACGGTTATGCTGTTTATTCCATCTTGCTACAATGCTCCACACTTTGTATATATATTTATGTGTACGTATTTATATATTTATGTGTACGTATGTATATTCACTGCTTTTATTTATATTTTTCGTATCTTCTTAATTATTGCTCTGAGTGTTGCTATCCCTGTGCTGTTGCAATCCTGGAATTTCTCCATTGTGGGACTAATAAAGGCTTATCTTATCTTATCTTATCCTATAAGAACAATGGGGTTCATTCCTCTGGTAGCTCCATGCATCACGCAGCAATCTGCTCGGAGACAGAGATTGTATTACATTCTTTCCAAGCAGGGCAGAGACTTCATTGCCCAGAAACGCAGAAAGAGTGTCCTCCTTACTTTTGCTTCCAGAACCCCCTGAAGTTGGGGAATGAGATCTGAATTTTAGGTGGTATCCACACTCCAGTGCATTGATCACCCATGGACATGAGGTGCACCAACGCCAACTCACGAGGTGCGCTGTGGAGAAGGTTGACGTCAGAAGAAATGTACCATGAGAGACGCTGGCGGGGCTTTGCAGGACCACGGCCTACACACTCCCAAGAGTGCAGACGTGAATGCTGCTGAACCTCAACCCGCTGCTGGGAGGCCCTCTGCCTCGGGTGACCCGAGCTGTGAAAGGAACCTGGATCTGTGAAACAAAGCCACTGTGGGTTCTTACCCCCTCAAGAGGTCTCCGGACGCTCAACCTGGATGGTTCTAGCTGACGAAGGACTGCGTGCGCAGTCTCACCTTCTGCACCTCGTCCAACACTTCCTCTACTGCCGGCCCAAACACCTCACCAGGTGCTAACATAGCCTTCAAAATAGCAGCCTTGTCCATTTCCACCAATCCAGACTGACCAAACCACACATGCCGCCAGGGAGCCCTGGGCTGGTAGCAAACCAGTGTCCAGGTGACTTCCTCCTCCTTCACTCCCCGCCGAAGCCATTATTCCTCCAGGAAAACAACAGGAGAGAAAACAAGAGTTGTTCTCATTATTATTTTTATTGTTATTATAAACAGGCCAAAGGGCTGTTCCATGAGATGCAAGCCCACTAGTGAGAAGACAACATAGAAATATCAGATTTAAGGTCCCACCTGTATGCAGTACCACTCCCCCACAAATGGTAAATGGTAAAATGGTAAATGGCACTCACTTATATAGCGCTTTTATTCTCATCTCTTGATGACCAAAGCGCTTTACAGATGCTGCTATTCACCCATTCACACACACATTCACACACAAAAGGTGGCAATAGTGCACCAAGCACAGGAGCCTTCAGTACCCAGATAAAGAAGACGTCTCTTTTTTTTTTTTCTTTAAAGAAGACGACTGTCAGTTGAAAAAAAAAGAAACAACACAGAATTAACGGCAAATTGTACAGTGCAGTTAAACTGTTAAATAATCCCTGCTTGACGAAGGAAAAAATATGTCATATATCCCAAGCAGATAAAGCATATCGTGCACTGTTAGGCTGTTAAACAGTTTTTCTGCCTGAAGAGAAGGAACAAAATACATCACAAACCTTAAGCAGGTAAGGGTAGTATATAGCTCACGCTGCTAAACTGTTAACAGTTCCGGCTGAAAAAAAGGCAAGTGTGTATTACATACCTTGAAGCAGGTACGGACAGTACACGTCACGCTGCACAACCGCTGCAAACACAATTTTATGACACAGCGATGGGGTACCCAGGGTGAGGCAGCCAAAATAGCACAAAAAACACAATGTTAAACAGGCTGGTATAAGCTCTTATGGACCAGGAGGATAAAAAGATGAAGAATGGGTGGATGCAGGGGGTATAAGGTATGCATCCACAGGTGTGATTAATTTGGTATAATGCTCCTGTCCTGAGGATCAGATGTCACATGGTTACAGGTTCACTGAAACGAAATATTACTGATCATCTATCTATAAATGCAACAAATCTGTATGTGTATGTGTCTGTCTGTCTGTCTGTCTGTCTGTCTGTGTGTTCCTCACATATCTCTCAAACCGTTTGTCAGACTGATCTCAGATTTTATTAGTCCTTTGCTGAAGTTAGGAGGGTGTGCATCCCAAAATATGGAGTTGTTCAGTCAAAATATGTATTTTTTTATCAATAAAAGTTTAGCCACTGCTATGTCACCTGTCCAGGCTTCTAGAAGTGTGGGTGGGGTTTTAGTCTGACTCCGTACTGATTGGAAAATACGCGGCATTATGGCATTAATAACCACAGCATTCCATGAGCAAAACAAGGAAGTGAAAAGTGACAAATTTGACTAGAAAAAGATAATACTTAAGATTTAATACTTAAAAAATGATACCATAAAGTTGCAGTGGTTGCATAGGTCTAATGGATAATTTGGCATGGAGAACACAAGGTGTGCGGGGAGGGGGGCTGGCAGGTATCAGTGGTGCCACAAAAGACAGCGGTGGAACACGGTGAGAGCAGCAGCTGAGACTCACGTTAACCAGGCAAGCTGGACTTAGCTCCCTGCAAAGGACAGCGATCCACCGGTTCTGCTGCTGCTTCTCCAACACGACTGGGTGGACCACGATCCTTTGCAGCGAGGCACACCTAGCCTGCCCGGTCAGTGGTAGATGGGAGTTTCGACTGCTGCTCACCTGTGTGGTACCACTGTCCTTTGTAGGACTGCAAGTCTGCCCTCCCACACGAGTATCTAAAAATTAAAACTTAATCATAATATCACCATGATTGTGGAGCATTATGTCCACATCAATTGTATATCATATCTGGACACATATGCATGCTTTGACCAAACAATGACAGGACGAGGATTTACACGTTGGGCTACACCACACACACATTTATTGAACACCGCACCACAAACGATTCTAGTGCATACAGTTCACATTGGCTCAGGGAGTCCTCCAGGACGCTCCACAGTCTGGGTGAGAACACTGGGGAAGGAACACACACAGAAAATATTCACGAGACTGGAGCTGTCCGAGTCAGTCCAAAATAAGCACTGAGTGGACACAGTCCTTTGTTGGCGTGACTTCATACGATGAGCAGAGACCGTAGATGAAGTGCAATGACCCAGCAATGCATGACTGGATAAAGGCTCCTTAAGTACATGCATTGCTGGATCCACAAATTGATCACAGCTGGGCGAGGAGCGGGAAAATGGCACACAGGAGAGGGAACAGCTGGCAGTAATAGAGAGGGGGCGTGGTCTGACCGGCAGACAGTTAGACAGCGCTGACTTCAGCGTGAGCCCAAGAGGCTGCCTCACTGCTGCCGTTCAGACAGCAGTGGCTATGGGTACAGCAGAGTACACAGAAATACATATTAACATACATACAATGTGGCACGTACCCACAGAGAGGGACAGACCCCCCCCCCCCGTTTAAGGGGTGAATTCCCAGACACCCAAAGAACCCCCCCCCCAACAGGAACAAACAACACAAACCCGGGTGGGAGGTAGGGGGAACAGGAAAGGTGGGAACACAACACCCCACCCAGGGACCACAATTACCCCCCCCCCCCAAGTTGGGGCTCAGGAGGCCGCCCAGAGTCCCAGGCCCAGCAAAAGGTCCGGTGGACAGAATCTGGCAGTCTGCTGGAAAGCATGGGCCACCAGACCCGGGGAGTCAATCCTTCCGGCAGCCGGCCAGCATTGTTTATCCACCAGGGCCTGAGGCATGAGGCGGGAAGCAGCCTGCCTACCGGGAAGCTCGCAGGTGCCCATGGCATAGGACCGGGAGGAGAAGGGGACTATGGCGTCCTCATGGCGATCTGCAGCGCCCTTGGTGATCCCGACTTGGGACCCAGCTGCACCCGCGATGGATCCCAACTGGGCCAGCTCCACTGCACCTGTGATGGACTCCAATGGGAGCCTTGCAGCACCCGCGGTGACCTCCAGCTGAGGCTCTGCAGCACCCACAATGACCTCCAACCAGGCCGATGTCGGACACCAGCGTGGACACCAGCGTGGTGTCCATGTTGGGTCTGGGCAGGACCGCAGTACCCACGTCAGGCTAATCCTGAGGGTCCAAAGCCCGCCCGCTGCACCCACGGTGATACGGTCTGTGGAGGGGACCATGCGACAACCTCAGACCTCAGGGGACCTTGACCCACGACATGTTCAGGCAGTGAGACCGGCTCCACAAGGACCCCTGGAGATGGCTGCTCCTCTCCGATGACCCTAGAACATGGCTCAGGAGCGGGAGAAGAAACAGGGTCGTTAGGGTTGCCGGCAGTGGCGGAGCCCGGTGAGGGAAGTTCAGACGCAGCTGTGTGCTGCACCTGACTCTCCTCATCTAGAGCCAGACAAGATGTCTCTAAATCTGTCATAAGAAAAACGAGAGAGAACACTTGCCTAAGCTCGAGCTCCACCGCTGTCCAAGACTCTGTCGATCCCGGCGACGAACACTCGAGCCCGGCCTCCTCGAGGTCCAGCTCTGGCTCCCACTCCACTGCAACTTCCTCCACAGCAGGTGAGATGGTCACAACAGTCCTAGTTTCCCCCTGCAGTGGCTCCAATGCTGGGAATCCATCTGGCGTGGCTGGAGGGGAACCTCTCCATGCTGGCTCCGGGGAGGAATCATCCGAAGCCATTGGCTCCTCCAACGTCAGATGGCCCTGACCTTGAGCCAACAGGCCTACAGGGAGAATTAGAGGAGACGTGGAGAGGGAGAGAAATTAATTTTTGCAGCTGGAGTTGAGGGCCCAGCGGACTGCTTAAACTGGGCCTCTCCCTCTGGAGACAGGCAAGATTCAATACTATTAGGATACAATACTAGGATCTTCAGGTCGGGGAACAGGGAGATGCTGAAGTCCGTACAGAGGGAGCTGAGGAGAAAGATCAGAGAAGGCAAGGACAGCTTCAGGAAGAAGATGGAGGACAAGCTGCAACAGAGCGACATCAGCGGGGTCTGGAGAAACCTCAAAACCATCTCGGGGCTCCAGAATACCTCCCCCCAGGCCACGGGGGGCAGGGAGTGGGCGAACAACCTGAATCTGTTTTTCAATAGATTTGACCAACCGCCCTCCCCCCTGTCTGCACAACAACCACTGCTGCCTCTAAGAAATCAAGTCCTGCTACCCACTCCCCACTCCACCGACACCCCCCCCACTCCCAACACACAGCCCCCCATCCTGACCCTGACCAAGACCCAGGTGAGGACGGAGCTGAGGAAGATCAAGGCGAGGAAGGCGTCGGGACCGGACGGCATCAGCGCAAAGCTCCTCAAGTCCTGTGCAGACCAGCTGTGTGGGATTGTGACGTATATCTTCAACATGAGCCTGAAACTGGGGAGGGTACCACAGCTGTGGAAAACATCTTGTGTGGTACCTGTACCAAAAACTTCCCACCCCAAAGACCTGAACAGCTTCAGACCGGTGGCCTTGACGTCCCACTTGATGAAGACCCTGGAGAGACTGCTCCTTGCTCATCTCCGCCCCCTGGTGGAACCAGCGATGGATCCACTCCAGTTCGCCTACCAGCATGGCATTGGGGTGGAGGATGCGGTGATCTTCCTCCTTCACCGTTCTCTGTCCCACCTGGAGAAGCCCGGGAATATGGTGAGGATCATGTTCTTTGACTTCTCCAGTGCTTTCAACACCATCCAACCGATGATCCTGAAGGACAAGCTGCTGCGCGCAGGGGTGGACCAGCACCTGTCATCATGGATCCTGGACTACCTCACGAACCGGCCTCAGTTTGTGAGAACCCGGGACTGTGTTTCCGACACGATCATCAGTAGCACGGGGGCCCCCCAGGGAACAGTGCTGGCTCCCTTCCTGTTCACTCTTTATACTGCGGACTTCTCACACAACACAACACATTGCCATCTACAGAAGTTCTCTGATGACTCTGCGATCGTTGGTCTCATCTCCAGCGGAGATGAAGCTGAGTACAGAGGGCTTATCCAGGACTTTGTGGACTGGTGCCATCGGAACTGCCTCCAGATCAACGCGAGGAAAACTAAGGAGCTGGTGGTGGACTGCCGCAGGCATGGGCAGCCCCTCACAGCACCAGTAAATATACAGGGAACAGACATTGAGATGGTGACATCCTACAAGTACCTGGGTATTCATCTGAACAATAAACTAGACTGGTCACACAATACTGACGCACTCTACAAGAAGGGACAGCGCAGGCTGTTCCTGCTGAGGAGACTCAGGTCTTTTGGTGTACAAGGGGCGCTGCTGAAGTCATTCTATGACGCGGTGGTGGCATCAGCCATCACTTTTGGAGTGGTCTGCTGGGGCAGTGGCATTACTGCAGCCGATAGGAAGAGACTGAACAAACTGATTAAGAAAGCTAGCTCTGTCCTGGGGCAACGCCTTGATCCGATGGAGGAGATAGGAGAGAGAAGGACGGTGGCTAAACTGTCATCTCTGCTGGAGTCCGAGTTCCACCCTATGCAGGACATACTGGATGCACTGAGGAGCTCATTTAGCAGCAGACTACATCATCCCAGGTGCACAACCGAGAGGTTTCGTAGGTCCTTCCTACCAACGGCTGTCAGACTGTACAACCTAAGCAGGGCTGCTCGCAGAGATAGCAAAAAGACGTAACAAACTAATAGTTTTTTTTTGAATGCAAAAGATGCAATAGACTTACACAATGGTCCTCTCCGGCATACAACTAGGAACTTACCGGTCGCTATGGAGGGTGAGAATATGTATGGGCACATAATCATACCATGTAGGATAACTAAATAGACGGTTATGCTGTTTCATCCCACCTAGCAACAATGCTCTGCACTGTGTGTGTTTATATATTTACATATTTATTCCATCTAGCTACAATGCTCAGCACTGGGTGTGTTTATATTTATATATCTATATATTTATTCCATCTAGCTACAATGCTCCGCACTGTGTTTTTATATATCTACATATTATTCCATCTAGCTACATTGCTCCGCACTGTGTGTGTTTATATACTTGCATATTTATTCCACCTAGCTGCAATGCTCCGTACTGTGGGTGTTTATATATTTACATATTTATTCCATCTAGCTACAATGCTCTGCACTGTGTGTCTGTGTGTGTGTGTGTGTATATATATATTTTATAGTAATATGTACATATGTATATTAGCTGCTCTTGCTTGCTTGTTTTTTTTTTTTTTTCTTGCCTTCTGATTGTTGCTCTGAGTGTTGCTATCCCTGTGCTGTTGCAATCCTGGAATTTCCCCGTTGTGGGACTAATAAAGGCTTATCTTATCTTATCTTATCTTATTAGAGGAAGTAGAAAGAAAAAATACTTGCCTGTAATCCCGGTCGTTGGTATTAGCAGCTGCACGTGGCAGACAGTCATCCCTCTCCATGTCAGCGGTGACGTGGGCCCCTCTGCAGACTGGTGGAGGAGCCATCTCCATGACGACAGAGGTGGGCATGGCTGGGGTGAGTTCAGCAGACCTTACGGCAGCTGGGACAACAGTAATCGCTGCGGATGAGGAAGGCTTCTCCCAGTGTCTCCTAGGACGATGTCGAGAGCTAGGTGCTGGAGCTGGAGGAGCTGGGATGGGAGCGGTAGCGGGCATCTCCCTCTGGTGGGAGGCTGGAGGAATGGAGCCCTGGGAGAGCATGACCCTCGACACGAGCTCGGTCTTCCTAGGGGATTTCCTTACCCCTTCACCGCACCATGCCGCAGTGCTGCCAACCGGTTAATCCTCTCCATTCCCTCAGCATGCCGAGTGAGCTGAGGGCACCGCCGGACCTCTGCCTCTGCCAGACCTACGTACCAGAGAATGTTGTCCTGGGTAGAACACACGCTGGCCGATGCGACGAGCCTGTCGATGTCCATTAATGCTCTGCAGCATTCTCATCCTAAGCTCAAAGAATAGCTGCGGGGCGCCGAATCCATGACTGACTCCAACACAGCTCAGTCCCAAAAAATAATACAAAAGAAGGAAGGGGAAAAGGATGCGTGGGTGTACCTGCTAAATCCTTTTATTCTGGCTGGGTCATTCTGTCATGAACTCCTCGTGCGCTTTTCCACAGCGCACGGGTGGGGGGGATAGGACGAGGATTTACACGCTGGGCTACACCACACACACATTTACTGAACACCGCACCACAAACAATTCTAGTGCATACAATTCACATAGGATCAGGGAGTCCTCCAGGACGCTCCACAGTCTGGGTGAGAATACCGGGGAAGGAACACACAGATAATACTCAGGAGACTGGAGCGGTCCGAGTAAATCCAGATGAGCACAAAGGTGAACACAGTCCTCTGACGTGACTTCATATGATGAGCGCTGATCGTATGTGAAGTGCAATGACCCAGCAATGCATGACTGGAAAAAGGCTCCTTAAGAACATATATTGCTGGATCCACAAATTGATCACACCTGGGCGAGGAGTGGGGAGATGGCACACAGGAGTGGGAGCAGCTGGCAGTAATAGAGAGGGGGCGTGGTCCAACCGGCAGAAAGCTAGACAGCGCTCACTCCAGCGTGAGCCCAAGACGCTGCCTCACCGCTGCCGGCTGGACAGCAGTGGCTATGGGTACGGCAGGGCACACAGAAATACATATTAACATACATACAACGTGGCACGTACCTACAGAGAGGCCAGGACCGAGCCGGGGGAAACCAAGCTGGCTCGGTTCCTGACACAATGGCTCTCAAATATTGTTTGTATTTGTTCAGATAAAAATGGCACTAAATATGGTATACAAACAGAAAATGTAAATATACATATGAAACATCATACAAAATCCAGGATGACACATGAAAGTGAAAACACTTATTTCCATTGTGGTCTTTGATTATAGATATTTGTGAACGTGTCCTGTTTTAGTACTGCATGAGTTTATTGACGATACAATACAAACTACACATTTAAACTAAGTTATAATGGTGACTAAAAAACTCCCATTCCCCAAAGTGAAAGATACACTATTATGAATCTGTTATATGTCTTTTATCTACGATATGTTAGTATGTCTTTTGTATGTCTTTAGTATGTCTATATGTTATACAGTATGTCTTTTTTCTATTTCGGGCGCCACACGAGTAGGCTGCCTTTTTGCAACAGCAGATCAATTTCTTCCTATTTCTATTTACTATCTGGCTCTCTTGCTAATCTTTCTGAGCCAGCGACACCTTTAGTCCATCACAGACTGGAGGGTTTCCACGCAATACGGGCAGACCGAACACCAGACAGTGGGAAGACAAGGGGCGGAGGAGTGACAATGTATGTCAATAACAACTGGTGCAGACCGCGACATATCAGGGTGAAGGAACAGCACTGTAGCAAAGACATCGAGTTGCTAGCTGTTAGCATGCGGCCTACCTATCTCCCGAGGGAATACTCACACGTGATCTGCATTGTTATTTATGCAAATCCGACGGCGAACGCTGGGACAGCGCGTGACGTCATCCACTCGGTAACTGGCAGGCTGCAGACAGACCACCCAGATGCTCTTCTCCTCATCTCAGGTGATTTCAACCATGTTTCACTGTCTCCCATTCTACCCACGCTCACCCAGTATGTCACATGCCACACTAGAGACAATAAAACACTGGACTTATTCTATGCAAATACTAAGGAGGCGTACACCTCATCACCACTCCCCCCACTCGGGAGATCGGATCACAACTTGGTTCATCTTCTGCCGGTGTACAAACCCCTAGTGCACAGACAACCTCCGGTCATGCGCACAGTGAAGTTATGGTCTGAGGAGGCAATGGATGCTCTAAAGGACTGTTTTGAAACCACCGCCTGGGAGCAGCTCTGCGATCCACATGGAGAGGACATCGGTGGCCTCACTCACACCATCACGGACTACATCAGCTTCTGTGTGGACAACACCATACCCACCAAGACCATACGGTGTTGCTCGAACAACAAACCCTGGATCAACCCTGAGATAAAAACACTTCTGAGAGAGAAGAAGAGGATCTTGAGGTGGGGGAACAGGGAGATGCTGAAGTCTGTACAGAGGGAGCTGAGGAGGAAGATCAGATAAGGCAAGGACAGTTTCAGGAAGAAGATGGAGGACAAGCTGCAACAGAGCGACATCAGCGGGGTCTGGAGAAACCTTAAAACAATCTCTGGGCCCCAGAATACCTCCTCTCAGGCCACGGGGGGCAGGGAGTGGGCGAACAATCTGAACCTGTTTTTTAATAGGTTTGACCAACCGCCCTCCCCCCTGACTGCACAACAACCACTGCTGCCTCTAAAGTCATTGAGACCTGCTGTCCACACCCCACTCCACCAACACCCCCCCCCCCACTCCCAACACACAGCCCCCCAACCTGACCCTCACTAAGACCCAGGTGAGGACGGAGCAGAGGAAGATCAAGGCGAGGAAGGCCTCAGGACTGGACGGCATCAGCGCGAAGCTCCTCAAGTCCTGTGCAGACCAGCTGTGTGGGATTGTGGAGCACATCTTCAACCTGAGCCTGAAGCTGGGGAGGGTACCACAGTTGTGGAAAACATCTTGTGTGGTACCTGTACCAAAGACTTCCCACCCCAAAGACCTGAACAGCTACAGACCAATGGCCCTGACATCTCACATGATGAAGACCCTGGAGAGACTGCTCCTTGCTCACCTCCACCCCCTGGTGGGACCAGCGATGGATCCACTCCAGTTCGCCTATCAGCATGGCATTGGGGTGGAGGATGCAGTGATCTTCCTCCTTCACCGTTCTCTGTCCCACCTGGAGAAGCCCGGGAATGCGGTGAGGATCATAATCTTTGACTTCTCCAGTGCTTTCAACACCATCCAACCGATGATCCTGAAGGACAAGCTGCTGTGCGCAGGGGTGGACCAGCACCTGTCATCATGGATCCTGGACTACCTCACAAACCGGCCACAGTTTGTGAGAACCCGGGATTGTGCGTCCGACACGATCATCGGTAGAACAGGGGCCCCCGAGGGAACGGTTTTGGCTCCCTTCCTGTTCACCCTTTATACTGCGGACTTCTCATACAACACAACACACTGCCATCTACAGAAGTTCTCTGACGACTCTGCGATCGTCGGCCTCATCTCCAACGGAGATGAAGCTGAGTACAGAGGACTTATCCAGGACTTCGTGGACTGGTGCCATCGGAACTGCCTCCAGATCAATGCGAGGAAAACTAAGGAGCTGGTGGTGGACTGCCGCAGGCAAGGACAACCCCTCACAGCACCAGTAAACATCCAGGGAACAGACATTGAGATGGTGACATCCTACAAGTACCTGGGTGTTCATCTGAACAATAAACTAGACTGGTCACACAATACTGACACACTCTACAAGAAGGGACAGCGCAGGCTGTTCCTATTGAGGAGACTCAGGTCTTTTGGTGTACAAGGGGCGCTGCTGAAGACATTCTACGACATGGTGGTGGCATCAGCCATCACTTTTGGAGTGGTCTGCTGGGGCAGTGGCATTACAGCAGCCGATAGGAGGAGACTGCTGTCCTGGGGCAACGCCTTGACCCAGTGGAGGAGATGGGAGAGAGAAGGACGGTGGCTAAACTGTCATCTCTGCTGGAGTCCGAGTCCCACCCTATGCAGGACATACTGAACGCACTGAGGAGCTCATTTAGCAGCAGACTACATCATCCTAGGTGCACAACCGAGAGGTTTCGCAGGTCCTTCCTACCAACGGCTGTCAGACTGTATAACCTAAGCAGGGCTGCTAGCAGAGATAGCAAAAAGACGTGACGACCTAATAGTATTGAATGCAAAAGACGCAACAGACTTACACAAATGGTCCCCTCCAGTATATACAACTAGGACAATATCAGTCGCTACGGAGGGTGACAATATGTATGGGTACATATTCACACTATCTGGGGTAACTAAATAGACGGTTATGCTGTTTATTCCATCTAGCTACAATGCTTTGCACTGTGTATATTTATTTATATATTTATGTGTACATGTGTATATTCACTGCTCTTATTTTTCTTATCTTCTTAATTATTGCTCTGAGTGTTGCTATCCCTGTGCTGTTGCAATCCTGGAATTTCCCCATTGTGGGACTAATAAAGGCTTATCTTATCTTATTTTATCTTATCTTATAAAAGATCACACAAATAAGTGATCTAACAAAAACACAAGTGGTTCTTAAACAGTTGCTACTACTAGATGTCCCATTCATTTTCAATTATTGTTTAATTAATATTCACACAATCAAATAAATCTCAGTTCAGTCTCTTTCATATTTGTCAAAGTCTAACATATGACTGCCTACATATAGGCTGCACATCTGTGCTCCACTTTCAAACACAGCCTACATTTGGGCCTGGAAAGCCTGACTGGGCTACCAGTTTCAGACAGGAAGACTTGCTTTTTATGGGCATGCACTAGTATAATTAAAATCATCTACCTGTTATCATCAGATACCTTGATGCTGAGCTGGGAGCCTCATTATTGGGCAGATGCTGACTTGTTATTCTATGCACAGCTTGACAGCACAGGACAGATGGGATGTGGGGGACAAGATGGGCTGCCTGGGAGGTACCAGTAGACCCCCCCACCTCCTTCCCTCCCCATCAGCTGCACCAACAACATGCCACATGCATCATGGGCTGACCCATCTTCCACAGCGACAGAAGCTCACCTGCCCTCTAGCCCCTCAGAACAACAGGACGTGCTTCTCCACCACCTGTGTCAAACAGCCTGAGCTGCTGGTGCACTGAAGCCTGGACAAATGTGATGCTTGCCACTGGGAGAGCCCTTCTTCATGTGGTATTTGACATTTTATTAACTATGGCATAAATGTCTAACACTGGGAGAAAAATGTTAAGCAGTACTGCTAGGAAAAAAATCATTTGGTCCATGAGGTTAAGCAGATGTGGCTTCAAAACCATAATTCATAAATAAATAAATAAAAATATGAGTTTTAATGCTGGGGACATTTCCCTTCTTAAACATGACCTAGTACAGGGGTCAGCAACCTGTGCTACACAAAGAGCCGCTGTGAGTGATTTTTTTTTTCCATTTCATCCTGCCAAGCAGCTGGGTACGCAGAACAAAAATCTGCTTCCCTTATTGGGCCAAACAGATTTACTTTACCAAAAAGAGCTTTATACAGTACATATATACAGTATGTGTTGTTTTCCTCTTGTAATAACTTTTAATACTTTATTACCTCTGCCAAGGAGGTCATGTTTTACCAGGGCTTGTCTGTCTGTCTGTTACCAACATAACTCAAAAAGTTATGAACAGATTTTGACGAAATTTTCAGGAAAGGTGTGTAATGGCACAGGGAACAGATGATTAGATTTTGGTGATGATATGAGAGTGCATACCTCCACCAAGGGCTTTGTTTGTATTTGTGCAGCAGGATCACACAAAAACTACTGGATGGATTTGGATGAAATCTTCACCAGAGCTGCTTCTTGGCCTAGAGAGGAACCCACTATATTTTGGTGATGATCTGAGAATGCATACCTCAGCCAAGGCTCTTCTCACAGTGTGTCAGCCAAAACACTCCCAAACCAATGGACAGACTTTGATGCCATTTTCACCACAAGTGGCTCTAGGCCTACACACACACCTATTACATTTTGGAGGTGATCCATGAGAGACTGAAGGAGCCTTGGCAGAGGTATGCGCTCTCTGAGTGCTTTTCTAGTTGAAATTGTTTTACTCGTGATAGACCCAATGAGGGGGGAATGGGGAAGGGAGGGGTGTGGAGGAGAAAGAAACGGGAGAGGAAAAAACAAAAAAACAAATAAAACAAACAGACACAACTGAAAAAACAGAAGAAGAACTGTTTCTTCTTCTGAAAAGGTGTCATCACGAGTCTGCCATCTGCACCTGAAAAAGGACATGCTGTATGTGAGTGTGTGTGTGTGTGTGTGTGTGTGTGTGTGTGTGTGAGTGGTTTGCCAGGAAACATACAAAGAGGGTGGCAGCTCACAGCAACACCCCCCATCCCCGGAAATACCGAGCAAGCAAGACAGCGCCACCACCCCCTACAGAGCACAGGTGCCCCAAAGCCAGCAAGCCCCAGGACAGCCATCCAACTGCCCCAGGAAGGACGGCTGAGGGAGACTGTAAAGTGGCTGGTATGGCACGTCCCCAAACCGGCCTGCTGGGACAACGCCAGCCAAAAGGCCAATGCCCCCCCACCCGAGCCAGTTTCCGGAAACCGGCCCCCATCCCCCGGCACAGGCCCCCGAACACCCTCCTTTCTCCACAGTGGGCCTGCAGCTACCCCAGCATCCCCGACCCATGCCCTGGGAGCCCCCGGGCCTCCATGCCCAGGAAAGGTGGAAGAAAGGCATGGGGAGCCCCACAGGGGGCCAGTCCTCCACGGTCTGAGGGAACCCACATCACCAGGAGGTGCCATCCCCTCAGTCCATCAACCCCCTCCAGCACACACACTCGCTCACACCATCATGCTCTCACACGCACTCACCCTCTCCTTCACACAATCTTACACTCGCACTCCCACACTCAGATTCATTCACTCTCACCCACTTCCATTAGTTCAGTCTCGCTCCCATTCCCACTCGCTCTCAAAATCACTAGCATTCACACATTCAACTTAATTCAGTTCAATTCAACTTTATTTATATAGCGCCATTTCACAACAACAGTCATCTCATAGCACTATCAACTGTAGGGGGAACCCCCACAGTTGCAGAAAGACCCCAGCAATCAGGTGATCCTCTGTGAGCAGCACTTGGTGACAGTGGAGAGGAAAAATTCCCTTTTAACAGGAAGAAACCTCCAGCAGAACCATGCTCAGGGAGGGGCAGTCATCTGCTGCTACTGGCTGGGGGGTGAGGGGATAGAGAAGATGAAAAGAACAGACATGTAGAGAGCAAACAGCACGATGGGGACTCAATCTATGGGAGAGAACAAACAGATGTTAATGACCAGCAAAAAAAAAAAAATAAATAAAAAATATATATTTCATTGAGAGTGAAGAAAGGAATGAGGCCCAGTGCATTACTGGAGGTCCCCCGGCTGACTAAACCCATTAGCAGCATAACTAAGGGAGGGTTCAGAAACACATGATCCCTCCCTAATTGTAGGCTATATCAAAAAGGAAGGTTTTAACCCTATTCTTAAAAACAGAGATCGAGTCTGACTCCCGAATCCAGATTGGCAGCTGATTCCACAGGAGAGGAGCTTGATACCTGAAGGCTCTGCCTCCCATTGTACTTTTGGAGATTCTAGGAATTACAAGTAATCCTGCATTTTGGGAGCACAGTGCTCTGTTAGGATGATACGGTAGTATCAGATCTTTTAACTAACTAACTAAGTAACTAACTAACTAAGTATCTAACTAATTAACTAAGATCTTTTGCTAACTGAACTAGCAGCAGATGCTAACATTGAGCTGGAGGGTTTTCACATGATACGAGCTGACCGAACACCAGACAGTGGCAAAGCAAGGGGCGGTGGAGTGATAATGTATGTTAACAACAACTGGTGCAGACCGGGACATATCACTGTTAAACAACGACACTGCAGCAAAGACATTGAGTTGCTAGCTGTTAGCATGAGGCCTACATATCTCCCGAGAGAACACTCACACGTGATCTGCATTGTTGTTTATGCAAATCTGACGGCGAACGCTGGGACAGCGCGTGATGTCATCCATTCAGTAACCAGCAGGCTGCAGACAGAACACCCAGATGCTCTTCTCCTCCTCTCAGGCGATTTCAACCATGTTTCACTGTCTCCCATTCTACCCACGTTCACCCAGTATGTCACATGCCACACTAGAGACAATAAAACACTGGATTTATTCTATGCAAACACTAAGGAGGCGTACACCTCATCACAACTCCCCCCACTCGGGAGATCGGATCACAACTTGGTTCATCTCCGACCGGTGTACACCCCTAGTGCACAGACAACCTCCGGCCATGCACACTGTGGAGTTATGGTCTGAGGAGACAATGGACACTCTAAAGGACTGTTTTGAAGCCACCGCCTGGAAGCAGCTCTGCGATCCACATGGTGAGGACATCGATGGCCTCATTCACACCTTCACGGGCTACCTCAGCTTCTGTGTGGACAAATCCATTCCCACCAAGA
This sequence comes from Pholidichthys leucotaenia, assembly GCA_020510985.1. Classification (NCBI taxonomy): domain Eukaryota; kingdom Metazoa; phylum Chordata; class Actinopteri; order Cichliformes; family Pholidichthyidae; genus Pholidichthys; species Pholidichthys leucotaenia. The sequence goes on along the minus strand of CM035843.1, from coordinate 4,613,783 downwards.
CCATACGGCGTCACTCAAACAACAAACCCTGGATCAACCCTGAGATAAAAACACTTCTGAGAGAGAAGAAGAGGATCTTCAGGTCGGGGAACAGGGAGATGCTGAAGTCCGTACAGAGGGAGCTGAGGAGAAAGATCAGAGAAGGCAAGGACAGCTTCAGGAAGAAGATGGAGGACAAGCTGCAACAGAGCGACATCAGCGGGGTCTGGAGAAACCTCAAAACCATCTCGGGGCTCCAGAATACCTCCCCCCAGGCCACGGGGGGCAGGGAGTGGGCGAACAACCTGAATCTGTTTTTCAATTGGTTTGACCAACCGCCCTCCCCCCTGACTGCACAACAACCACTGCTGCCTCTAAAGAAATCAAGTCCTGCTGCCCACTCCCCACTCCACCAACACCCCCCCACTCCCAACACACAGCCCCCCATCCTGACCCTGACCAGGACCCAGGTGAGGACGGAGCTGAGGAAGATCAAAGCGAGGAAGGCGCCGGGACCGGACGGCATCAGCGCAAAGCTCCTCAAGTCCTGTGCAGACCAGCTGTGTGGGATTGTGACGTATATCTTCAACATGAGCCTGAAACTGGAGAGGGTACCACAGCTGTGGAAAACATCTTGTGTGGTACCTGTACCAAAAACTTCCCACCCCAAAGACCAGAACAGCTACAGACCGGTGGCCTTGACGTCCCACTTGATGAAGACCCTGGAGAGACTGCTCCTTGCTCACCTCCGCCCCCTGGTGGAACCAGCGATGGATCCACTCCAGTTCGCCTACCAGCATGGCATTGGGGTGGAGGATGCGGTGATCTTCCTCCTTCACCGTTCTCTGTCCCACCTGGAGAAGCCCGGGAATATGGTGAGGATCATGTTCTTTGACTTCTCCAGTGCTTTCAACACCATCCAACCGATGATCCTGAAGGACAAGCTGCTGCGCGCAGGGGTGGACCAGCACCTGTCATCATGGATCCTTGACTACCTCACGAACCGGCCTCAGTTTGTGAGAACCCGGGACTGTGTGTCCGACACGATCATCAGTAGCACGGGGGCCCCCCAGGGAACGGTGCTGGCTCCCTTCCTGTTCACTCTTTATACTGCGGACTTCTCACACAACACAACACACTGCCATCTACAGAAGTTCTCTGATGACTCTGCGATCGTTGGCCTCATCTCTAATGGAGATGAAGCTGAGTACAGAGGGCTTATCCAGGACTTCGTGGACTGGTGCCATCGGAACTGCCTCCAGATCAACGCGAGGAAAACTAAGGAGCTGGTGGTGGACTGCCGCAGGCATGGGCAGCCCCTCACAGCACCAGTAAATATACAGGGAACAGACATCGAGATGGTGACATCCTATAAGTACCTGGGTGTTCATCTGAACAATAAACTAGACTGGTCACACAATACTGACGCACTCTACAAGAAGGGACAGTGCAGGCTGTTCCTGCTGAGGAGACTCAGGTCTTTTGGTGTACAAGGGGCGCTGCTGAAGTCATTCTATGACACGGTGGTGGCATCAGCCATCACTTTTGGAGTGGTCTGCTGGGGCAGTGGCATTACTGCAGCCGATAGGAAGAGACTGAACAAACTGATTAAGAAAGCTAGCTCTGTCCTGGGGCAGCGCCTTGATCCGATGGAGGCGATAGGATAGTATTCATATATTCATATATTTATTCCATCCAGCTACAATGCTCTGCACTGTGTGTCTGTGTGTGTGTGTATATATATATATTTTATAGTAATATGTACATATGTATATGAGCTGCTCTTGCTTGCTTGTTTTTTCTTGCCTTCTGATTGTTGCTCTGAGTGTTGCTATCCCTGTGCTGTTGCAATCCTGGAATTTCCCCGTTGTGGGACTAATAAAGGCTTATCTTATCTTATCTTATCTTATCTTTAAATAAAAAGGAGCCTGATTGTTTAGAGCTTCATAAGAAGAAGGATTTTAAACTTAATTCTAAACTCTATAGGAAGCCAATGAAGGGAGGACAGAACCGGAGAGATATGATATCTTTTTCTAGTACCTGTTAAAACTCTTGCTGCAGCATTTTGGATCAACTGAACACTTTTTAAAGATGTTTTAGGACAGTCTGATAATAAAAAAATATGATAATCTAATCTCGAGCTAACAAAAGCGTGGATCAGTTTCTCAGCATCACTCTGAGACAAGATGCTACTAATCTTGGCAATATTACGCAAATGATAGAAGGCCGTCTTAGGAACAAGTTTAATATGTGAATTGAAAGACAGATCTTGATCAAAAATAATTCCAAAGTTCCTCACAGAACTATTAAGAGAAACAGTAACTGCATCCAAACTAAAAGTTTGATTTGGAAAGGTATTTCTAAGGTTTTTTGGACCAACAAGAATGACTTCAGTCTTATCTGAATTTAATAGCAGGAAATTACAAGTCATCCAAGCTTTGATTTCCTTAAGACAGGCTTCTAACTTGGCTAATTGATGACTATATAAGGGAAATTATATCAAATTAGTAAATATGATCAGGTATGAATTATTTAATTTATATTGATGTATTGGAATCTGAGATCAAATCTCATTTCATATACACCAGAAAAGTTAACACTCGTAGGGGCACCAGCTTCTATCTTTAAGAAGCAATTTTAATTTTAATTTCACTTTATACCTATTTAATCACTCAATGAATTAATCAATAATCAGTCTCAAAAATTTTCCGTGAATTCGATACCTGTGCTTGAAACAGACTCAGAATGAAATAAATTCTCAACAACTTCTCTCATTTTCACATATTTATTAGACAAATTGATTAACAGACATTGCAGTAATTTCATTAATAATAGAATCAATCTTGTAAATCAATCTTGTAAATGATAGATTAACAATGTCAATATTTTCGGAACCAGGGTTTAACTGAGAAATGAATTTCTATCAGTTTGAGTTAACAGATTATGGAAACAACGCAAATTTATGGAGGAAGTTTACTAATTATATGAAAAGTCCTGGATTAATCTTAAGAAAATAAAAACGGAATTTTAACGAAAAGAAGAGTTATGTTAAGGGCTTCTTAATTTGCATCTGATTAGATATACAAATTATTACCGAACCTCAGACGTTTAATTCAGCAGATGAATCAAAGTTTGCAGCTCATGTGATTCCTCGATGATCTGGTCAACGTGCTTTCGTCGTCCTCAGCCCAAGATTTTGTGGATGTTAGGGGAAATATCTGCCCGCAGATATTTCAGGGTCCACAGATCGACCTTTAAAGTCAAGCGGTCGAAGTGGCTGGATTTTGGCTGAATGACCCACAGTTGTAACTTGGATCGGAGCCAGATGGTGCCGACGTTTCTTCAGCGTGTGGTGAGAGCTGCACGTTTTCTCCTTCATAGACAAGAGGCTCCAGAGGTCTTCGAGAATATCCATCCATCAATCTATCTTCTACCACTTTTCCAGAGGTCCAGGTCGCGGAGGCAGCAGTTCAAGCAGAGAAGCACAGACTTCCCTCTCCCCGGCCACCTGCTCCAGCTCTTCAGAGAGGATACCAAGGCGTTCCCAGACCAGCTGGGAGACATAGTCTCTCCACCGAGTCCTGGGTCTGCCCCGGGGTCTCCTCCCAGTGGGACATGCCTGAAACACCTCAAGTGGGAGGCGTCCAGGAGGCATCCTAATCAGATGCCCATACCACCTCAACTGACTCCTTTCAATGTGGAGGAGCAGCGGTTCTACTCTGAGCCTCTCCCGGATGACTGAGCTCCTCACCCTATCTCTCAGGGTGAGTCCAGCAATCCTACGGAGAAAGCTCATTTCAGCCGCTTGTATCCGTGATCTCGTTCTTTCGGTCAGTACCCAAAGCTCGTGACCAGAGGTGAGAGTAGGAACGTAGATTGACTGGTAAATCGACAGCTTTGCCTTAGAACTAAGCTCCCTCTTCACCACAACAGACCGGTACAACGTCTGCATCACTGCAGATGCTGCTCCAATCTGTCTGTCGATCTCTCACTCCATTTTCCCCTCACTCGTGAACAAGACCCCAAGATACTTAGACTCCTCCACTTGGGGCAGGAGCCTGTCCCCAACCCAGAGAGGACAATCCACCTTTTTCCTGCTGAGGACCATGGACTCAGACTTGGAGGTGCTGATTCTCATCCCAGCCGCTTCACACTCAGTGGCAAATCGTCCCAGCAAGAGCTGTAGGTCATTGCTGGATGAAGCCAACAGGATAACATCATCTGCAAACAACAGAGATGAGATCTTGTGATCACCAAGCACAACACCCTCCATTCCCTGGCTGCGCCTAGAAATCCTGTCCATAAAAATTATGAACAGGATCGGTGACAAAGGGCAGCCCTGGCGGAGTCCAACTCTCACTGGGAATGACTCCAACCGAGTGTTGGCAATACGAACCAAACTCTCACAACGGTCATAGAGAGACTGAATAGCTCGTAACAACAAGCCCGATACCCCATAATCCCGAAGCACTCCCCACAAAACTCCACGAGGGACGCGGTCAAATGCCTTCTCCAAGTCCACAAAACACATGTAAACTGGTTGGGCAAACTCCCACGAACCCTCAAGAATTCTCGAGAGGGTAAAGAGCTGGTCCGATGTGCCACGGCCAGGACGGAGACCACATTGCTCCTCCTGAATCCGAGGTTCGACCAATGGCCGGACTCTCCTCTCCAGTACCTTGGCATAGACCTTCCCAGGGAGGCTGAGGAGTGTGATCCCTCTAAAGTTGGAGTTCTTCGAGAATAATTAGATCTAATCAGATCTCAAATTAGAAAAAAGACTTTCGGACTTTAGATAAAATAATAGCTTCTGGTGTGTGATTGGTCAGGAAAAATATTATAAAAATAAAGTCAAGATTAAAGTTTACAATAAAATTAAACAAACAGTGGTTTTACAGAAAGTTTAACAAAGAAAAAGTGATAAATAAAAATTGGAGTTTAACTCCGATTAAGAATTGAGCACAAAGAAACAGGAATTCCTAGGCATTTAAGAGAAAAAGAAAAAGACATTACAATACAAAGTTACATAGACAAATTACGAGTTATCTGCTCTGTGTTCAGAAAAGCGACACGTGGTAGAAGTCTTTGTTCTTCCCAAAGTTCTCTCTTGCTGTGTGTAGACAATAGACAAAAGAGAGAGACGAACGGAGGCGAAAGAGCGAGTCCAAAAGAGGTGAAAAGAGCGTCGAAAGAGAGCGTCGAAAGAGGTGAATCCAAAAGAGCAAGTAGCAGGGGGTTTTGCTCCTTTTATAAGTTCTGTTGAGCTTTTGCGGGCTTCCGGGTTGACTGGAATCTCAGCCAATGAGCATCCTTCATGGGCGGGCTTGACGAACTTTAGTCCAATGACAGGCTTTGTCTGCAAGGGACCAATAGGATGAAGAAGCTGGGGCTCGGTGAAGACTGGGTGAAATTTGATATCGGTCCACATGAATACACACAATTTTAAATACATTGGAATATGCTTTTACACACTTATGTATAACTAAACTAACCTTAATGTATCTTATAAGCAGTGCTTCTAAATCAACATGCAGGAATAAACATTCATTTAAACATTTTTTAACATGCATATATATATAAAATCACAGATTAATGCATTTCACACATATTATTGATTTTCCACATTAAAAACATCAGAGTCCATTTGCTTTTCATAGTCCTGAAAAGAAGAGAAGGTTTAGAATTGAGTTTGTAATAATGTACTTTAAAGTTCACTGGTTAGATCCAGCATGTCCCACAGTTCAAGGAAATTTTATTGAGCTGTGGATCGGTGTGGCAATGAGAGGTTCCATGTCTCCATGTTTATGGGGGCAATAAAACCAAAGCCGGACATAGGTGGAATTCCTTAGGCTGGTTTTAACAAAGGAATATATTTTTATTGTGGCCTGGGGAAGAAGAGAAGTTTTTGACTGGCTTTCTCCTGGGTGAAACAAAATGTCTTAAAGCAGAAGAATAATTATTGCTGAGCCAAAGTGAGATGATGCTACAGACCCCCCTCTGGTTTCAATGGTGACGTTGATTCAGCGCTGATAGCAATCCTAGGTAACAAATCCCAATTTGGCGAGGCTGGGTCCAAATGCTGAACTAAAGTTCTGATATCGATAAGTCTTAAGCTTGTAAACAGTATCTATTCCAAAGTGTAGGTCCTTAAATTTGGTTTCTGAAAACTTCTAGAAATTTTCAAAAATAATTTGGGCATTACTTTTATAACTGTTACCCTAAACCTCTATACAATAAATCAAGTATGGAAGTACTAATGAACAATACAATACAATACAAAATATGAAGTGATTTATAATCTAGGACCTGCTTAATTTTATTCATAATTGCAATATTTTGGAGCTGGGCTGCACGGTGGCGCAGTGGTTTAGCACTGTGGCAGCACAGTTTTACCCTCGGCCGGGGGACCGCGGGGATCATGAGATCGTGGGTTCGATCCCAGCCCCCGACCAACAGTGAGCTGTGTGGAGTTTGCATGTTCTCCCCGTGTTGCGCGGGTTTACTCCGGGATTTCTCCAGTTTCCTCCCGCACACCAAAAAAAAAACAAACAAAAAAAAACATGTAGGTTTCGGGCGCTCGCGCACGCAGCGACCAGCAGCCGGTGGCTTGTCACCAGACTGCAAACCAAGTCTACCTACGGGTACAAATAAGTAACAAAAAAAAATATATATATATTTTTTGCAACTTTATTTTGTATGTATCTGACATGTGGTTTCCAACTAATTTTATCATCCAGTATTACACCCAAAAACTTGATCTCCTTAACTTTTTCAATAACTACATTATCTATATGAATGTGATCTCGGAGTTTGATCTCGGCGGATCTCTGGCGCCTTAAAACCAGATGCTTCGGGTAGATGGTGGCTCATCAACCTGGGAAGGTAGCCCATCTAGGGGAAGGTAAACCCTGATTTCAAACCTCCGCTGCCTTGCGGCATACCCGGTCACGGGAAAGGCTTCGGGAGTCAACCCTGAGGAAAAATCCGGAGTCGGAGCCCCTAAGGCAGTTCTATGTTGTGCTCAACATCGTTCTGGCAGCTCCTGCAACGGCGCTGGTGCCAAACTGTAGCAGCCCTGCAGTTCCTTTGGATTTATCAGTGACGTGGAGAGGGGGGACATGCTGCATGGGCAACATCTTGTCCTCCATATCTTCCTGCCCAGGCTTGAATCCTACCAATGCCCAACGCTGGAAGGTAGAACATCGGATCACTGGAGATGACACTCCAGCTTCGCCTTTGGCGTAGACAAAACACGGGGAATGACAGTTACTGGTTATAAGCCACCGCTCAATTGGTGTAGAGCGCGGCGCCAGGGGTTGTTCCCGACGGTGTGAGGGATCATCGGATCTCACTGGACAGCTACCGCCTGCCTCAAGCTGGGCAGCCCCCAGCCAATAAGGTGTTGTCACGCCACAGCTTGCTTTCCTCATTGGGTGCATGGGGATGAGAAGAAGTCCAAACAGCAGACTGAGAACCTTCGCACCAGGCAAGACAATAAAACAAAAGAGACCAACTCTAAAACTGGGAACTCGGAACGTCCGCACTATGATGACAGGACTCGCTGCTAACCTCAAGGACATCAAAGACACCAGGAAGACTGCCATCATCAATAATGAGCTGAAGAGACTGGGAGTGGATATCGCCACTCTCCAGGAAACACGGTTGGCTGATGCAGGCACACTGAGAGAGAAGGACTACACGTTCTACTGGAAGGGAAAGGGCAGTGATGAACACAGGGAACACGGAGTGGGCTTCACAGTGAAGAACACCTTGCTGAAGATGATGGAACTGGGCAGCACTGGCTCTGCACGACTCCTCACCCTCCACCTGAACACCACTCAAGGCCCAGCCACCCTCGTCAGTGTGTATGCCCCAACACTGACAGCCACACCAGAGGCAAAAGATGAGTTCTACGAGAATCTCGCAACAACTGTCAGGATCATCCCCAACTCTGAACAACTCATTCTCCTTGGAGACTTCAATGCCAGAGTGGGTGCTGACCACGACTCCTGGCCCTCCTGTCTTGGACCTTTTGGCGTGGGCAGAATGAACGACAACGGACAGCGGCTGCTCAAGTTCTGCACATATCACGATCTGTGCATCACAAACTCGTTCTTCAAGACCAAGCCCCAACACAAGGTTTCCTGGCAACATCTGCGCTCAAAGCACTGGCACTAGCTGGACTTGATCTTGACCAGGCTCACCTCACTGAAGAACGTGCTAATCACCCGTTCGTTCCAGAGTGCAGATTGTGACACAGACCATTCATTGGTGTGTTGCAAGGTCAAGCTGCAGCTGAAGAAATTCCATCCTGCTAGACAACCTGGAAAGGCACGGATTGACACCAGCAAGATGGCTCAACCAGAACTTGTTGAGCAGTTTGCCTCCACCTTTGAGAAGGAACTTGGTGTACCATAAGAAGGAGAATCTGCAAAGCAGAAGTGGGAAGCGCTGCGAAACACCATCCACCGCACAGCCTTGGCTACCTTTGGGAGGAAGACCTCGAAGTCACAGGACTGGTTTGATGCCAAGTTGACCGAGATGACCCCTGTCATTGAAGCCAAGCGCTCAGCACTTGCTGAGTACAAGAAGTACCCAAACGAGAAGAATCTCCAGATTCTCAGGGCTGCAAGAAGCAAAGTTCAGCAGACTGCTCGGCGCTGTGCCAACGAGTACTGGACTCAGCTCAGCCAAGACATTCAAACCGCTGCCATAACAGGGAACATCCGTGGTATGTACGATGGCATCAAGAAAGCACTTGGTCTGGCTCAGAGCAAGACGGCCCCCCTCAAATCCTCCACTGGGGAGATGATCACAGAAAAGAACAAGCAGATGGAGAGATGGGTGGAACACTACTCCGACCTTTACTCCAGACAGAACACCGTGACACCGTCAGCCCTTGATGCCATCGACTGCCTGCCATCCATGGACGAACTTGACACCGAGCCAACAATCGATGAACTCAGCAAGGCCATTGATAGCTTGGCCGCTGGCAAGGCACCCGGCAACGACAGCATACCCCCTTACCTGATCAAGCACTGCAAGACCGCCCTACTGCTGCCATTGCATGATGTCCTCTGCCAGTGTTGGAAGGAAGGTGCCGTAGCACAGGACATGAGGGACGCCAAGATCATCACCCTCTACAAAAACAAAGGGGAGAGAAGTGACTGCAACAACTACAGGGGCATCTCCCTCCTCAGTGTTGTTGGCAAGTCTACGCACGAGTTGTTCTTGTTCGTCTACAGAAGCTTGCCGAACGTGTCTACCCCGAGTCTCAGTGTGGCTTCCGTGCTGAGCGATCGACGGTAGACATGATATTCTCCATCCGCCAACTCCAGGAGAAATGCAGAGAACAGAACATGCCCCTGTACGTCGCCTTCATCGACCTCACCAAAGCGTTCGATCTGGTCAGCAGAGATGGCCTTTTCAAGATCCTGCCAAAGATAGGATGCCCACCAAAGTTGCAAAGCCTCATCGAATCATTTCACACCAACATGCAGGGGATAGTGCAGCACGATGGCAATGTCTCAGAGCCATTCAACATACGCAGCTGATTGAAACAGGGCTGTGTACGTGCGCCAACCCTCTTTGGGATTTTCTTTGCTATGCTCCTGAGGCATGCCTTCAGCACAGCAACAGAGAGAATCTACCTGCACACAAGATCTGACGGCAGGCTTTTCAACCTCGCCCGCCTGAAAGCCAGAACCAAAGTACGCGAGGCTATAATCAGAGACATGCTGTTCGCAGACGACGCTGCAGTCGCACCACACACACAGCAGGAGCTTCAGACCCTGATGGACCACTTCTCCCAGGCATGCAAGGACTTCGGGCTTACCATCAGCCTGAAGAAGACTAACGTCTTGGCGCAAGGCACGGAAGCACTACCAACCATCACCCTCGATGACTACGAGCTGGAGGTCGTGAATCAGTTCACGTACCTGGGGTCCACGATCAGCAACAACCTCTCCTTGATACAGACATCAACAAGAGGATTGGAAAATCAGCCTTCACACTCGCTCACCTCACCACACAAGTGTGGGAGAATCCCAAACTCTCTGTCAAGACGAAGATGGCAGTGTACAATGCCTGCGTCATCAGCACACTGCTCTATGGGAGTGAGACGTGGACAACATACGCCCGGCAGGAAAAGAGACTGAACTCCTTCCACTTGCGCTGCATTCGCCACATCCTGGACATATCCTGGCAGGACAAAGTGCCCAACACAGAAGTTCTGTCCCGCGCCGGCCTTCCCTCCATGCCCACTCTACTCAGGCAGCGCAGGCTCCGCTGGCTAGGCCACGTTCACCGTATGGAGGATGGCAGAATCCCCAAAGACGTCCTCTACGGAGAACTGGCGACTGGCAGGAGAGACGTTGGCCACCCACAGCTGCGCTTTAGAGACGTCTGCAAGAGAGCCATGAAGGCCCTTGAGATCAACACAGAGCGCTGGGAGGACCTTGCAACGGACTGCTTCAAATGGAGAGGGACCCTGACCAGACAGCTCAAGGTGGGTGAAAAGAGACTGACTGCTGCAGCAGATGAAAAAAGGACCCGCAGGAAGAACCGCCACAGACCCAGCAGCACGGAGACTACCCACAAGTGCGACCTGTGTGACAGGGACTGCCATTCACGCATCGGCCTGTTCAGCAACAGGCGGTGCTGTTCCAGCAGAGTAGACGTTTAGGATTCTCTTCCATGGTCATCATAGACCGACGGAGGCCGACAATTATATGAATGTGTATATCTTCTTTATTTTTACAATTACCAAATATCATTACCTTAGTTTTATCTATATTTAGTGATAATTTATTACAATCCATCCATTTTTTAGCTTATTTAATTCATTATTTAGAGTATGGATTAGTTGATTATAATTATTTCCAGAATAAAATATATTAGTATCATCAGCAAATAATATTATTTTTAATAATTTAGAAACTTGGAATATATCATTTATATATATGTTAAATAATTTGGGGCCCAATACTGACCCCTGGGGGACCCCACAGGCAATTCCCATACACCCAGACAGATATTCTCCCATTTTCACAAATTGTTGTCTCTCCGATGGATTACTTGTAAACAATTTCAGAGCCATTCCCCTAATACCATACATTTGCAATTTATTAAGAAGTATTGAATGATTTATTGTATCAAATGTTTTTCTAAAATCTATAAACACACCAATACTCTACACCAATAGCTACTTCTGAGAGTAACATAGACATTGGCTGTGTGTGAGCATAGTCAACCTTTAACACAAAGAGCAAAGACAAAAGTAAAATAGAAAGATGTCTTTACCTTCTTTACATGTTTCAACTGCACTGCAGCCTTCATCAGAAGAGTCAGCTGATTGCTGCCAGGTGACATTTATCAGCTGATTTTCGTAGGCGGGGCCAGCTCAGCAGATCTGTCAGATCCGCTGAGCCGGCCCCGCCTCCCGCCGTCAGATGGTCTCTGGAGAATGTGGTCCCAGGTGTGAGAAAGCATAAAGGCCCCCTCATCTCGGTTCATGGTGTCTTTTCCCCGCTTTCTGATCTCTATTGCCTCCTTGATCCAACGTTTGTGTCTGTTGCTCTCCGATCCAATAATTTTTGTGTTGTCCCAGTCCATGATGTGATTATTTCTTTTGCAGTGGTCCGATATAGCTGATTTTAATGTTTCTTGTTCTGCTTTTTCTTTTTGTGATCTTGTGAGTCGTCCTTGCGTTTCCTTCTCACATTCCTTTTGGTGTTCTTTTTTTCTTGTGGTGAATAATCTTCCGGTTTCTCCAATGTAGGTTTTGTTACATGATCTGCATGATATTTCATATAATACATTGCATTTATTGTCTTGTTCTATTCTGTCCTTGGGGTGTACTAATAACTGTCTTAATTTTTTGTGTGGTTTGACTGCTGTGTTTATTTTGTATTTTTTTCATGATCCTTTGAATTGGTTCCGTGATCCCTCGTATGTATGGTATAGTTATGGTTTCCTTGTTTTTGATTTCAGCTTTTGTTCTGTGTCTTGTGTCCTGTTTATTTTCTTTGTTTTTGACTTGCTGTTTCCCTTTGTTTATGGCCCATACTGGATATTGGCAGCGTATAAGTGCATGTTTTATGTGGTTTTCCTCTTCCTGTCTGTCTTCTTGTTCCGTGATGATGGTGGCTCGTTCATATAATGTCCTGACGACTGATAGCTTGTGTGCTGTGGGGTGTTCCGATGTCCAAAGTAGGTATTGATCTGTGTGGGTTGGTTTCCTGTAGACTGATTTTTATGCTGCCATCCTCGTTGTGGTGGATTTTCATGTCCAGAAAGGCTATGGTGCCATTTTCCTCCTCTTCGTGTGTGAATTTTATGTTCCCCGTACTGTCTGTACTGTTCAGATGGTCAGTGAGTTCTTGTGTATGTCCTTTCCTTATTTTTTCCAGAATGTCATCTACGTATCTCTTCCAAAGGGTGGGTTTACATATTGTGGGTGCTGTGTTGATGGCTTTATTTTCCAGATCCTCCATAAAAAAACTGCTCATGATGGCTGATAGTGGGTCTCCCATTGCAAATCCTTCTTTTTGTTTGTAGATTTTTCCTCTGAATTGAAAATAAGTGGATTTTGCAACAAACTGTAGTAATTTGGATATGTCATGGACTGTGAGGTTGGTGCGTCTTTTTAGGGTACTGTCCTTGTTGAGGCGTTCTTGCACTATATGTAGTGTGACGTCAATAGGAGTCTTTGTGAATAAAGAGATGACGTCATGTGAGATGAGGATCTCGTCTGATTCTATTTTTATGTCTTTGAGTTCTTGTGCCAGCTCTTTTGAATTTTTACAGTGAAAGTCTGATAGTCCAAGGAGGGGTTTGATGATTTCAGCTAGGGCTTTTGATAAGTTGTATGTGACTGATCCAATGCTGTCTATTATTGGCCGCAGTGGGATATCCTTTTTTTGTATTTTCGGTGTTCCATAAATCCGAGGGGTGATGCTGGCTGTGGGGATCAGGTGATCATATGCGTCCTTTGTGATTTTATTGCTTTCTAATAGAGGTTTTAGAAGGGCTTTGAGCATTTTTTTCTTTTCTTCTTGCTTTCTCACACCTGGGACCACATTCTCCAGAGACCATCTGACGGCGGGAGGCGGGGCCGGCTCAGCGGATCTGACAGATCTGCTGAGCTGGCCCCGCCTACGAAAATCAGCTGATAAATGTCACCTGGCAGCAATCAGCTGACTTTTCTGATGAAGGCTGCAGTGCAGTTGAAACATGTAAAGAAGGTAAAGACATCTTTCTATTTTACTTTTGTCTTTCAAAAGAAAAAAAAAAAAAAAAAAGGACAAATAATTGAAAGAAGACAAAATGAACCTGTTTGACGTACAAAGAGCAAAGAGTTCAAGACCTTGTTGAGTTTGACTGAAGCTTTGGAGCAAGCATTCAAAACCAACACAGTGTCTTGTAAGATTTTGGTAACAGTTTGTGGTTCAACAACCTGGTGTTTCGGTTTAGCGATGTTGACCGAGTTAACAGTGGGCGTGCTAAGGTTAACAAGAGGCTGTAACGAGGAGGCTGTTATTAAGCATCCACCTGAGGATCTTTGACCTTTCGTCTTGACTTGGCCCAATTCTGACTGGGTAACAGTGGGTGTGATTGCTAGGCAGATGGCTAAACTGATAAACAGGAGGGCCATCATCTTGGCAAACATAAAAGTGAGTGGTTTTGGATCTTAATCTTCTTGTTGATCTTTCTTTAGATACCTGGTTGGCAAACAAAAATTCCTCTCAGAGGTGGAATGATTTCTTTTAGATGGACTTTATTGATCCCAAAACTGGCAAATTACAGAATAGAGATTAAGAGATTGAGCTCTAAACCTTGTGCTTGTTTGTCACCTTTGATGGGAGTTTTAAGATTATTAGCTCAAGCTAATAAGATAAGATAAGATAAGATAAGATAAGCCTTTATTAGTCCCACAACGGGGAAATTCCAGGATTGCAACAGCACAGGGATAGCAACACTCAGAGCAACAATCAGAAGGCAAGAAAAAAAACAAGCAAGCAAGAGCAGCTAATAAACATATGTACGTATTACTATAATATATATATATATATACACACACACACAGACACACAGTGCAGAGCATTGTAGCTGGATGGAATAAATATATGAATATATGAACACACAGTGCAGAGCATTGTAGCTAGATGGAATAAATATGTAAATATATAAACACCCACAGTACGGAGCATTGCAGCTAGGTGGAATAAATATGCAAGTATATAAACACACACAGTGCGGAGCAATGTAGCTAGATGGAATAATATGTAGATATATAAATATATAAACACACCCAGTGCTGAGCATTGTAGCTAGATGGAATAAATATGCAAATATATAAACACACACAGTGCAGAGCATTGTTGCTAGATGGAATGAAACAGCATAACCGTCTACTTAGTTATCCTACATGGTATGATTATGTGCCCATACATATTCTCACCCTCCATAGCGACCGGTATGTTCCCAGTTGTATGCCGGAGGGGACCATTGTGTAAGTCTATTGCATCTTTTGCATAATGGTGTTGAATGTCTTTGCGTGTACTATTTGATAATAGTAAGTTGATTGAAGTTTATTAGATTTTACAGAGGTCTTTGAAATTAGTTTAAGGGCTAATTTGGTTTTAATATGCCCTTTCCTTTCTGGAAGTTTTGATGCAGTTAACTAATTGTTTGGAGAAATTTGACTGAGTGCACCTGAGGCTAGTAGTTAGCTACAGTTAGTTCTCAGACGTAGGTTTGATTTTAATCTTATTTATGGACTTACTTTGACAGTGTTGTACCCGACAAGTCCCATGGGGTTTTGGTAAAGGTTACTCTGATTTTGGCAAGCCCATTTGAAAATAGGGTCCTGGCTTTGGCACTTGAGTGGCCAAAGTTTGTTGTTGACAATGTGTGGATTCATCCACTCGGGCAGGAATTTAGGAGTGATTTTCCTTTCCTGTAAATTTATTTCAGGTGTCTGCGGTACAAATGTGGGGTGGAAGATCTTGTCCCCCCTTCGCAGTTTGTCATGCGAGAGTTTTTGATCGTTGTACGCTTTGTGTCGTTTGGCGAATCGGTCCAAATGTTTTTGAAATACAGCCTTGGGAGCTTTGTATGCCGTTTTGACGCTTTTGTGTTCTGCAGCTGGAATGTTATAGGCATTGGCAGTCATCACCCCCCTCTGGTTTCGAGGAACTCTGAGCGGTGGCGATGATGGTTCGTCGGAAGCATGAACAGGAGTGCCATTGTATAGCTGCAGAGAAGATTGTGTCGCATGAAGTGGTTTCAGGTTTGGTATGTCAAAGGGTTTAGACGCAGGCAGCGCATGTACCGTTTTATCTGACCGATGTTTGACGGTTTTATGGATCATTTGGTTGCAAGGTTGGGTGACTGTGCATCTTGCGTTTGCAAAAGTTGGGTTCATTGTCGCGAAAAGTTGAGGTTTCAGATGGTCTAGAGAGCCGGTTGGTGTGGCTCTTGTGACCATGCAGGCCTCATGGGTGGGTGGGTGGGTTTCAAAATGGGACACCACCATTGAATCATGGGTATCAAGGGTTTCAAGGGGGCCGTTTGGGGTTTTCTGCTCGGCAGTTGAGTTTTCAAGGTCATTTGAGTGTTTGGCTTGACCTTGTATGTAAAGGTGACTTTTGACTTTTTAGGACAGTACTCACCTTGATCTTGGCGGTCGCTTTCACTCATTTGCAGTTGTTCCAATAGTGCTACTTGTGTGAGACTTGGGGTGTCCAAAGTGTTCAGAACAAAGCATTGTGATTCAATTGTTATTCTTGGGTCAAATGGGTGAGGGTGTTGAGTTTGAGCCCATAGTTTGAGGTTCTTGAAATCAATCAGTGGCTCAAAACGGTTCAGTAGGTCTTTGCCAACAAGCAATGGAATGGCGTCAAGTTTGGACACGTAGACCGGATGTGTCAAGGTCATGGGTCCAATAGACATGTTTAGTAGTGATACGCCCAACAGGGTTGTTTTAGTGAGCGCATATGGTCGCATGGCTAATGAACAGGGTTCCAGTTTCAAATATCTGTTAGCGCGGTTAGCAGCTACACTTGTCAAAAAAGGGTGTGTGACATGAGAGTGATGTCAGCGGCGGTGTCTAAAACAGCGTCCTGACACCCCATGTCTTCAGGGGTCAGTGGAAGGTAGAATTTCCGTGCCACCTCCCTCTTGTTTAAATCGCATAGAAATTGTGGAACCGCTGGTTTGACACAGAGTTGCAACATGTTGTTAGAGGAGTGGTCTGTGACCTGTGGTTGGGCTGCCATAACAGCACTGGACTGCGTTGAGAGGATTTTCTTCTTGCATTTCCTTCGTTTGGAACGCTTGTTTTGAGTTGGCACAGCTGATATAGCTAGAATGTTAGCAGTTTTATTCTCTTTGTAGCTTTGAATCTCTGCTAGGAGGTGTTTGACAATTTCAATATATTCTCTACTGAATGTAGGAGTTTCTTCTTCCTTCCAAGGTTTGTGATAGGTCTCTGCTTCTGAGCTTCTGTGATGGGATGGAGACCATTTGTCACGGTTACGCGTGTCTTCGTATCGGTATCTGTCATCATGGTAGTCCGTATCGCGTTCTCGTGACCTATCCCGTGGATATGGTCTACGACGGAAGTCGGGTTTTCGCAAAGTTGGTCCAAAGTGATATCCAGAGGACCTAGTGTGGTTTTGACCTTGATGAGGTTGGTTGGGAAAATGCTTTGGCTGTTTATGTACTCGCAGCGTAGGAGGTGGAGAAGAGCGAGGAGCTCCTTCCAACTCCAAGGTGTTAGATGCATCGCTAATAGCTAGCACTGTGGCAGGTTCAGCGTGCTTGTTGCGACTTTGTTGCTGTTTTTGGAATGCATAATGTGCAAACTCTCTCAGCTGACTTACTGAGTTTGACCTTGGGTTAGCTGTAACTCCCAGGTAATGACTCACAGTGGGATGGAGGTTTTGGATGAAGAGGGTCTTGAAATTGTGGTCTTCTTCCGTCCCTGGTGTATTTTGAGATCCAAAATATGCAAGTAGGAGTCTCTGGTAGTAGGCTTGTGTCGGCTCTGAGCGTCCTTGCTTCACGGCTAGGGCTGCGGTTAGCCCTGCTTGTAGGCAGTCGTCGGAGAACTCCTTTTCGATGGCTTTGCAGAGCAGCATGTAGTCTGCTTTGATGTTTGTTGGCTGTCTGTCTATGAATTTTGATACTGACCTGTTAGATGTTAGCTTGATCAGATAGATGCGATCGTCAGTCGTAGCATCAGGATACTTACGCAGGTAGTAATCAATGTCCTGTAAATACACTTTGGCATCAGGTGAACCCGTAGGTCCTGGATCAAATTTGGTGATTTTTCGCGCGATCTTGTCAAGGTCGCAGTCTGAAGGGGCACACGCACGCTGTCCACGTGGTCATCCGTATTCGAAACGGGAATTGGGCGAGGGAGCGCGGTGGATGTCCCGGTCTTCATGTCTTTCCTTTAGGAGCAGTTGACATTCCTTGTAGTCCTTCTTCACATTTTCAAGTTGACCTTCAACTCTTCTGAGTTCCTTCTTTGTGTCTTGAAGGGCATCTTCAAGATCATTGTTGTCTTGATGAAGCATGTCATTGTTATGCATCAACCATTCATTTTCTGACTCTGCACGGTCCAAATCTTGTAACGCTTCATCCAGTTGGTTTTGAGTTTTGTCATTCTCCTCTTGAGATTGTTCCAGATTTTCTTTCAGTGTTTCATTCTCTTCTTGGAAAGATAGGATCGTTGTTTGTTGATTTGCTAGCTCGTTCTTGGCTACCTTTAATCTTGCGACTAATGTTAGCGCAAACTTACCTAACACACTGGTGAGGTCCTTGCCTTCTGGTGGTTTTTCAGTGTGTTCATTCAAAAGTTCTTCAGTGAGTTGCTTCAATTCTTCGGGCTGTGTTTCCTTGACCCGTGTTGTGAAGCTAGAAATTAAATTAGAAGTCCATGCTTCCAATGTTGCGTGGTCATTCAGTTTGGTAAATCGGTCGGTTGTCTGATGACTCGTCATGTTTGACCGCTGTTGTTATTTAGCTTAAAAAAAAAATCAACTTGTTGATTATTCTTAAATTTGTTCAACAAGGTTTAACCTTGAGATTTTTATGTTACAACCGTGATAGTTGAAAGTTCCTTTTCGAATTTGTTTCAACGTGTAGGCTTGCAAGATGGGAAATAGAATTTTGAAATTATTTAGAAATGTAGAGATATTTCAGTTAATTTGTTTGTTGAAACTATGTTGATAAAGTTGAATTGAAATTATGGTTGAATTTGTTTCACAAAACAAAACAAAGATTTAAATTGTGGGGATTAACTTCTTTACTTTGATTTTCAAAGTCTAGTATTGGAATTTGTCATCAATAACTAGCTTTCGAATTTTGCAGAATGTCACTTTGAAAGTGAGGATTTTATTTACAAAAGAAATATAAAAACAAAAGAGGCTAAATGCTTTAAATATTTAAGATTACAAGTTTCCACTTTCTTTTAAAGTTAAGGCTTTCCTTTGGTTTTATTTGTTAAAGCCTATTTTCATTTGACGCAATAAATGTTTAAAATATTTACAAATTAGAAACAAGTGAATTGCTTGAATATTTGGTGTCCAAGGATTTCTTAGGATTGAAGCCAATAGTGATCTGTCTTGATTGTCATCTATAAATTTCTTATTTACAGAATAATCAATGTTTGCACCTTTTTGACTTTTCTTTTAAATCCTGGGAAAAATTTGAAAATTATGTTGGTTGGTTAAATGTTTTTCTTTTCCTGTGGAGAAAACACAAACCAAGAAATGACATAATGAGTTTAAATAACACCTAGAGCTTCTCTTAAGCGTTAATTGCTTGGTGTGGTTTCCTAAATTTGAGAAAGAGGAAAAATTATAAATATTCAGTAAGTCTGTAAATTTGTTCAAATGCACAGATTTAATCCTACTTTAATGTTACTCTTGAGTAAACATCAGCATTAGAATCCTTAAGCTAAAACTGGGTTTCTGTGGGGAGGGAATCACACCATATCACATTTAAAAACAGCAAAATAAGCACACATATAGCTTCAAAGTTTGCAACTTTTTGCTTTAAAGTGTGTAAATATGTTTGCTTTTAGCTTAAAAGATTATAATATGTGGTTAAATAAGTGATTAAATACAATAGGAGAGTCTATGTATGTTCCTGCTATAGGTATCAATGCAGTGAGTGGGGGTTTCACCACTGAGAAAAGCTTTCAGAAGCCAACAGGTCCTTTGCCCTTTTGTACTTGGCATAAAAGTTTGGATTAGTGTTAAAATTAGTTGATTCCGAATAATATGAATTGCTTTGAAGTTACTTTGAAGACTTAATTTGGTTATAAATCGTCTTTAAAGATTAGAAGTTTTAATAAAAATTGCAGTCCCTATGTTTCACCACAAGATGGAGGCAGTTTTCATCTGCACTTCCGGAAGAGGGAACCCAATGACGTCACTCGGGGAGTCAAGGATTTCTACTTAAAATGGTGGCTACAGGGAACTTGCTTTACCTAGACTTAAGATAGCGTCGCGTGGCCGATCTACACATGCGCAGTTTTCATGCACAGCTTGACGGTTGCGCGCGCGACTATGAGCGTGCACAAATGCTACGTGGATGCAGCACGAGCTTCAGTCCATAAAACCACGCCTTGTTTTCCAAAGGCGGGAAAACTTCGGTCTCCCTAAACTTTATTCAACAAGTTTATACAATGGTTAATTCAATTAAATCCCCCAAGGGTTTGCTTTGCCTGTGGGGTGTTTGAAATAACGGGGAAAATAAATAGAATTTCTTCGCTATTTTGTTCCCAGGCCTATTTTAATTATTCAGCGTGTAATCATGCTTCTTAAGCATGCATTAAACAAAAAAAAACTGACTAGAGTGGAGTGGGGTCTCTTTAACCCCCACTTCTCTTGGTCACACACGCACACACATCAGTAATCAGGGGGGCGAATTCAACCCCTCCCCCTCGTGACACAGAGACAAAGACAATAGACTGGCTGCAGACAAATGAACCACCTTTGTAAGTTATAAGTCGACCAAAATCACACACAGCTTATGTATTAATTTCTTTCATTCTGAGTGAGTCAAGTTCAACCAGACCTTCATGCGGGAGCAACATAAATATAAGGGAAATTATATCAAATTAATAAATATGATCAGGTATGAATTATTTAATTTATATTGACGTATTGGAATCTGAGATCAAATCTCGTTTCATATACACCAGAAAAGTTAATAACACTGGTAGGGGCACCAGCTTCTATCTTTAAGAAGCAATTTTAATTTTAATTTCACTTTATACCTGTTTAATCACTCAATAAATTAATTAATAATCAGTCTCAAAAATTTTCCGTGAATTCGATACCTGTGCTTGAAACAGACTCAGAATGAAATAAATTCTCAACAACTTCTCTCATTTTCACATATTTATTAAACGAATTGATTAACATACATTGCAGTAATTTCATTAATCATAAAATCAATCTTGTAAATGATAGATTAACAATGTCAGTATTTTCGGAACCAGGGTTAAACTGAGAAATGAATTTTTCTCAGTTTTAGTTAACAGATTATGGAAACAACGCAAATTTATGGAGAAAGTTTACTAATTATATGAAAAGTCCTGGATTAATCTTAAGAAAATAAAAACGGAATTTTAACGAAAAGAAGAGTTATGTTAAGGGCTTCTTAATTTGCATCTGATTAGATATACAAATTATTACCAAACCTCAGACGTTTAATTCAGCAGATGAATTAAAGTTTGCAGCTCACGTGATTCCTCGATGATCTGGTCAACGTGCTTTCGTCGTCCTCAGCCCAAGATTTCATGGATGTTAGGGGAAATATCTGCCCGCAGATATTTCAGGGTCCACAGTTCGACCTTTAAAGTCAAGCAGTCGAAGTGGCTGGATTTTGGCTGAATGACCAACAGTTGTAACTTGGATCGGAGCTAGAAGGTGCCGACGTTTCTTCAGCGTGTGGTGAGAGCTGCGCGTTTTCTCCTTCGTAGACAAGAGGCTCCAGAGGTCTTCGAGAATAATTAGATCTAATCAGATCTCAAATTAGAAAAAAGACTTTCGGACTTTAGATAAAATAATAGCTTCTGGTGTGTGATTGGTCAGGAAAAATATTATAAAAATAAAGTCAAGATTAAAGTTTACAATAAAATTAAACAAACGGTGGTTTTACAGAAAGTTTAACAAAGAAAAAGTGATAAATAAAAATTGGAGTTTAACTCCGATTAAGAATTGAGCTTAAAGAAACAGGAATTCCTAGGCATTTAAGAGAAAAAGAAAAAGACATTAAAATACAAAGTTACATAAACAAATTACGAGTTATCTGCTCTTTGTTCAGAAAAGCGACACATGGTAGAAGTCTTTGTTCTTCCCAAAGTTCTTTCTTGCTGTGTGTAGACAATAGACAAAAGAGAGAGACGAACGGAGGCGAAAGAGTGAGTCCAAAAGAGGCGAAAAGAGCGTCGAAAGAGAGCGTCAAAAGAGGTGAATCCAAAAGAGCAAGTAGCAGGGAGTTTTGCTCCTTTTATAAGTTCTGTTGAGCTTTCACGGGCTTCCGGGTTGACTGGAATCTCAGCCAATGAGCGTCCTTCGTGGGCGGGATTGACGAACTTTAGTCCAATGACAGGCTTTGTCTGCGAGGGACCAATAGGATGAAGAAGCTGGGGCTCAGTGAAGACTGGGTGAAATTTGATATCGGTCCACATGAATACACACAATTTTAAATACATTGGAATATGCGGTAGAAGATGGATGTATTGATGGATGGAATATGCTTTTACACACTTATGTATAACTAAACTAACCTTAATGTATCTTATAAGCAGTGCTTCTAAATCAACATGCAGGAATAAACATTCATTTAAACATTTTTTAACATGCATATATATAAAATCACAGATTAATGCATTTCACACGTATTATTGATTTTCCACATTAAAAACATCAGAGTCCATTTGCTTTTCATAGTCCTGAAAAGAAGAGAAGGTTTAGAATTGAGTTTGTAATAATGTACTTTAAAGTTCACTGGTTAAATCCAGCATGTCCCACAGTTTAAGGAAATTTTATTGAGCTGTGGATCGGTGTGGCAATGAGAGGCTCCAGGTCTCTATGTTTATGGGGGCAATAAAACCAAAGCCGGACATAGGTGGAATTCCTTGAGCTTGTTTTAACAAAGGAATAGATTTTTGTTGTGGCCTGGGGAAGAAGAGCAGTTTTTGACTGGCTTTCTCCTGGGTGAAACAAAATGTCTTTAATCAGAAGAATAATTATTGCTGAGCCAAAGTGAGATGATGCTTGAGTGAAGCCAAAGTGAGATGGTTCTCCACATTATCTGCTGCTCGCTAATATATTTAAACTGCTGACTAGTATTACTCACTTATTCTACACTTTATTGCATGTATAGTTTATTTCTTTTATTTTATCATGTTTAATGTTGCAGCATTGCACCGAGACAAATTCCTAGTTTGTGTACTACATGAACAATTGCAATAAATCTGATTCTGATTCTGATTCTGATTCTGATGCTACAACTATCATTTGGCTTCATTGACAGGTATAATTGTGTGTCATCTGCATAACAATGAAAATGTATACAGTGCTTTCTAATAATGTTGCCTAACGGAAGCCTATACAGTATAAACTAAAAAGAGTAGGGCCGAGCACAAATCCCTGTGGAACTCCATGACTGAGCGTTGAGTTGAAAGAAAACTCATTATTGACATGAACAAACTGGACTGCTAAACAGGTAAATTGTTGCTACTCCTCCTCCACGACCAGAACTTATGGGATTTTGACAGTTTAAATAACCAGAGGGAGTTGATTCATTTAAACCAACATAATCCTCTTGCCCTAACCAAGTCTCTGTAAGGGATATTAAATCAATCTGATGATCAATTAACAGATCATGGACTAACAGAGACTTGGGCGTTAGAGACCTGATATTTAACAAACCACATTTAATTTTTAAATTATGAGGAGGAACTGAGGCCAAATCATTCCATTTAGAGGCTTTATGTTTAATTTGAGTTTTACCAACTTTTTGTTTAATCACTTTGGAATTCTTATACATTATATTTTTATTAACTTTGGAGGGAGCAGACAATAAGTCTCTGATGGGGAAGACAGGGGCTAAGTTGAGGGGTGGCGGATGAAGATGAGCTGCAGAGAGGCGTGTAAGACTGTGACTCTGCTTCCTGGTCCCAAATCTGAGTTGTCAAGGTTTTGGAAATTTGGATAAAAATGATGCCAGATTGTTAGATAAAAGAGACGCACCATTCAAAGTGGGATGAACGCTATCTGGTCTAATAAGACCAGGTTTTCCCCAAAATGAGTTCCATTTGTCAATGTAGCCCACGTTGTTTGCAGGACACCACACAGACAGCCAGCGGTTGAAGGATGACAAGCAGCTAAACATGTCATTACTGGTCAGATTGGGGAGGAGCCCAGAGAATACTACAGTGACAGACATTGTTTTGGCAAAGTCACACACCGATTCCACGTTGAGTTTTGTGACTTCCGACTGCCGATGTCATTAATGCCAGCATGAATAACAATTGTGGAATATTTACAGTTACTTTTAGCCAGCATTTTCAAATTTGACTCGATGTCGCCTGCTCTGGCCCCACGAATGTATTTGACTATGGCTGCTAGAGTCTTTAGGTTCATGTTTCTGACTACAGAGTCGCCAATGATCAGAGTTTTTTCCTCAGTGGGTGTGTCGCTGAGCGGGGAAAAGTGATTAGAAACATGAGCAGGTTGGTGGTGAACCCGGGCTTTGCGACTAGGCTTCCTTCATACCGTCACCCACCCAGTCTCCTCGCTGCTGAGGAGGACCAGAGGACTGCTAGCAGGCCGCCCTAAGCTAGGGAGCTCAGCTGCAGCTAAGGGATGTCCGTCACGATTAACTGGTGCAGACGGTGTTTCAATGCAGCGGAGCCGGGATTCCAAATCAGACAACCTCGCCTCAAGCGCCTCAAAAAGACAACATTTATTACATTTACCGTTATCACTAAAAGAGGCAGAGGTGTAGCTAAACATCTGACATAGAGAGCACATCAGAGGAGGAGAGGAAGGAGAGCTGGTAGCCATAGCTAGTGGCTAACCCGAAGCTAACACAAACACCGATGAAAGGTGAACAGAAGGCTAAAGAGGGTGATTCGATAACACTGAGGGCGCACACAGGTGCAAGAGGCTTGATAAACAGAAGTGAGAGCTGACGGTAGATGGAAAAATGTGATTAAAATATAATTAAAGGCAAAATCCTCAGGAGATTGAGGAGAGCAGACCACACAGCAAACCACACAGACAGCCAGCAATACAAGAAGTGACGATACGTTACCACAGGAAGCCGCAGCCACATGCTTCCTTCCACTCACGTTCTCTCATATATACACTCTCATTTGCACTCTGACTCATATTTTCTCGTGCTCTCTCTTACACACTCACACTTATTCACCCCTAGCACTTGGGCCAGCCACGGTGCAAATGCAGTGGGTACGAACGTACACCAATTACCTGCAGCGGCTGGGGAGGCCACCAGTGGGGACCAGCAGCCACACCCCCGCCAACCTGCCCCGGGGCAGTCGCGGCCACAGAAGCAGCCTACCGCCACCAATGCCTGCCCGGAGTTAATGACCAATGGACCCACCACAAGTGTCCAGAGATGCCAAACCACATGCAAAGGACTACACAAATCCGACCTACCACCACCACTACCATCACTACTCATCACTCCCTCACTCTCACTCACTTGCTCTCACTTGCTCACTCACCCTCTCTCTCTCTCTCTCTCTCTCTCTCTCTCTCTCTCTCTCTCTCTCTCTCTCTCTCTGAGTGGGTGTGGTCGTGAGTGCGAGCTGAGAGCGTGTGACAGCGTGAGTGAATTATTTCAAACTTTTTCTCTATCTTTTCGTGTTTAAGGTGTTTTTTTGTTAAATAATCTTAAGTTTTGTTGTTTTCTGTAGCTGGGGTGGGGTAGGCGTTTTGGGAGGGGGGTTTCTGCTGCCAGCTCTGCTGGTCAGCATGGTTTTGGAGCGAGGCTCCGGATTCGAGACGCTGACACGCCGGCATGCTGTCAAACTGACACCGGCTGTCAGCTGCTCAGTGGAAGAGTGTAGTCTGGCTGTGGGGGAGCTGGTCGGTTAGATCAGCTGGTCGGGGGAGCTGGTCGGTTAGATCTGGAAGTGTTAGATCAGCTTCGAGAATGAATAGTGCCGTGGTGATTTTCCTCGATAGTGTGGAAAAAGTTAACCAGGTAGTGGAGAGCGGGGTTGTGATTAAAGACACACTGGTTCCTGTTCTGTCTCTGGTGAATCCCACGAAGAGAATTACCATCTCAAATGTCCCACCATTTTTAAAGAATGAGCTGTTGGAGAAGGAGCTGTCGAGACACGGGCAGCTTTTGTCCCCGATTAAGCACATCCCTCTCGATTGTAAGTCCCCGCGTTTAAAGCATGTCATGTCTTTTAGGCGACAGGTGCTCATGATTTTAAAGAATAGCGAGGAAAGCCTCAACCTCGTATTTAAATACCGGATTGACGGCTTTGATTATACCATCCACGTCACCTCCGATAATATGAAGTGTTTCGGCTGCGGAATGGAGGGACATTTGATTCGATCATGACCTCAGGGAGTGGGGGGTGATCACTCGGGGGAGGCCGCTAGTGCGGCCTTGGGGCCGTCTGGTGACGGAGCGGCTTTGCCGCCCTCCGAGGCTGACGGCGCTGCCGCGCCGTCGGGCGTTTCGGCCGGAGCCACGGGGCCGTCTGGCGGCGACGCTTCGGCTGAGGCCGCGAGGCTGTCTGGCGGCGGGGCGGCTTTGCCGCCGTCCGCAGCTGACCTGTCGATCATAACTGAAACAGCAACAAAAGTTAAAGCACATCGCGGGGCTGCTGCACAGACCAACATTGCAGACAAGGGTGAGATTACCGAGAGGGATGACGCTGAGGGTCAGACAGATGAGCCAAATGAGGCCCAGGTAGATGGTGGGACCAGAAAGATGAATATAAAAGCACAGCACAGGGTGAGCGAAAGACAGGAAGAGACAGCTACCAGGGTGGCTGAGTCAGTGTTGGAGGATGAGGATGACATCGAAATAGATGAAGAGTTATGTAAAATCTCCATCAAGCGGAAGAATTTGGAAACCAAACAGCAGAGGATCAAAGTGAAAAGGGTTGTCAAAGAAAGTTCTGAGGTTTCTCTATCTCAGCCAGATTCTTATGCTGGGTCTGAGATAGAGAGTGATGGTGAAAGTAGTGATGATGAGGCCAGTGGAGGCGGTTACCCCTTCACAAAAATACAGAAGTTTTTGCAGGACACTAAGGGATCCAGAATGGTTAAAGTTGAAAGCTTCTTCCCTGATCTAAAACGTTTTGTTGACTCTGCTCGGGCCTACATGAAAAATAGGGGAGAGCTTGAGCAGGAAAGTTTCACTGATCAGGAGATCTACAGACTAAAAAAGCTTGTACTAAAAGTTAAGAACCAAATTGCCCAGGATGATTAGTCTTTTATCGCTCATTCTTTCTTTTCTGTTTTTGTATTGGCTTTGCCCTCTTATATACATGTGCAGTTTTAATTTTGGCACACTCAACATCAATGGAGCAAGAGAAATGTCCAAGCGAGCGAGTGTTTTTACTCTTGCAGAATGCAAGAAAATTAATGTTCTGTTTGTTCAGGAGACTCATAGTTCTGAGGACAATGCTGCTGACTGGAGGAGGGAATTTCAGGGTGAAATTATTCTTAGTCATAAAAGCAGCAAATGTGGTGGAGTGGGTATTTTATTTTCTCGAGATTTTATTCCACTTTCTTATGACATTGATGAGATAATTGCAGGCCACATTTTAAAAGTTCGAGCTGTTTTTGAGAATGTGAAAGTTGTTTTTATAAATGTGTATGCTCCAACCGTAGGCACAGAAAGATTGGCCTTTTTAAATATGTTAGATGACACGATCAAAAATTGCAGTAATGATGACTTTTTATTTGTGGGAGGTGATTTTAATTGTACAGAAAATCCTCTTATGGATAGGAATCACCCAGAGCCACATGCTGCATCCAAAAGAGTTTTGAAAGGTCTCATAGAAGCTCATGATCTGTGTGATGTGTGGAGAAATTTTCATGGCAAGGCTAGACAATACACATGGAGCCATAGAAAGGACAATATTTTGTCCTTAGCTAGACTGGATAGGGTTTACAGTTTTAAGGACCATTTTAGCATTTTTAAAAGTGCTTTTATAGTCCCTGTTGGCTTCACAGATCATTCCCTGGTTCAGTGTTGTGTTTTTATCAAGAATATGAAGTGCAGTAGTGCATACTGGCATTTTAACACGTCACTTTCATCGGATAACAGTTTTAAAACTGCTTTTATGTTTTTTTGGAGTAATTTTAAATTAACAAAATCAAATTTTAGTTCTTTGCAGCAGTGGTGGGATGTAGGGAAGAGCCAAATAAAGAATCTGTGCCTACAGTATACTCGCAATGTCTCTGGAGACTTGGCCAGGTCTGTCAGGGACCTGGAGAGAGAAGTAGTGGAGCTGCAGTCTTTGGCAGGCTCCACAGGAGAAAGAGGACATTTTGAGGCCCTCAATGGCAAAAAGTCTGTTTTAACTGACCTACTGGGTGTGGCTGCCAGGGGCGCTGTGGTACGCAGTAGGTTCCAGAACATCGCACTAATGGATGCTCCATCTCATTTTTTCTTTGGTCTGGAGAGGAAGAATGGTCAGAGGAGGATGATCCACTCTCTTAGCTCCGAGGACGGGCGGCCGATCCATGAGTCTGCGGAGATCCGTCGCTTTGCAGTTGCTTTCTACAAGGATCTCTTTAAGAAAGAATTTGTTGAGAATCCACATGCACTGAGTCATTTTTTTGACGGACTTGCCAAAGGTGATGGCTAGCGTGAATGCGGAGCTGGAGAGCGGGATCACTCTGCAAGAACTGGCAGTGGCTGTCCAGTCTCTTCAGTGTGGAAAAGCCCCAGGGATAGATGGCCTACCAGCGGAGTTCTACAAGGCGTTCTGGTCTGAGATCTGTGAGGACTTGCTGGAAGTACTGTCTGACAGTCTGCGGAAGGGTCACCTGCCCCTAAGTTGTAGGAGAGCAATCCTCACCCTCCTTCCAAAAAAAGGCGACTTGAAAGACATTAAGAACTGGCGTCCGGTGGCCCTCCTCTGTATTGACTACAAAATTCTCTCCAAAGTGTTGGCTACCAGACTGAGGAAGGCGATGGAGCAGGTCATCCATGTAGACCAGACCTACTGTGTACCTGGTAGGTTGGTTACAGACAACATTTTTTTAATTCGTGATGTTTTGGACCTCTCCAGCTCATTGGTCAAAGAACTTGGTCTTATTTCAATAGACCAAGAAAAGGCGTTTGACCGAGTTGAACATCCATACCTTTGGCAGACATTAGAGGCCTTTGGTTTCAGCTCAGGGTTCATCGCCATGATCCAGGCTTTGTATAGAGACATTGAGAGTATTCTTAAGATTAATGGTGGTTTGAGTGCTCCTTTCAAAGTTGAGAGGGGTGTCCGACAGGGCTGCCCCCTCTCAGGTATGCTGTACTCTCTTGCCATTGAGCCCCTCCTTTGTAAACTAAGGCAAGGCCTCACTGGTTTTAAAGTCCCCAACTCTGACTCTGTTTTTAAAGTGTCTGCCTATGCTGATGACGTTGTTGTTTTTACAAGAAATCAAAATGATGTAGACTACCTTTTAAGAACTGTCAATCTTTTTGGTGAGTGCTCCTCAGCGAGAGTGAATTGGGGTAAGAGTGAAGCTGTTGTGGTGGGGGGGAGACCACAAAAAATTGCCCTACCTGGTGGCCTCTCGTGGACACAAGGTGGTTTTAAATATCTTGGTGTGTTTTTAGGAAATCAGACTTTTACTGAGAAAAATTGGGAGTGTTTTTTTAGAAAAAACTGAAGGAAGACTAAAAAAATGGAAATGGATTCTGCCAAACTTGTCCTTCAGAGGTCGTGTTTTAATTATCAACAACTTGATTGCTTCAATGCTGTGGCATCGACTGTCTTGTCTGGACCCTCCACCCAATTTGCTGGCCAGAGTGCAATCTATAGTCGTGGACTTTTTCTGGGACCGTCTTCACTGGGTTCCACAGAGTATCCTGTTTTTACCGAGGGAAGAAGGTGGTCAAGGGCTCATCCATCTGGCCAGCAGGGGGGATGTTTGTCGCCTGCAGTTCATTCAGCGACTGCTGAGTGGCCCCCTTGACCTTGTGTGGAGACCTATTGCCAGGGCTGTCCTGGCTCGCTGTGGAGGGCTTGGACTAGAGGAGTCGCTGCTTTTAATGGATTTAAGGGGCCAAAAAATCCCAGAACTTCCCCAGTTTTACCAAAGTGCTTTTAAAATCTGGGGACTTTTAAAAAAGAACTCTCCCCAGGCTTCCTTGTCGCCTTTCTGGCTTTTAAAGGAACCACTTGTGTTCGGGACCTGTTTTGATGTGGGCAATGTTTTAGGACCTTCTGTTTTAAAAAAGTTTATTTTTGCAAAGGTTACAACGCTGGGACACTTGGTGAATTTATGTGGTCCTAACTTGGACAATGCTGTTGCCCTGTGCTCTGCTCTTGGCGTCTCTTCAGTCAGAGTTATAATGAACTTGTTGAAAGATTGGAGAGACTGCCTGTCTGCAGAAGAACACTCTGCTATTGTTTTACACTGCGAAAACTCTGTGCAAACTGCTGATGAACCTTTTCCTTTTAGTATTTTATCTCCTGATTTTAAAGATGGCACTGGTGTGTTTTTAAACTCTGAGCACATTAACATTTGTGACTCTCCTGGTAAAAAAATGTATGGACTTTTGGTGAAAATTCTAAATGTGAATAAGTTAAAAGGTCGAGCTGATACACCATGGAGGAAACACTTGGGTTTGGGTCCAGAGGTGAGGCCTGCCTGGAGAGCACTCTATAAACCACCATTAACTAAGAAGGTTGGAGACCTACAATGGCGAGTTTTACATGGTGCTGTGGCTGTAAATGCTTTTATCTCTCTTTTAAACCCAAATGTTGTTGAGGTTTGTCCATTTTGTCCTCAGAAAGAAACTGTGTTCCATTGTTTTCTGGACTGTAACAGACTGCAATTGTTGTTTGTTTTTTTGGGGAAGCTGTTTTATCTGTTTGGAGAAGTCTTTTCCCAGCAGATTTTTATCTTGGGCTTTCCATATAGACAGAGGACTAAGAAAAAGAGTGAACTCTTAAATTTCATCCTGGGTCAGGCTAAAATGGCTATTTATGTTAGTAGGAAAAGAAAAATTGAACAAATGCTGGATTGTAATGTAAAAGACATGCTGGTTGACATGATCAAGGCTCGAATAGTGATTGATTACAATTACTATCATCTGATGCAAAATGTTGAAACTTTTGAGGCTATGTGGTGCTTTAAGCACATCCTGTGTTGTGTTAAGGAGGGGAAAATTACCTATGGTATAATCCTGATGTAAGAAGCACGTTTTTTTTAGTTTTCCTGGTTTGGTTACTTATGTCTTTGATTTCTTGTCAGTGAGTCATTTTACTTTTCCATTGCTTCTTTTAGTTGTTTTAATTGTTGTGTTTTTCTGTTGAACTTGTGACAATAAAGGTGTGTTGAAAAATCAAAAATCTCTCTCACTCTCTCTCTCTCTCTCTCTCTCTCTCTCTCTTGCTCACTCCCTTGTTCGCACCTATTCACTTGCAGTAGCGCCTTGGCATGATGACAGCATGACGGGCCCAAGGTTACCAGTCAGATCTCAGGCCCCCTGCAGAAGGAGGGCAGCAGGGGTGGAGGAAGACCCTCACCCCCCACCCCCATGTGTCAGTCATAATGGGTGAGTGCTATTTGTGTGGGATCATTGGTGCAGGTGTGTGAACTACCAAAGTGCAGTTAAAATTAGGGGGAGAGTGTGATTGGGCACTGCTACCCACTGATACTGGGAGCAGAGCTCCCATCCCCCCAAGCCCTCATTGTCTACAGTACATTTAAAATTGAGGTAAGGGCGGCACCATAGCGCAGTAGTAGACAGGGATCCTCTTCACCGACACCATACGGCACACCCCAAAACCCTAAGTGTATCCAATAAGATGTATGATAAACCCAGAATTGGGGAGGGGGGCATGAAGGGGGGTGGTCCAAGAGAGAGCCCATCCCCCCGAGACGCCAGCTCCCAAACTGGATCTGGAAGCGACTCACCACCCCCAGATCCTATCCCAGGGTGAGGGGTGCCAGGCCGTGCAACCCAAGACCCACCAATGTCGTACCCCGGCGCTCTCCAGCACCACAGGCACAATGGGGCAGCCACACTCACACTTACTCTCACGCATCTTGTATACACCCTGTATGCACATACACAAATATAATAATAATACAGTGATCAACATGTCAAGTGACATCCCAAAGCACCCCCCACGAGCCCACCCACCATCCATCCTAGACAGACATCGCCAGCAGTAGGCTTCACCCACAGTCACAGTCGCCCTGGGGCAAAAAGATGGAAATGTTGCCTCCAACCTGCGCCAACGCCCCCCCCCCCCCCGCCCCCGACCACCACCAAATACCCATATACACCCATACCCGACGCCACCATCACTGGAGGCAGTGTGGGCAAAGCACCCCACCCCAGAACCCGAAGAAAGGATGGCCAGGGAGAGTGGAAACTGAACCGCTGTCCCCGCAACCACCAAGCGGCCTGCCAAACCCCCCAAGCCCCCGCCGCCCAACGAGGTCTTCCCCTCACATACACACCCTCCACAACTGCGCATCCACCCGCAAGCACTTGACACACACCCATCCTCACATGTACATACACATGCATACCATCACATACTGTATGTCCGCCCACACACACCCTCACATATTTACACAACACACATACCCACACATTCACACACACATGCACACACCCATATCCACACCCACACATAAAACACATATACACCCGAACCCCCACACACCTACACTCGCACACACCTGCACATATGCATGCACGCACACACGCAGGCACTGGAGGATGGGGGGAAAAACCCCACAACCACCAAGTACAAACTTTGTACTGTATGGGTTGTAAATTAGAATTTTTAGTCATCTTAAAAGTGTTTAAACATATTTGTGTCCAGAAGCTTTCATATTTATTGATTGATAGGTCTGTTTCTTATTTTAGTTTGAAGAGATACTGACTCATCTAGTTTTGATAACAGTCCATGTATTTTTAATATCAATTTAGGGGAACAAAGATTTATAAACTCTGTCATCTTACCTGGTACCTCTTAATCTGTCTGGTTGAAATTGAATCTTGCTGTCATATTGGCTGGACAAGCCACCTGAGTGCAGCATGCAATCACCAAGCGAACACAAGAGAAACGTTTGACCTTTTATTATAATGTTTCAATAAAGCAACTTGAGGAGAAAAAAACATCAGTCACTCGCCAGATAAGCAGGAGCCCTGAGGAGAACAAACAAGGCTGATTAGAGAGGAATGGAGATAACGTGGGAAAACAGATAATGCCACTCACGTAGAAGATGGGAGGAGACCAGCACAGAACCCAGCGAAGGAGAAGTACCAGCAGGTGGAACTGCCAAACAGGGAAGATGAATGGGTCTGACTGGGCGAAGAGGGAAGGCTGCTTTGAGGAGGAGCAATTGGTTGTCGAGCGCACCAAATCCCTGCAGACGCACCGCTGCAGCAACCTGGAAGAGACGAAAAAAGACAAGCTCGTTAGCTGATGTCATAAGACACACACCACTTTACGATGATCCGTTGTTGAATCACTGAAGATTGCTTCCTTATAAATGCTGGCAGGCAAGAAAAAGCAGGTGCGTCTGGTGAGAGAGCTGGTGAGCAGGAAGGAGGGGGCAAGCGCTCGCCGCACATGACAGTGCACCCCTCTCAAGGAATGCCTCCTGGTGGTCACCCAGTCTTCTCCGGGTGAGCCCGATGGTAGTCCCGGACCATCCCCTTGTTGTGGATCTTGGACCAGGGAACCCATGAACGATGCTCCAGACCATAGCCCTCCCAGTCAATTGAATATTGGAAACCTCGACCCCGACGTACATCCAAAATCTCCATCACGGTGTGGGTGACGTATCCGTCCAGGACCCTGGAGAGAGGGGGAGGCTTCGGGGGAGGGCAGAGAGGGCTGGAAGAGAGAGGCTTAATTTTGGAGACATGGAAGGTAAGGTGCGCATGGAGTGTCTGTGGGAGCTGGAGCCGCACAGCAGAGTAACCGAAGTTCCCGGTGACAGGGAAGGGACCCACGAACCAGGGAGCAAGTTTGCGACCCTCCGTCTTCACCAGGACCTGGTCCGCGGCTACCCAAACCTGCTGCCCTTTTCTGTAGCTCGGCGCCAGAACCCTCTTGCAGTCAGCATTGCGCTGATTGCGCTCGGTGGCATGCTGAAGCGCCGCTCTGGTGGATCTCCAGGCCCGGAGGCAGCGATGGAAATGAGCCCCCACAGACGGAACTGCAACCTCTCTCTCAGCCAAAGAAAGTGTGTGGGGGGGGGGGGGGTTGTAGCCCACGGACACCTTAAATGGTGACCGGCCCGTAGCCGAGGAGACCGTGGAATTAAGGGAGTATTCCACCCAAGTGAGGTGGGAGCTCCATGAATCGGGGTCTTCGGCTGCCACACAACAAAGGGCAGCCTCTGGAGACTGGTTGGCACGCTCAGCCTGCCCATTGCTCTGAGGATGGTAGCCGGAAGTGAGGCTGACGG
Source organism: Pholidichthys leucotaenia (assembly GCA_020510985.1). Lineage (NCBI taxonomy): Eukaryota > Metazoa > Chordata > Actinopteri > Cichliformes > Pholidichthyidae > Pholidichthys > Pholidichthys leucotaenia. Next base: position 4,580,106 of record CM035843.1, on the reverse strand, counting down.
TGGTACCAAGACAATGGCAGAAGGACTTCCAGATCCGTGAAGTAAACTGTGGACCCCGGTCAGACACAATGTCCATAGGGATGCCATGTAGCCTGATGACGTGGTAGGAGAGGAGCCCCGCTGTCTTGGCAGCGGATGGCAGCTTTGGAAGGAGAACCAGGTGTACGGCCTTGGAGATCTTGTCCACAATGGTCAAAATTAGTGTTTCCATGGGAAGGGGTAAGACCAGTGACAAAATCCATGGCAATGTGGGACCAAGGCTGACTGGGAATGGGGAGGGGGTGAAGAAGACCGGCGGGGGGGGGGGGGGGGGGGGGGGAGGGGGGGGGGGGGGTTGGAAGAGGATTTGTTAAGGGCACACGCCTGACAGGCTTTGACATACTCCTGCACGTCCCGACGTAACGTAGGCCACCAAAACGCTTGCCTGATGATGTCAGTGGTCTGCACCACCCCCTGGTGAGAGGCAAAACATTCAGTGTGCCCTCACTGGATGACTTTGCTGCGGAGAGCAGTCGGGATGTATAGGTGGTTGGCGGGGCATCCCGTTGGTACGGGCTCTAAGGACTGGGCCTGGCGGACTCACTTCTCAATCTCCCAGGTGAGGGCTCCCAGGATGCACGAAAGTGGGAGAATGGACTGGGGGCGGGAAGGGGGATCAGCCACGTCCTGACTGAACTACCTGGAGAGAGCATCAGGCTTCCCATTACGGGAGCCGGGCCTATAGGTGACAGTAAAGTTAAAGTGCTGGAAAAATAAGGCCCAGCGAGCTTGCCTAGGATTAAGCCGGCGGGCCGACCGCAGATACTTTAAGTTCTTGTGGTCGGTCCACACGACTACTGGGCGAGCAGCTCCCTCCAGCCAGTGTCTCCATTTCTCAAACACCAATTTAATAGCCAGCAGCTTGCGATCCCCTACGTTGTAATTCCTCTCGGGCAGGATGAGCTGTCGAGAGAAATACGCACATGGGCGGAGGCATCCACCTCCAGGGTGAATTGGAGCTGAGGGTCGATCTGAGCCAAGACCTGATCGCCAGTGAACAGGACCTTTAATTTACTGAAGGCCTCCTCAGCTGCCTTGGTCCATACAAATGGCACCTTAACAGAGGTCAGCTTAGTTAAAGGCTGTGGTATCCCACTATAGTTTCAAATAAAACTGTGATAAAAGTTTGCAAACCCCAAGAAGCGTTGCAGCTCCTTGCGGGAGTGGGGAGTTGGCCAATCAAGCACAGTCTTCACCTGGGATCTGGGATCGTCACTTCCTTGTGGTAACGTATCGTCACTTCCTGTTTTGCTGTCTGCCTGTGTGGTTTGCTCTCCAGCCACTAGCTAGCCACTAGCTATGGCTACTAGCTCTCTTTCCTCTCCTCCTCTGGTGTGCTCTCTCTGTCAGATGTTTAGCTACACCTCTGCCTCTTTTAGTGATAACGGTAAATGTAATAAATGTTGTCTTTTTGAGGCGCTCGAGGCGAGGTTGTCTGATTTGGAATCCCGGCTCCGCTGCATCGAAACACCGTCTGCGCCAGTTAATCTCGACGGATGCCCCTTAGCTGCAGCGGAGCTAGCTAGCTTAGGCCCCCCTGTCAGCGGTCCACCAGCTCTCCTCAGCAGCGAGGAGACTGGGGGGGTGACGGTGAGAAGGAAGCCTAGTCGCAAAGCCCCGGTACACCACCAACCTGTTCACGTTTCTAATTGTTTTTCCCCGCTCAGCGACACACCCGCTGAGGAAAAAACTCTGATCATTGGCAACTCTGTAGTCAGAAACATGAACCTAGAGACTCCAGCGGCCATAGTCCAATGCATTCCTGGGGCCAGAGCAGGCGACATCTAGTCAAATTTGAAAATGCTGGCTAAAAGTAACTGTAAATATTCCACAATTGTTATTCACGCCGGCATTAATAACATCCGTCTCCGGCAGTCGGAAGTAACGAAACTTAATATAGAATCGGTGTGTGACTTTGCAAAAACGATGTCTACCACTGTAGTATTCTCTGGGCCCCTCCCCAATCTGACCAGTGATGACATGTTTAGTCGCTCGTCATCCTTGAACCGCTGGCTGTCTGTGTGGTGTCCTAAAAAAGACGTGGGCTACATTGACAATTGGAACTCTTTTTGGGGAAAACCTGGTCTTATGAGACAAGACAGCGTCCATCCCACTTTGGATGGTGCTTCTCATTTATCTAACAATCTGGCATCTTTTTTATCCAAATTTCCAAAACCGTGACTACTCAGAGTTGGGACCAGGAAGCAGAGTCGCAGTCTTACACGCCTCTCTGCAGCTCCTCTTCATCCGCCACCCCTCAACTTAGCCCCTGTATTCCCCATCAGAGAATCATTGTCTGCTCCCTCCAAAGTAAATAAAAATATAATGCATAAGCATCCCAAAGTGATAAAGCAAAATATTGGTAAAACTCAAATTAAACATAAAGCCTCTAAATTGAATGAATTGGCCTCTGTTCCTCCTCATAATTTAAAAATTAAATGTGGTTTATTAAATATTAGGTCTCTAACTCCCAAGTCTCTGTTAGTCCATGATCTGTTAATTGATCATCAGATTGATTTAATTTCCCTTACAGAGACTTGGTTAGGGCAAGAGGATTATGTTGGTTTAAATGAATCAACTCCCTCTGGTTATTTAAACTGTCAAAATCCTAGAAGTTCTGGTCGTGGAGGAGGAGCAGCAACAAATTACCATTCCAAATTACTAGTTAATGTAAAGAAAAAAACATGTTATAATTCCTTTGAGGGCCTGGTCCTCAGTATTGGGCACTTTAGCAATTTTAGGTTAAACCCAATTTTATTTGCCATAGTTTATCGTCCCCCATCAACCTACTCAGAATTTTTATCCAAATTTACTGATTTCTTAACTGATTTAGTGCTGAAATCTGGCTCCTAAAGAAAAATATTATTACAGTAGATGCCTCTCAGATGATGCTGTTACCAAATTTATGCAGATTGTCTCCTCTATGCCATGTGTCAACACAACGGAAATAAGCTATAGACAGCTTGCTCCTTCTGTAATTGATAACATGGTGGATAGTGTTTCAGCTTCTCTGCATCAGACTCTAGACTTGGTGGCCCCCTTAAAAAAGAAAAAGTCTAATCAGAGATTTCTAACTCCTTGGTTCAACACAGAAACTCGTAGCTTAAAACAGAAGACTCGTCAATTAGAAAGAAAATGGCGCTCCACTAATTTAGATGAAATCTATTTAGCTTGGAGAAATCATCTTTTAATTTATAAAAAAATATCTTCGAAAAGCTAGAACGAGTTATTACTCTGCATTAATAGAAGAGAACAAGAATAATCCCAGGTTTCTTTTCAGTACTGTAGCTAGGTTGACAAAGAGTCAGGACTCTGTCAATCCTAGCATTCCCTTAGAGCTTACTAGTCAGGACTTTATGAACTTTTTTCAATAAAACAATTTCATCCATCAGAGATAAAATCAGATTCTTCCCACAGTTAACTTAAATACTGTAACTACTACAACTCCTTCTATTGATGTCTGTCTTGATGAGTTTACTCCAATCGACCTTTGTGAGTTAGACAAAATAGTTTCCTCATCCAAACCTTCAACTTGTCTTTTAGACCCTATTCCTACCAGGTTATTTAAAGAAGTCTTCCCACTTACTGGTAGCCTTATTCTTCATATAATCAATTCTTCATTAACTTTAGGCCATGTACCGCAGGCTTTTAAAACGGCTGTAATTAAACCCTTACTCAAAAAGCCAACGCTAGATCCAGGAGCTTTAGCTAACTATACACCAATCTCTAATCTCCCTTTCATTTCAAAAATCTTAGAAAGAGTTGTTGCTACGCAATTATTTGACCACCTGCAGGGAAATGGTTTACTTGAAGAGTTTCAATCTGGGTTTAGAATCCATCATAGTACTGAAACAGCCTTAGCAAAGGTCACTAATGGCCTCCTCATTGCATCTGATAATGGACTGGTTTCTGTACTTGTCCTTTTAGACCTTAGTGCAGCTTTTGATACTATTGATCATAATATTCTACTTGATAGATTAGAACACTATGTTGGACTTAATGGAACTTTGTTGCAGTGGTTTAGATCTTATTTATCTGATAGGTTCCAGTTTGTTCATGTAAATAATGAGTTTTCTTTCAACTCAAAGCTTAGTCATGGAGTTCCACATGGATCTGTGCTAGGCCCTACTCTTTTTAGTTTATATATGCTTCCGTTAGGCAACATTATTAGAAAGCACTGTATACATTTTCATTGTTATGCTGATGACCCACAGTTATACCTGTCAATGAAGCCAGATGATAGTAATCAATTAGCCAAGTTAGAAGCCTGTCTTAAGGAAATCAAAGTTTGGATGACTTGTAATTTCCTGCTATTAAATTCAGATAAGACTGAAGTCATTCTTGTTGGTCCAAAAAACCTTAGAAATACCTTTCCAAATCAAACTTTCAGTTTGGATGCGGTTACTCTTTCTCTTAATAGCTCTGTGAGGAACCTTGGAGTTATTTTTGATCAGGATTTGTCCTTCAATTCACATATTAAATTTGTTTCTAAGACTGCCTTCTATCATTTGCGTAATATTGCCAAGATTAGGAGCATCTTGTCTCAGAGTGATGCTGAGAAACTGATCCACGCTTTTGTTAGCTCGAGATTAGATTATTGTAATTCTTTATTATCAGGCTGTCCAAAAACATCTTTAAAAAGTCTTCAGCTGATCCAAAATGCTGCAGCAAGAGTTTTAACAGGAACTAGAAAGAGAGATCATATCTCTCCGGTTCTGGCCTCCCTTCATTGGCTTCCCATAGAGTTTAGAATTAAGTTTAAAATCCTTCTTCTTACTTACAAAGCTCTAAACAATCAGGCTCCTTTTTATTTAAAAGATCTGATACTACCGTATCATCCTAACAGAGCACTACGCTCCCAAAATGCAGGATTACTTGTAATACCTAGAATCTCCAAAAGTACAATGGGAGGCAGAGCCTTCAGTTATCAAGCTCCTCTCCTGTGGAATCAGCTGCCAATCTGGATTCGGGAGTCAGACTCGATCTCTGTTTTTAAGAATAGGGCTAAAACCTACCTTTTTGATATAGCCTACAATTAGGGAGGGATCATGTGTTTCTGAACCCTCCCTTAGTTATGCTGCTAATAGGTTTAGTCAGCCGGGGGACCTCCAGTAATGCACTGGGCCTCACTCCTTTCCTCACTCTCTATGAAATATTTTTTTTTTTTTTGCTGGTCATTAACATTTGTTTGTTCTTTCCCATAGATTGAGTCCCCATCGTGCTGTTTGCTCTCTACATGTCTGTTCTTTTCTTCTTCTCTATCCCCTCACCCCCCAGCCAGTCGCAGCAGATGACTGCCCCTCCCTGAGCCTGGTTCTGCTGGAGGTTTCTTCCTGTTAAAAGGGAGTTTTTCCTCTCCACCTTCGCCAAGTGCTTGCTCACAGGGGATCGCCTGATTGCTGGGGTCTTTCTGCAACTGTGGGGGTTCCCCCTACAGTTGATAGTGCTATGAGATGACTGTTGTTGTGAAATGGCGCTATATAAATAAAGTACATTACACTTGTCCTGGAGCAGAGCGGGGCGGATGGTATTGAATGCAGAGCTGAAGTCCATAAACAGGATCCTGACGTAGGTTCCCGGGGAGTCCAGGTGCTGCAGGATGGAGTGGAGGGCCAGGTTGACTGCGTCGTCCACAGACCTGTTGGCTCTATAGGCAAACTGCAGCGGGTCCAGGAGGGGAGTGGTGATGGTCTTGAGGTGGGGCAGGACCAGGCGCTCAAAGGACTTCATGACTACAGAGGTGAGCGCTACAGGTCTGTAGCCGTTAAGTCCAGTGATCCGTGGCTTCTTGGGGACAGGGACGATGGTAGAGGTTTTGAGGCAGGCCGGCACGTGGCATGACTTCAGGGAAGTGTTAAAAATGTCTGTGAAGACAGGAGTCAGCCCCTCCGCACAGTGTCTCAGGGTGGAGGGAGACATGCCGTCCGGACTGGGGGCCTTTCACGGGTTCAGTCTGGAGAACTGTCTGTGCACGTCCTGCTCACTGATGGCAAGGGCAGGGGGCGAGGAGGGGGGGGCCGCCTTTGATGAAGTGGGGACCATGGAGGCAGTGGCGCTGGGGGGAGGGGGGGAGTTGAACACAGCTGACAAGGTGTCAAAACGGGCATAGTGTTGGGACAGTCTTTGACAAAGGGTTTTGTCATCCTGTCCTTAGAAGCCTGAGGCCAATAGTTCATGATTTGCCTCAGACCTAAAAAAAAAAAAAAAAAAAAACTTTTGATGTGGTGAATCACCATATTTTAGTTACAAAAAAAATGTACATTAATTCTTCTATTACAGCCATGCAATGTTTTCATCTCATATGTTTGACAGACAATGTGTAATGGTGACTAATAAAAGTTCTTCTTTCTTAGCCTCTCAAAACTCTACTTTTCCACCCACAGAACATTTCACATTGGCTGGAAACTGGCAGGAATGGTAAGGGGTTAAATCAATTGAAACCAAATTAAGGAAAGAAAACTTTATTTGAGCCTTAGTCTCTAAACTCCCAGGAGTACAGCAGCACTACTAGAAATGCAGAGGGTGCTTGAGGACACATCTACACTTAGCTGAATATCTTGGATCCAGATGTTGCTCCAACAACAACATAAAGTGCCTCTGTTATGATTTTAGGGGTTTCCTCTTTATTTTAGAGGCTTCTGTAGGTTTTTTGTGGCATTATATGGTTTGCAAAGTTAAACTAGTCAAAAATCCACCTTAACAGGAGTTCTCCTCGCTCACAGAACATATGTTCTTTCAATATTTCATTTTTGAAATGAAAACAGAACAACAGGAAATAGCCATTATTTGGTTCTGGCCTTGTCAAACTAAAACTGGAACTGAACTGAAATAAAGACCGATAATCTGTCTTCAGTCTTTAATATTTCATTGTTGAAAAGAAAACAGAACAAAGGGAAATTGCCGTTATATCATTCTTGCTGCTCGCCAACTTCTACAAAGCCATAATAGCACAACAATGTGGTATGGCAGCTGCATGGCACAGGACAGAAAGGACTCAGCCTGGGTGGTGAGAACAGCACAAGGGATCGTAGGATACCCTCTCCCGGATCTGGTTTCAGTATACATTGGCCAGGTCCAGAAGAGGGCCAGATGTATCTCAACCGACCCCACCCACCTGGGCAACAGACCGTTTGTACCCCTTCCTTCTGGAAGACAGTACAGGAACATTAAAACAATCACCACCAGACTGAGAGACAACTTCTTCCTCAGAGTTGTGAAAGCCATCTCCCCCCTGCAGACACACACATACACACACACACCCTCTACATGCAGTCATCCCCTCGCCGAAGACACCCCCTCCCCACACTGGACACAGTGCTCACCTTGTCATGCTTAGGCCCCTGCAGGCACATTCACACTCACTCTTCCTGTCCTAAAGAATGGTGTGGGTTTCCTCCAGATGTTTTGGTTCCCTCCCACAATCCAAATACATGCATTTATTTCTTTATTTTATTTTGTATACTTTATTAATCCCAGAGGGAAATTCAGGACATCCACTTGGATGGATGAGGCAGCCATGGTACGGCGCCAACTGACACAGAAGGGTCACTAACGGCCAGGGGGTGGGATCGAACCTACGATGATCAGGGGTGGGCTTGATCCCATGGCCTTCTTAATGTGCTGTCACTGTGCTAACCACTTTGTCACCGAGCTGACCATACATGTTAGGTTAATTGATGATTCTAAATGGTCCCTAGGTTTCTGTCTCCAATAGGCTCTTAGAATACAAGATTAAACCGAGTGAAGCACTTTCAGGGTCATGATTAATTTAGCCAGAGACCAAAATGCAGAGCGAGAAGCACCGGAGGAACAAATAAACTCGGGTGGAAATGTGTAAAACTATTTATTTCGGAACAACAGAAATTGAGATGCACACTGGAGGCAGCACACAGCCTGTGGACAAGAGAGACCGGGGAGATGATTAATGAGGGATAATGAAACAGGAGAAATGACAACGTGAGAAGAGGGGAGTCTTACTACAGTGAGCAGAAGGCCCGGCTGTGAACCTATCGTGTGGTGGAAATGGAGCTGGTGGGGTAGGACCAGCGGGACTGACAGGTGCAAGGGACGGCAATGGAAAGGAGCAGGGCTGTAGGTTTACCGGGTGGAGCAGGAGTAGACCAGATCGGACAGTGGAAGAGCAGGTGAGCGCGTGCAGCCCAGGAGACACACATCGTTGCAATGGCATCAACTTGGGGAGAAGAAGAGAAAAGAATCAACCAACATTAAAATAAGGCACAAATTCAAATTGGCTTTAGGTTAAGGCAGCAATAACCAACGGTCCAGCGAAGAAGCATTCACAGACTGGCTCTTTTAAAGCTGGCAGATGAGGCAGCAGCAGGTGTGCATAATCACGCAGGTGAGCGTAATTAACTCCTGAGCTGGGAGACAGGCAGAGGGACAAAAACACAGGAGGGGAGAGGGAGCTGTCGTGTCGAGGTCTACTCGCTTGCCGAGAATTGCATCCCATCGTAGCGGTCACACAGAAATGGGCGGGACTTGCGCGCAACCGTGTGCAACAACGCACATCTAAGGGAGTGATACTGTAATACAACAAACTCTAAAATAGAACCCGACAGCAAGGCTTGCAAATGGGCTTTAAATTATGTTTATTTGCCAGACATTTTACTGTTTCAAAGGGGGTCAGAAATCACAGTGATCCAAGTCTACAGAATAACAGAATAAAATGACTATCGTGATTTTTTTTTTTCCAGATTCTTTGAGACTCTTGGATTCTTTAGTACATCAACGTTTCAAGTTTGAGGGTCAGTTTATTCTGAATGTGTCAAGCTGGTGCAAACTTGTTTTTTAGCATAATTTATTTACATATTATTACATATGCATTATTTTTTGATCATTTATTTTCAGTTAATGTTGTAATGATGTTCTAGTTACAATTTTGATGATGACAGAAATTGTTTTTCATGTATTGTTCATTGCTGAGTCAGCTTTCCAATAAAATGTGTTAATTCCAGCTGGTGTCTGAGTGTGGATTTATTCAACGAGATGAACTTCTTAGTAAGGGGGATTCGTCTTGGTGTGTGCATGCATGCGTGCGTGCGCGCGTGCGTGCGTGTGTGTGTGTGTGTGTGTGTGTGTGTGTGTGTGTGTGTGTGTGTGTGTGTGTGTGTCTGTGTGTGTGTGTGTGTGCGTGCGTGTGTGTGTGTGTGTGTGACTTAGGTTTGTAGGTTCTGGCATATTATTACTACCTGTCATTTTAATTTTCATGTAAGATGCCCAGTAGCTTCACTTTTAATCATGAAGCGCCAAGATACAGTATGCATGCATTTTGTGTATGTATTAACTGAACTGATGACATTTTTGACATTTTGCAGATGTAGCAGAACAGAAACTGTGTGCAGCTGTACACAGACAGGAGAACTTTTATAAAGACTGAACGCACAAACATGAGACAACTGATATTTAATCAGCACTATAAAGTAAAAAGGTTGGAATTATAATCAAAACTGACAATAGCTCAGCTACAGTGTACTATGATCTGTCAAAATAAAAGTCAGCCTTCAGAGGACTTCCGGTTATGGCGGCCACGTAGGTAGACGTGTTTCACACTGCTCTGCTCCTAAAAATAAAAAGTTTAATAATACTCTCTTAACCCCTTGCACTCCGGCCAATTTTCCTAAAAACGCCAAAAAATAATGTGCCCAAAGTAAATCAAAAGCTGTTCTTCAACCCTTTGCAGCATCTTCATGGGGTTGGTCTCATTTAAAAGAAAACACTTTGAATTTTTTGGCGAAACAGTCATAATCTCTCTAAGTCCTCCGGCCACTGAGTTACAGTCATCTAAACATACTGAACTTGAAGAAAAAAAATTTGGACACAGTGTTTTTTTGGATACAAATGCTTGCAAATAACACACAGCTTCAGATCCAGGCTGGAAAATGCAACAGAAATGTAGAACCAAGTGTTATCCAGCTGAGGTCCAAATTTTGTAACAATACCACAAAAAATGAATATATTACACAGCTTTTTCCTCAGGCTGTTCCCAGGCATTTTGGAACTGTGCCAAATTGTGCCAAATGGCACAGTTTGGAAAAACGTCTGTAACTTTTGAATGATTCAATGTAGAAGCTTCATTTTGGGCTCTAATGAAAGGTCACATTCAGGGCTGTGTCTCTCTGTGTGTGTGTGTGGGGGGGGGGGGGTTGTCCCCCCCCCACTACAGAGGATGGAGATCGGCCATCGCTACATGATGGATTAGCCTCATGTGGGATGTGGGACAGCAGCTCAGTCACCGCGGCTTCACCCCCCCCCCCCCCCGCTACAGAAGAATAGTCAGGAATAAAGAATAATTTAGCTTATAACACCTTACCTCTTCACAGCCACATTGTCCTGGCGAACTTCTCTTCCTCATTGTCAGACGAACGCGACGCTGGTCCGCTCGTGGTTCTGGTCTCGCGACCCGATCAAAACATAATTCCATTATTGTGGTTTTGTGCTTCCATGATTGCGGTTTTTGGCGAACGATTTTTCCAAACAAATAACAGTAGTAATTAAAAAAAGACTGGCAAAGGCGTGTGTGTCACTCAGCCTTCGTTGTCAGCCTCCGTCGGTCTATGACCATGGAAGAAATCATAACGTCTCATAACGTCTAATCCTTTTTTGATCCGCTCCAGCAGTCAGTCTTCACCCAGCCTTAAAAAAAAACAGCTCGCGAACTTCTCTGCTTCAATTGGCTCACTGCATTCACAGCAGGCGGGTCCTTCTGGCTAGGTTTTCAGTCATTGGTTCTTCAAGGTTTCAGAAACCCAATTCAAGGCTCTTATTAGTCGAATGAGAGGTCAATCAGATGAACTAATCTGTTCGCGGCTGTGTCTGCAGCTTTTATTTTCAGTGCGCGCTTGGACGCCACTACATCACCATCACCACCTACATCACCATCTACACCATGCGTCCTAGAGCGCACGAGAACGCCCTTGTGTGCTCTCGTGCACTCTAGGACGCAGAGACTTGCCCGTCCGCAGTACAACGGAGCGCAAGAGGTTAGTTGGAACAAAAATCCATCCCAGCGTTTAGGCGCGGATATGGTAAAGCCTAAGGCTGGGAAATTAGGTGGAGGAAAAAGCAATTCGACAAAACAACCCAAGCTAACAGACTTCCATGCTCGAGGCGAAACAGAAAAAACTCCAGGGACGATGGCGGAGGATGTAGCCAGCGGCAGAGCGGGAACTGCTGAGGAGGGGACAAGTGCAGTGTTCGCTGCCATCAACTCCATGAGAGCAGAGTTTTCGTCTAAATTTGATGGAATTATAGCAGCGATAGAAGGAATGAGAAAGGAAATAAATGACTGTTTGGAACGAGTATCGCAGGTGGAGTTCCGAATTTCAAGCGCTGAAGATGACGTCACCAGCCTACAATCAAAGTTGCAAACACTGGAATTAAAATGGAAACGTCTGGAAGATAATGTCCTGGACTTGGAATCCCGCTCGCGATGGAATAATTTGAGGCTGGTGGGCCTCCCGGAGGGAACGGAGGGACGGGTCTCATGTTCCTTTTTGGAAAAGTGGATTCCAGAAGTGCTGAACAACGCGGATCTGCAGTCATCGGTCGTCTTAGAGAGCGCTCACCGAATCGGCCCACCGAGAGATAATAAGACACCACCGAGGACGCTGATTATGAAGTTCCTCAACTACAGAGACAAGATGACGGTCACCAACACGGCACAAGCTAAAGGGGAAATCAAATACCAGGATCAACAGGTGCTGTTCTACCCAGATTTGGCCACAGGAATTCAACAATTAAGGAGGCAGTTCGACCCCGCCCGCAAAGAGCTGCACAACCTCGGGATTTGTCACAGAGTGATTCATCCGGCAAGACTGCTGGTCACATATAAAGGGGGAACCCACACCTTCAAGACTCCTCAAGAGGCGCAGGAGTTCATTAAGCAGATCCAAAAGGAAACTGGTGGGAGCTAAGCATGAACATGACAAAGGTAAAACATTTAAGCATTTGTACAGACATCTGATTGATCTGAAATATATAACATGTCTACAAAATACAGACTGTATTAAAAAAAAAGCTATGATGTACAAAGTTGCTATAAAACTTTGAAGTTATGTTGAAAAAACTACAGAAGAGAGTTAATGTCATAAGAATAGTAGTAGAGTCAGGGTGATTGAGAGGAGAAAGAGAGAGTGGTTTGACTGATCCTCGCAGGTGTGGAACAGTCACTAGCTATAACGGAAGACAGAATTTTTTTGATTTTGGGGGGATTACCACAAATGTGGGGAAGGGGAATTTGTTTTTGTTTTTGTTTGGTTTGTAGGATGAATGTTCCATCATCCATGTTTTTGCTTCTCTGTAAGAGTATGTTCATATTGCAAGGTAATCTCAAACTCCTTATTGTTCATAGATCAAAGCGTTAATCTTAATTTAACTTCATGGAATTGCAGAGGTCTACAAAATCTTAAAAAAATTAAACAAGTTATGAATAAAATAAAAGACATAGATTCAAAAATTGTATTTTTACAAGAAACGCATCTATTAGAGGAGGATGTAAAAAGAATTAGGAGTAGATGGCAAGGTAATGTGTTCACCTCATCATTTTCATCCCGAGCTAGGGGAGTTATGATTCTCATACATAAAACAGTCCCATTTCAAATGAAAAATGTAATTAGAGACAAATTTGGAAGATATCTAATCATCCAAGGATCTTTGTTATTAGAAAATATAAATCTGGTGAACGTATACGGCCCCAATATTGATGATCAAAACTTCTTTATTAATTTATTCCTCACTTTATCATCACTTACAGGGCAACATATAATAGCAGGGGATTTTAATTATACATTGAATCCCAGTATAGATAGATCAACAGGACTGGACTGTGCGCACAATGGATGTAGGATGACCATTAATTATTTTATGAAAGAACTGAGATTGCTAGATATATGGAGAGAAATGAAACCACAAGTCAAAGCTTATTCTTGTTATTCTAATACCTATAAGACATTCTCACGTATTGACTATTTTTTGATCTCTACAGAATTAAGGTCCAAGATTCAAAACTGTTTCGATGATAATATTGTGATCTCTGATCATGCACCCTGCTGTCTAGTATATGTAGATAAGAAATTGACAAAGGACCCAGTTAGGTGGCATTTTCAACATAAATAGCTTCAGGATAAGGAATTTGTTAAGTACATAGAAAAACAGATAGATGAGTTCTTTGATATCAATACTACACAAACAACGGCATATATAAAGTGGGAGGCTTTCAAAGCTTTTATTAGGGGGCATATTATTAGTTATACAGGTTCAAAATCTAAGAAGACCCGAGATGAGAGAGTCCAATTGGAACGTAAAATAAAAATCCTTCAAGAAAAGGTGTATGCAGGAAGTAACCCACAGTTAGAGAACGAATTACTGACTCTGAGAGCTGAATATGACAAAAAATCAGCGAATAGAGCTGCCTCGAGTCTTCTAACATTGAAGCAAACTTTTTACGAACAAGGTGAAAAATCAGGAAAATTATTGGCATGGCAGATTAAACAATTAGAATCTAAAACACCAATTACCAGTATTATAAGTAACGGACAGGTAGTTATAGATCATTTAGAAATTAATAGTGCCTTTAAAGATTATTATGGAAAACTATATGATACAAAAAATGAAACTGACTTAACAAAATTAAATGGGTTTTTGGGTGGATTATCTATACCATGTATTCCAACTGAAAACAGGGAGATACTGGAGTCTAAAATTAGTCAAGAAGAAGTTGGGCTAGCCATTGATAATATGAAATCAGGAAAAAGAGCAGGACCAGATGGTCTTCCAGTTGACCTCTATAAAAAATTTAAGAATAAATTAATAAAACCATTGTTGGAAATGGTTTTAGAAGCATTTCAAAATGGTAATTTACCACCATACATGAATAATGCCTTAATTATACTGTTACCAAAACCAGGTAAACCCCCTAATAAATGTGAAAACATGAGACCAATAAGCCTATTAAAAGCTGATCTTAAAATTATCTGTAAAATTTTAGCAAAACGACTACAAGAAATATTACCAAATATTATTAACCGAGATCAGAATGACTTTATAATGGGAAGACAAGGCTTCCATAATGTAAGAAGACTATTTAATATTATTTATTCCAATAAAGATGGAATAAATAATTACTAAATTACTAAATTACTAGATGGCGGCAGCGCGCACGGACGCAGCGGCCCCTCTTGGCATCAGCGAATGTGAGAGTTTTGAGTGTTTTGATCTTCCCAGATGTACATTCTGTAAAACTTACAACCGTGAGACCTTATTAAACATCAAGGTACTGCACGCTGCAAGAATCGCGGCGATCGGTTGTGATTTGGACATTCTACGCCAGCATGGAATTCTGGCGGAGTCCCTGCTGGAAGCTACCCGAGAGAGGAGGAGGCGTAAGCGGAGCGAACGCAAGCAAAAGCATGGAAAAAGGGCCGGGATCCATGCTAGGCTAAAGGCTAACCCCTCCAGACCAGCGGAACCGTCGCTCATTCTCTCTAACGTCCGCTCCCTCGAAAACAAGCTGGACGAGCTGTGTCTGCTGAGAGAAACCCGGAGAGAGTGGAGAGACTGCTGTGTGTTTGTTTTCATGGAGACATGGCTCCACCACAACATCCCTGACGAGGCCATTCAACTGGAAGATATGGCAATGTTCCGTGCCGACAGGGAAACGGCGAGCTCCGGTAAGAGCCGGGGGGGTGGGCTATGCATCTATGTTAACAAGAAATGGTGCATCAAAGCCACGTTAGTGTCTAAACACTGCTCTCCGTTGGCGGAGATCGTTATTGTAAATTGTCGGCCATATTACTTGTCGAGGGAATTCAGCAACGTGTTTGTAGCTGGTGTTTACATAGCGCCGAGCGCTAATGCTAAAGCTAATGCTAAGAAGGCACTCGGGGAACTGCACAATGTGATTAGTGAAATCCAAACTTCACACCCGGACAGTTTTGTGGTGGTTGCGGGGGATTTTAACCACACCAGCCTAAAGACTCTGCTCCCCAAGTTTAAACAATGTGTAGACTTTAAGACCAGAGGAGAGAGAATATGTTGGACTTAGTGTACACAAACACAGATGCATATAAGGCGATACCCCACCCCCTACTTGGCCTTTCTGATCACATATCTGTGATGCTGCTGCCTGCCTACAAACCTTTATTGAAGCGCAGCAGGCCAGCAGTGAAACAAATTAGAATTTGGCCAGAGAGTGCAACCTCTGCACTGAAAGACTGTTTTCTGCACACAGACTGGGAGGTCTTCAAAATAGCAGCCTCCCAGGAAGACAAGACAGATGTGGAGGAGTACGCTGATACGGTCACCAGCTACATTGCGAAGTGCACAGAGGATGTCACTACAGTGAAGACCATCACTATGCTGGGTAACCATAAGCCCTGGATGACTGCAGAGGTGCGCTCGCTGCTTACAGCCAGAGATGCAGCCTTCAGAGCGAAGGACAGGATCGCCCTTCGCTCAGCCAGGTCTGCGCTCTCAAAGGGAATTAAGGCGGCAAAGCGCGCCTAATGCGGAGAAAATCCAGGGTCACCTCTGTGACACTAGGAACACCAAGCAGATGTGGCAGGGAGGTCGGACACTGACGGGCTATAAGTCTAGGCAGGGGGTCGATGATGACGACGCTTCGCTTCCAGACAGGCTTAACGACTTCTTTGCACATTTTGAAGCATCAAACTCAACAATCAGAGGGAGGGCTGGCCCACCCCCACCATCGGTCGGACCAGCTTTTACCATCAACACAGCGGACACACGGAGAACCCTAACCAGAGTCAACCCACGCAAAGCTGCAGGTCCAGACAACATCCCGGGACGTGCGCTCCGAGACTGCGCGAGCGAGTTGGCGGATGTCCTGACTGACATTTATAACATGTCCCTGAGTCAGGCCATCGTTCCTGCCTCCCTACATCACACGACCCGCTCCAGTTTGCATATTGTTCAAACCGCTCCACGGAGGATGCTATAGTCACCACCCTACACTCTGTCATCACCCACCTGGATCAGAAAGACACCTACGCCAGACTCCTGTACATTGATTTCAGTTCAGCATTTAACACCATTATTCCCCAGAGACTGATGGAGAAATTACTCCTTCTCGGTCTGAACACCGCCACATGTCTCTGGATCCTGGATTTCCTGACTGAGAGACCTCAGTCTGTCCGGGTTGGAAACAACATCTCCAACTCTATCACTACTGTGGGTGTTTATATATCTACATATTTATTCCATCCAGCTACAATGCTCTGCACTGTGTGTCTGTATATATATATATATATATATATATATATATATATATATATATATATATATATATATTTATAGTAATATGTACATATGTATATTAGCTGCTCTTGCTTTTTTTTTTCTTGCCTTCTGATTGTTGCTCTGAGTGTTGCTATCCCTGTGCTGTTGCAATCCTGGAATTTCCCCGTTGTGGGACTAATAAAGGCTTATCTTATCTTATCTTAGCTTTCTGGTTGGGGGGCCTTGGATGTCATGTCTGACGCCTAGAATGCGCCCTTCGAACGGGGGGTACTGTGGTGGTCTGAGCGCTGATTCTGTCTGAGCTCAGGTTGCTCAGTATTTCTCCTTTTCCACTGTTGATTCTGGGGGTTTGCCATTGGGACCCCTCAGGGGCTTTTGTTGTGACAGCGTCATGGCCGCACTTCTAGCTGTCAAAGCCGAGTCGGCGCCGTGACAGCTGTTTGTCATTTTGTTAATCACTTTACCTCTTTTCTGATTTGTTTGTGCCCTGTACTTAAGGGAGCAGTGACCTACATTATCTTACGCCTTCGTCACGAGGAACTGGAGCTGCTATTCCCAACTCCCGTCTTCCCATGCGTCTTGGACTCTTTGCTGCATGTCTTCGTGAGTGCTTTTTGTACAGCGCAGGCTCCGTCCTCGTTGCCATTCCTAGTTCATCTTCAGAGTCTATTATTTGTGTTTCTGTATATGTTCGTGTTTTGTCCCACGTGGCTGTTTATTTTGTCATTTCATCGTCTTGTAAATAAATGAGCAAACTTACTGTTTGGCATCTGGCGTCTC
Source organism: Pholidichthys leucotaenia (assembly GCA_020510985.1). Classification (NCBI taxonomy): domain Eukaryota; kingdom Metazoa; phylum Chordata; class Actinopteri; order Cichliformes; family Pholidichthyidae; genus Pholidichthys; species Pholidichthys leucotaenia. The sequence continues at coordinate 4,563,012 of CM035843.1, read as the reverse complement.
ATTAATGCCCTGCAAGGGGCATTCTTAACAGATTCTAATAAATGGAGAAATTAAATGCCTTTCAGTTTTTACACTGTGCAGATGAAAATATATGCAATTTCTGGGAAAAAAAAATGCAGGAAAATGCATCTGCCCCAAAGGTGGGTCGTCTCCACAGTCCTGCCCCGACTCTCCTGCAAAAAATGTTTGATGTTTGCAAAAACAGAAGGTGAGTTTTAGGATGGAGGTATTTTCCAGCAGGAGTAGTTGTCAGGAAATGCACAGAGTATGATTGAAGAAATTTACTACATTTATTAGCTTCAATCATCATAATTTCATACTGATTGCAACAGAATTTTACACCAGGGAAAATTCAGGTCAGTTTTTGGGGGGTTCTTTCCTTGGTATGTTTGACTTTACTTCCTCTGAATACTGGCTCAGAATTTTTTTTAGCAGTGACCTGAAGGCTGACTTTTATTTTGACAAATCACACTGTGGCTGAGCTATTGTCAGTTTTGATTATAATTCCAGCCTTTTTACTTTATAGTGCTGATTAAATATCAGTTGTCTCATGTTTGTGTGTTCAGTCTTTATAAAAGTTCTCCTGTCTGTGTACAGCTGCACACAGTCTCCATTCTGCTACATTTGCAAAATGTCAAAAATGTCATCAGTTCAATTCATACATAAATAAATGCATGAATGCATACTGGATCTGTAGGTTCATGATTAAAAGTGAAGCTATTGGGCATCTCACATGAAAATTAAACTGACAGGTCATAATAATACGCCAGAATTTTTACAAACCTAAGTGGCTGATAATGAGAAAAATATGATGATAAATTTAAAGTCTCATCCAACACACACACACACACCAAGACGAATCCCCCTTACTAAGAAGTTCATCTAGTTGAATAAATCCACACTCAGACACCAGCTGGAATTAACACATTTTATTGGAAAGCTGACTCAGCAATGAACAATACATGAAAAACAATTTCTGTCATCATCAAAATTGTAACTAGAACATTATTACAACATTAACTGAAAATAAATGATCAAAACATAATGCATATGTAATAATATGTAAATAAATTATGCTCAAAAACAAGTTTGCACCAGCTTGACACATTCAGAATAAACTGACCCTCATACCTAAAGAATCCAAGAGTCTCAAGAATCTGGGAAAAAAAAATCATGATAGTCATTTTATTCTGTTATTCTGTAGACTTGGATCACTGTGATTTCTGACCCCCTTTGAAACACTAAAATGTCTGGCGAATAAACATAATTTAAAGCCCATTTGCAAGCCTTGCTGTCGGGTTCTATTTTAGAGTTGGTGGGATTACAGCGTCACTCCCTTAGATGTGCACTGTCGCACACAGTCACGCACAAGTCCTGCCCATTTCCGCGTGTCCGCGACAATGGGATGCAATTCTCGGCAAGCGAGTAGAACTCGGCGCAACAGAGCACGTGTAACGGGTCCCTTTTTTGGGCAATCATGATACCAGTGTGATGGCTCCTACTAGGGCACCCTTAAACGGCTGTGATCGGGGACACTAGTGTATGCGTGTAGGCGGCATATGGATCACGATGACACCAGACTGATGTTTCCCACAATTTATTTGCTCCTGTTGGAGAAATAAAACAATACACATCACTCTTCGTCTGTACCTCGATCCCACACAGGCTCCTACATTTACAAAGACATAAGTTACACAACGGCACAAGCTGCCAGAGTCACCATCGAGCTTATATTGGCGCGCAATTCTAAAATGGCGACTAGTGGACTTCTAAGGTGTGCCGAAAACATCCATAAAACTCTTATTTACAATATAAACAACGAAAAATATACTACAGTAGTATGTCAAATTAACAAGGAACAATTACAAACCAAGGTTGCAGTTTAAATGATAAAACTGATGAACAAAACAGTCATTTAATGCCAGCAACGTTTTAAGCGCAACTTACCCCCAGCAAAGCAACGCGGTACTGTGGGGGAAAGGAGGAACTACTGGAGCCTCGGAGGTACGGAAAGAGCGGATGTGGGCAGTGTACCGCCAAAATAAAAGCACTCAAGTAAATAAAATTCACAATAATATAAAGGAAAACATGACTGAGAAAAGGAATGTTTAAGGTGCATTTTCGACTCCGTTACACCCACCCCACTGAATTTTATCAAACTTGAGCCACAGCTACACAGAACTCATGACAATATACAAAACACACGGGGTTAGTTAAAGAACACCATCTGAAAAAGTGTCCCACACAAGGACGACGTGGCATTTGAGCAGCGCTTATCTCTCAACCCAACCACTGGTAATGGAGTGCCTTGTACACCCCACCAAAAACCCCAACTATTAGTGTAGTAAAAGCTCATGTATAATAAAATAAAATAAAATAGCTGATCACTAAAATTCAAGGTCAAGTCCACAAAAAGATAGTCCACTCATGTAGCAATTAGTCAGTCAGGTTCTGAAACACAGACCTACAAACAGCCTTAACATTGAAGTTGTCCTGAATTACATCTTGCCTGGACATTGTCTGCACTGGTCTATTTACAGGTCTAATCAGGCGACCAAATCTTGACCTGATTTGAGATTGTGCATTGGGACGGTCACAATGTCTACGTGACGTCTGGTCAACAGTACAGCGAACAAGGGGAGTGTCTGTCTGTCTCTCGGAGTCAGGAACAGAAACTAGTTGACTGTCAAGTGAATGAATATCATATCATATCATATCAGTAGCAGCTGTAGTCACAGGTCTAGAGTCAGAGGACATGGGACGATCTACACCTTGAGCAACAGGTGCAACTGAAGAGTTCTGGGGGTCAGAGGACACACTTGTCACATCAGAAACGTCTACCTGTGACACAGATGGTTCAGTGAGCTGCGTGATCCACTCAACAGTTCTCCTTTTAGAGTCAACAGGTTCTGGATCAGCTAATGGTTCACGTGTTTCTCCACATGAAGACGGATCACCTGTACCAGCCTCACTCTCTCCCTCGAAGAGGTCCACAGATGTATCTCCCTCATCACCAATGTCTGTGGCTAAGGCTTCTGGAAGTAAGGTGGATGAACCATGGTTGGACACATCGCACACATCCACCACAGGAAGAAAATTTACCAGCATCAACAGATTCCTGTGGACCACTTTTGTCCATCCAGTAAGAGTGTCACAAATTCTGTATGTATGGGTCTGCGGGTTTACATCCATTACAGTGTAAACAATTGATTCCCACTTATCAGCAGTTTTCTTTTTGCCTCTCTCCTTTCTGTTGGCCAAAAGCACCCTGTCACCAATCTCAATCTTGGATCCTGTCACTTTCCTGTTGTAAAGATTAGCATGTCTGTGTTGCTCCTTAGCAGCACGGTCCTGAGCAACCATCATTGCTTCTTTTAGCTCACAGGCGAGAGTTGCCACATACTTGTCATAACTGGTTACATCAGCATCGCGAAGAACAGAATGAAACATGACATCTACTGGCAAACGGGGCACACGGCCATACATGAGGTAAAAAGGAGGAAAGCCAGTCATCTCATGGGCTGTACAGTTGTACATAAATGTCAAAGTCTGCAACCGTCGTGGCCAGTTAGCTTTCACCTCAGGGGACAGTGCACAAATCATCGCACCCAGTGTCCTGTTAAACCGTTCGACACTCCCATTTCCCATTGGGTGGTAAGGGGTAGTGTGAGATTTCCTGACACCGGACACTTTGAGGAGTTCACTGATTACTTGACTTTCAAAATTAGGACCTTGGTCACTGTGGATTCTTTCTGGGAATCCAAAGACACAAAAGTACTTGTTCCACAGAACATTTGCCACTTGCTTAGCTGTTTGATCCTTACAAGGAAAGGCCTGAGCCATCCTGGTAAAGTGATCTGTTATCACTAGGACATCAATAGACTTGTTCCTAGAGTCTTCAGCTGACCAAAAGTCAATGCAGACCAGCTCCAGCAGTCTAGATGACAAGATGCTCTCTAAGGGAGCTCGTCCCTCAGGTTCAGCTGACTTGCTGAGGACACAACGCTGGCAGTGTCTGACATGGTCTCTAACATCTCTCTCAAGGGTCAGCCAGAAAAATCTCTGTCTGGATAAACTGACGGTTTGCGACTGGGCTTGATGACCAGCATCATCATGCACGCCTTTCAAGACCTCATCCTTAAGTGAGTCTGGGACAACATACTGAAGCCATTTGGACTTAGTTCTCTGGTCTCTTGAAACTCTGTACAGAACACCATTGCTCACAGATAGCTTATCCCAGTGTCTCAGATATTTAATCACTGAAAATGATTCTTTCACCCTTTCTCTCCTTGAGGGTCTCCGATGTCTTTCAACATAAAACAGGACGCGAGAAAGAGTTCCATCCTCCAACTGTTTGTCACGCAAAGCCTTTTCAGAATAGGCAGGCAACGGGTCTTGACCTGGTGGGACTAACTGGGGCAAAAACTGCAAGGCTTCAATTGCCCAGGTCCTCGGGCCAGCATCCAACTCAATGTGTGACTGCATCACAGCAGACACTTCTTCTGAATTCACAATCTGAGTGTGTACCCGGGAGGTATGAGCATTGTCACACATCGCATCCACGTGACCACTGGATGAACGAAAAGCATCCTGAACAGAGGCAGTAGACACATTTTTGACTTCACTGAGGAGTTTCACATATGGCTCATTGAACAGTCTGCAACCAACATTTTCCTTGACAAAAGGCACACGGCTTAATGCATCAGCCACAATGTTCTGCCGCCCTGGAACATACTTTATGTCAAAGTCATATGCAGCCAACTTGGCTACCCAGCGTTGCTCACAACAGTCTAACTTGGGCTTTGTCAATATGTGAGTCAAAGGATTGTTGTCAGTCCAAACAGTGAATTTGTGACCCTTTAGCCAATGACTAAACTTGTCAGTGATGGACCATTTCAAAGCCAGAAATTCCAGTCGGTGCGCTGGATAGTTTTTCTGAGACTGTGTCAGTGACTTACTGGCAAAAGCAATAGGTCTGGCATGACTCTCACCTTCCTGAACTTGGGACAGAACGGCACCTATCCCATCCAGAGATGCATCAGTTGAAAGCATGAAGGGACGGTCAAAGTTAGGATGAGCCAAGACCACAGTGTTAACAAGTGCAGATTTGAGACTTTCAAAGGCATGTATGTGCTCTTGGGTCGAGTCAGAAGCACAAAGCTTTCTGCAAGCCATCTTGGTTTTCTTACATCTGCCTTTAAATTTTCCACCTTTCAACAGGCTGAACAATGGCTTGGCAATGGATCAGGATCAGGAATCAGGATCAGATTTATTGCCATTGTTCATGTAGTACACAAACTAGGAATTTGTCTCTGTGCCATGCTGCAACATTAAAAACATGATGAGATAAAGAGATAAACTAAAAAACTAAAAGACTAAAAACATGCAATAAGTGTAGAATAATAAGTAATAATAATAATAACTAGAAAAGCACTCGGAGAGCGCAGACCTCCGCCAAGCGCCACAGTTCCCCCCATACAGTGTTTGTGTGTACGTTGTCAGATTCCTTGACCATGAAAACATCTGAGTAGCAATTGGATTCACAATGATAGGATTAGTGGTTCAGTAGTAAAAGCATTACCTCCTTGGCGGAGGTAATAAACTGAAGTGTTGCTGTTGTGTCCATGTCCTGCATCTGCAAACTCCCAGGCTGGGGGTGTTGCAATTGAATGAATGAATGAATTAATCTTTATTTCGAATAGATTAAGAGTACAGGTTAAACGAAAGTGAATAATATAACAAAGGGGGTAATAAAATCCAACAAGGTCAAATTAGACAATAGCTCCTCTGATTATACAGTTCAACATAAGTTATCCGAAATATGTGATGGCTGAATCTGCAGCTTATATTGGCCACCCATGTTCCATCCAAGAATTCAAAAGAAAAAACAAAAGAAGTCATGACACAACTGCGTACAACCCACAGGCCAATGGGTTATGCGAGCGTTTTAGATCACTGAAAGCAGCACTGAGGACTTCACTGACGGATGCCAATTAGGTAGACGGGTTGGCGTGGGTTTTATTCAAAATTCAAACGTTTATTTCAAACTTAGGGTTCATATTAAATGCAGAACTAAAAGGAGTAGAAAATAAATAAATAAATAAATAAATAAAAGTATATACAGATCACCAGACAGTCGGCGGTCTTGTAACAACAATAACATACAATATTGGACTCAGTATAAAATGGAACGCCACCACTTCCAAATGCTGAAGTGTGTGTGACGAGTTGACAATTGCTGAAATAAGATGATTGTTACATGGCAGCAACCTTCTCATCAAACTGTAAACATTGTGACGTATCAACTCGGCAAAAGACGGAATGTTCACAGACACAAACATCTTGCTTGCACTCGACCTTCGTGGTACATCTAATCTTTATCTTTATTGGGGTTGCGCTCCGCGGCCAAAGATGATTTGGAAACTTCCCCGGCAGAGAGCTTCTTTTTGCGGAGCTACTATGGCTGACCGGGGAATTTCTGGCAAATAATCCAGCGGCGGACAGCTGCCCGTCTGAGCTTTTGCAGCGTTGCGCAAACACAGGCACACAGCACGCTGCCGAGCAGCTCGTTTTTGCGCAGCGCCTATGGCTGGCCGGGGAATTTCTGCCAAATAATCCGGCGGCGGACAGCTGCCCGTCTCAGCTTTTGCAGCGTCGCGCAAACACAGGCACGGTGGCGGGCCTAGCCCACCAGTGTTTTCCGCGTGCTTTTGTGCCTAAAACGTTGAAGAACGCGGAGTTTATGTTGGTCAGACACGATGACCAGCGCCCTCCATTGCGCCTGCGCACATGTTGAAAATAGCCGTATGTCACAGTGTTAAAGAATGCTTTAAAAAGTTCCTGTATCCAGACGGTGATCCGGATCATCCCCAAAATTTAATCAGTTTTTCCTTGTACCATTTCCAACAACGCCTGAAAGTTTCATAGAAATCCGTCCAAGACTTTTTGAGTTATCTTGCTAACCAACAGACAAACAGACAGACAGACAGACAGACAGACAAACACACAGACAAACCCCGGCAAAAACATGACCTCCTCCTGGCCTTTTCGGCCTGGCGGAGGTAATAATAATGAGTAATACTAGTCAAGGCAGATTTAAATAAATTAGCAAGTAGCAGATAATATGGGGTACCACAGTGCAGTCGATAATGCAACAGAAAAACAGTGATGAACGACATGAGCTGCTGTATATAGTGCACGAGAGCCAATAAGTCACTTAATGTTCAGCAGTCTGATGGCAGAGGGAAAAAAGCTATTCATGTGCCGGGAGGTTTTAGTCTGAATGGACCGAAGTCTTCTACCTGAGGGGAGGGGGGCAAACAGTACGTGACCAGGGTGTGAAGGATCGGCTATGATAAGGGCTGCACGCCTCCGGGTCCTGGAGATGTACAGGTCCTGGAGAGATGGGAGCTTGCAGCCGATCACCTTCTCAGCAGTGCGCACGACGCGCTGCAGCGCGTCAGCACGACGCGCTGCAATGGCAGAATATCTTGGCACAAAATGCTGATAGTAATTAACCATCCCTAAGAAGGATCTAAGTCTTTTTTGGGACGGTGTCACACCATCAGTGTCCATAAGATCAGCACAAGTCATTTTTGCGATGTTTTCAACCTTACTAGGGTCGGTTGAAACACCACTCTCATCAATTACATGACCAAGAAATCTCACAGATCTCCTGAGGAAAAAACACTTTTTGGGTGCCAACTTCAAGTTGTGCCTACGCAGCCTGCTGAACACCATCTCAAGGCGCTGCAATGCACTCTCCTCATCAGATGCAAAAATCAGCAGATCATCCAAACAGCACAACAAAGTCAAGTAATTCTGGTCACCAAAAATGGCAGTCATCATGTGCATAAAACTAGCAGGACTATTGCATAATCCCTGGGGCAGGTGATTGTACTCATATAAGCCCATCGGAGTGGTAAAAGCAGAATACTTCCTGTCATCCTCATGAAGCGGCATGTTGTAGAAGCTGGACGTTAAATCCACTGTGCTGAAGAGGCAGTTACCTCCCAGTGCTGCCAGACAACCTGCCTGGTGAGGGAGAGGGTGAGCGTCTTTCAGAGTCCTCTTATTCAGCCAGCGAAAATCCGTGCAGATGAGGCGGTCGCCATTCTTTTTCCACACAAGAACCAATGGAGAAGCATACTCGCTAGTTGATTTCCTGATAATGTCTTTTTCCTCCATTTCATTCAGCACCTGGCTTAATTTCTGACACTGACTAGGTGGTACACGCCTGTATGGGAGTCTGAATGGTTTATTATCAGATAAATGTATGCGGTGTACAAAGCCCTTAGCTTCTCCGCAGTCTAGGCGGTGGCGTGAAAAGACATCCTCGTACTGAAGTACCAAGTCAGCCATTCTCTTTTTGCAGTCCTCTGACACTTGGCATGAATTAATGTCTATGTCACAAAGCCCCACTGACTTGAGTTTTTCTTTTACAGACTCCATACTGGCATCACATGCCGTTGTAGACTGTGTGTAGCAGGTCACTGGTACACTAGACTGCTCAGCTGCGTCCATGTCTTCAAGGGCTACACATGTGTAGATGTCAGCTAGCTTTGCATTGCGCCGTAACAACACAGGCTTGTTGGACGTGTTGATGAGTTTGAGCGGGACCCACCTGTCACCCCACATAGGAGTTACAATCTTAGCCACTAGGACACCCCTAGGAGCTGAACGAGAAGATGTGGGCTCTGTCATGACTGTACTGCCTGGAGATACAACAGTGTCTTTAGGCAATTTACCCCAAACAAGGTACTCACGCCCAGGTTCAAGGTAGGTGGCTGAGTTACATCTGACAGTACCAACTTTGTCAGGAATGTCATTTCCTTTCCATGGGTTCAAACCAGTGAGCATAGACAAGAACTGCTCAGCTTCTGGTTCTGCAGTTGGGCAGGGGCCAGACACTGTTTTCCTATACGACTTGCATTGTTTTGAACGGTGCAGGATGTGCTTTATGACATTGGTACCAATAATCAACTCATCATGCTGACCACAGACAACCAGAGTGGGGACTAGCATTTTACAACCATACACCTCCATCACAATGTCAAAAGCACTCTTTCGCCTGACACGCTGTCCACCACACCCAACCAGCATCACATTCACATCAATCCGGTTCTGATTTGTTATCACTCCAGCAGTTCTCAGTTTCTTCTCTGCATCCTCGTTGATACTGCAGGTCATGGAGCCACTGTCCAGCATGCCATCAATTATCACTGCACCACCAAAAGCCACTGGCGTGTAGAAAAGGCTGGAACTATTGCCAATTATGTGAATGTTCGGATACACAACAACTACATCATCGCATGAGCTTCTCACCGATGCAAGAATCGACTCAGCATCAGACGTGTCACTGCAGTGGGAGCTTGAGGTGAGACCTGCACTGCCTCCCTCCAAGTACAGGTCAGTTAGTTTCCCTGAGACTGAGAAGGAGGCTGACAGTTGTTGTTGGGACAGGCCAGTCTGGTATGACCAGGGGAAAGACAGGTAAAACACAGTTTCTCAGACATGCAATGTAAAATGGTGGAGTGACGTGTGTCATTACAGACCTTACAAGTTGCTTCTCTGGGGCGTCTCTGACGAGGGGCACGTTTAAATCTGTTGCTCTCAGTCGGATGAGGAATTGTACACTGCTGCAACTTCTCCATCATTTCCTGAAACATGTTAACCATGCGACCAAGGAGCCTCTCCTCTGACTGTTGGAGATTTTGAGCAACAACCGGCACACTAGCACAATCTGAGTTGAGGGTATTTGGGGTAGGGTCAGAGATGGGGAATGGAGAGGGACCCTGACATGTAAACTGTCGGGTTTGAGGAAGTGAAGAGGGAATGACTGTTGTGTGGCACTGTTCTGGCATGGTCATGGCTGAAGATGGCAACCCGGGTTTGTCAGATGTTACAGTGGCTGTGTGACTCATTAGCTGTGGACCATCAGGTGCTCTGGCACTAGCTCTAACCTCTCTCTGATAATCGTCAATTCTCAACTGAACATCACGTGAGGTCCATTCATGAGGTGGTTTCCACTTCAAGGTGCAAGACAGATCAAGATCAGGACAATTTTTGACGAACATGATAGCAACCTCTTTGCTCATGTCCTCAGTCTGCTTGCCTTGTCTACACAGGCCCTCGAGAGCCAGGTCTGCTGACTTGTTCAGTCTTATCCAGTAGTCCACTGGGTTTTCTCTGTGCCTGGGCAGGGTTGCATAAAAATCTGCGAGCGGAAGACATGAGGAGGCATCACAGAAGTAATGGAGAAGAACATCATAGATTATCTCAGGTTTCTCTTTAGCATCTAGCTCCAGGTCACTACGCAGGGCGACTTTCACAACATCTCTGGCTTTGCCCAGTAAATGACTCATTATTTCTCCTGCTTGCTCACACACATGAATCTCTCTCTTCTTAAGGTCAGTCTTAGACAAGTCAATCCAGTCCTGAACTGAATATTTGTCAGTACTGTCACCTCTAAATGTGGGTAGTTCTCTGTCTGACTTAACATGGACAGTCACGTGTGGAGGGTCATATTTGGTAACATCACAATGTGCAGTTCAATCAGTAGGAGAAGTCTGGTTGTCATTGGTCATATTCACAACACCAGCAGACATTAACTTAGCAACTATAGACTCACCAATTTGAGCACCAAGCTGCCCTACCATATCTGTAAGTTGTTCAATGGCATCAACATTACTGCAGGGTGTGGAAACATGAGGACCTTCACCCATGAACTCACCAACAGGAATACAACCTGGGCTCTGACCTAACCCTGTATCCCCACCACTGTTCATGAATTTGGAATGTCCCACATCGCTACTATTAGCAATATCACGTGCCAAACACCTCTTCCTTTTGGCAAAACAGGTGTTGTATAATTATCCATGTCTTTTTTGGTTGATAGTACTACTTTACACAGTGAAATGTACTTGCGTTGTGAATAACTAACTAACTAACTAACTAACCTGCACTTATATAGCGCTTTTCTAGTCACAAAGACCACTCAAAGCGCTTTCATTAATACTAACCCTCTATTCTAAGGGCCTATAGGAAACAGATATCTAGGGAACTAACTCCAAAGTAAAGTGACATAAATTACAGTATAGGATCACAATTATTATTACGACTTCAAATACCATAAATGTACTGTGGGGAATCAGTTAAAATACGTCTCAACAGTCCTTTATATATCTGACCACATATACATCCCAGCGTAGACCTAAGATGGTAATGCAGCATCTACGGTGACCGGCGTCGAGCTGATCTAAAGATCCAAGGGTCACGGCACCAGTGTAACGGGTCCCCTTTTTGGGCAATCACGATACCAGTGTGATGGTTCCTACTAGGGCACCCTTAAATGGCTGTGATCGGGGACACTAGTGTATACATGTAGGCGGCATATGGATCACGATGACACCAGACTGATGTTTCCCACAATTTATTTGCTCCTATTGGAGAAATAAAACAATACACATCATTCTTCATCTGTTCCTTGATCCCACACAGGCTCCCCCAGCAAAGCAACGCGGTACTGTGTGGGAAAGGGAGCTCTAAAATAATTTCACAATACATAAAATAAATCACATTACAAATGAGAAAATTTACCAAAAACAGACATACCTGTTGGAGAAATAAAACAATACACATCACTCTTCGTCTGTACCTCGATCCCACACAGGCTCCTACATTTACAAAGATATAAGTTACAGAATGAAAAAACTGATGAACAAAACAGTCATTTAATGCCAGCAACGTTTTAAGCACCACTTACCCCCAGCAACTTGGAACGTCCGCACTATGATGACAGGACTCATTGCTAACCTCAAGGACATCAACGACACCAGGAAGACTACCATCATCAATAATGAGCTGAAGAGACTGGGAGTGGATATCACCACTCTTCAGGAAACACGGTTGGCTGACGCAGGCACACTGAGAGAGAAGGACTACACGTTCTACTGGCAGGAAAAGGGCAGTGACGAACACAGGGAACACGGAGTGGGCTTCACAGTGAAGAACACCTTGCTGAAGATGGTGGTACCGGACAGCACTGGCTCTGCACGACTCCTCACCCTCCGCCTGAACACCACTCAAGGCCCAGTCACCCTCGTCAGTGTGTATGCCCCAACACTGACAGCCACACCAGAGGCAAAAGATGAGTTCTACGAGAATCTCGCAACAACTGTCAGGATCATCCTCAACTCTGAACAACTCATTCTCCTTGGAGACTTCAATGCCAGAGTGGGTGCTGACCATGACTCCTGGCCCTCCTGTCTTGGACCTTTTGGCGTGGGCAGAATGAACGACAACGGACAGCGGCTGCTCGAGTTCTGCACATATCACGATCTGTGCATCACAAACTCGTTCTTCAAGACCAAGCCCCAACACAAGGTTTCCTGGCAACGTCCGCGCTCAAAGCACTGGCACCATCTGGATTTGATCCTGACCAGGCGCACCTCACTGAAGAACGTGCTAATCACCCGTTCGTTCCAGAGTGCAGATTGCGACACAGACCATTCATTGGTGTGTTGCAAGGTCAAGCTGCAGCTGAAGAAATTCCATCGTGCTAGACAGCCTGGAAAGGCACGGATTGACACCAGCAAGATGGCTCAACCAGAACTTGTTGAGCAGTTCGCCTCTACCTTTGAGAAGGAACTTGGTGTACCACAAGAAGGAGAATCTGCAAAGCAGAAGTGGGAAGAGCTGCGAAACACCATCCACCGCACAGCCTCGGCTACCTTTGGGAGGAAGACCTCGAAGTCACAGGACTGGTTTGATGCCAAGTTGACCGAGATGACACCTGTCATTGAAGCCAAGCGCTCAGCACTTGCTGAGTACAAGAAGTACCCAAACGAGAAGAATCTCCAGATTCTCAGGGCTGCGAGATGCAAAGTTCAGCAGACTGCTCGGCGCTGTGCCAACGAGTACTGGACTCAGCTCAGCCAAGACATTCAAACCACTGTCATAACAGGGAACATCCGTGGTATGTACGATGGCATCAAGAAAGCACTTGGTCCGGCTCAGAGCAAGACGGCCCCCCTCAAATCCTCCACTGGGGAGATGATCACAGAAAAGAACAAGCAGATGGAGAGATGGGTGGAACACTACTCCGACCTCTACTCTAGACAGAACACCGTGGCACCGTCAGCCCTTGATGCCATCGACTGCCTGCCATCCATGGACGAACTTGACGCCGAGCCAACCATCGACAAACTCAGCAAGGCCATTGATAGCTTGGCCGCTGGCAAGGCACCCGGCAATGACAGCATATCCCCTGACCTGATCAAGCACTGCAAGACCGCCCTACTGCTGCCATTGCATGATGTCCTCTGCCAGTGTTGGAAGGAAGGTGCCGTACCACAGGACACGAGGGACGCCAAGATCATCACCCTCTACAAAAACAAAGGGGAGAGAAGTGACTGCAACAACTACAGGGGCATCTCCCTCCTCAGTGTTGTTGGCAAAGTCTACGCATGAGTTGTTCTCGTTCGTCTACAGAAGCTTGCCGAACGTGTCTACCCCGAGTCTCAGTGTGGCTTCCGCGCTGAGCGATCGACGGTAGACATGATATTCCCCATCCGCCAACTCCAGGAGAAATGCAGAGAACAGAACATGCTCCTGTACGTCGCCTTCATCGACCTCACCAAAGCGTTCGATCTGGTCAGCAGAGAGGGCCTTTTCAAGATCCTGCCAAAGATAGGATGCCCACCAAAGTTGCAAAGCCTCATCGAATCGTTTCACACTAACATGCAGGGGATAGTGCAGCACGACGGCAACGTCTCAGAGCCATTCAGCATACGCAGCGGAGTGAAACAGGGCTGTGTACTTGCGCCAACCCTCTTTGGGATTTTCTTTGCTATGCTCCTGAGGCATGCCTTCAGCACAGCAACAGAGGGAATCTACCTGCACACAAGATCTGATGGCAGGCTTTTCAACCTCGCCCGCCTGAAAGCCAGAACCAAAGTACGCGAGGCTCTAATCAGAGACATGCTGTTCGCAGACGACGCTGCAGTCGCAACCCACACACAGCAGGAGCTTCAGACCCTGATGGACCGCTTCTCCCAGGCATGCAAGGACTTCGGGCTTACCATCAGCCTGAAGAAGACTAACGTCTTGGCGCAAGGCATGGAAGCACCACCAACCATCACCATCAACGACTACGAGCTGGAGGTCGTGAATCAGTTCACGTACCTGGGGTCCACGATCAGCAACAACCTCTCCCTTGATACAGAGATCAACAAGAGGATTGGAAAATCAGCCTTCACACTCGCTCGCCTCACCACACGTGTGTGGGAGAATCCCAAACTCTCTGTCAAGACAAAGATGGCAGTGTACAACGCCTGCATCATCAGCACACTGCTGTATGGGAGTGAGACGTGGACAGCATACGCCCGGCAGGAAAAGAGACTGAACTCCTTCCACTTGCACTGCATTCGCCACATCCTGGACATATCCTGGCAGGACAAAGTGCCCAACACAGAAGTTCTGTCCCGCGCCGGCCTTCCCTCCATGTTCACTCTACTCAGGCAGCGCAGGCTCCGCTGGCTAGGCCACGTTCACCGTATGGAGGATGGCAGAATCCCCAAAGACGTCCTCTACAGAGAACTGGCAACTGGCAGGAGAGACGTTGGCCGCCCACAGCTGCGCTTTAGAGACATCTGCAAGAGAGACATGAAGGCCCTGGAGATCAACACAGAGCGCTGGGAGGACCTTGCAACGGACCGCTCCAAATGGAGAGGCACCCTGACCAGACAGCTCAAGGCGGGTGAAGAGAGACTGACTGATGCAGCAGATGAAAAAGGGACCCGCAGGAAGAACCGCCACAGACCCAGCAGCACGGAGACCACCCACAAGTGCGACCTGTGTGACAGGGACTGCTATTCGCGCATCAGCCTGTTCAGCCACAGGCGGTGCTGTTCCAGCAGAGTAGATGTTTAGATTCTCTTCCATGGTCATCATAGACCAACGGAGGCCGACGGACCCACAGCAAAGCAAAGCGGTACTGTGGGGGAAAGGAGGAACTACCGGACCCTCGGAGGTACAGGAAGAGCGGATGTGGGCAGTGTACCGCCAAAATAAAAGCACTCAAGTAAATAAAATTCACAATAATATAAAGGAAAACATGACTGAGAAAAGGAATGTTTAAGGTGCATTTTCGACTCCGTTACACACGCCTACCTTATCATCGCATTGCGTGATCTTTGAGAATGCAAAAGTGCTATATAAGTACAGGTCCTTATCATTGCAGTTAGTTTTTGAGAAGTAACAGATGTTTTTTATCATACTCCAAGTTTTTGTCTTGTGCTACATGACTATCAGGTTCAGGTTCAGGTTACTTTATTTGTACCCGTAGGTAGATTTGTTTTGCAGTCTGGTGACATTCATATTTATAAGCCACTAATTACATTCAACATAGACACAAACACAGGCACACATGAAGCTGACTATAAACATGATAAAAATACTCAAGTCTCCATCAAACAGGGTATAAAAAGACAAAGAGATGAGGGAGAAACCAGAGGTAAGACAGAGGGGTCATATTAAAGTTAAAAGTTAAAAACTAGTCAGAGGTTAAAAAACTCAAAGGTCTAAAACCCAATAAAATATTTAGAACCCAAGCGACAGCATACAAAATAAGTAAATATAAAATATGTACAATATATTTTTATAGCTTGTTCAACTCTTTGACAGCAGCAGGGACAAAGCTGTTTTTGTAGCGCTGGGTTTTACTTTTGGGGACAGCAAACCTCCGTCTGGAGGGAAGAAGCTGAAAGTTGCAGTGCAAAGGGTGGGAGTCATCATTTAAAATGGAGGTAGCAATCCTCTGTACCTGTCTGGTGTACAGGGATGTCAGGCTCAGCTGTGACTCACCAAGCAAATGACTGGACCTTCTAACTACCTGATCCAAGGATTTCCTCTGTTTCAGTTTTATCTGACCAAACCATGACACTAAAGAAAAGGCTAAAACAGATTCAATAAAAGCCCGATAAAACATTGTCATTATGGTTCGGTCAATTTGGAAGTGTGCAAGTTTCCTCAAACAATGCAAATGTTGCTGACACTTTTTGCACACCCTTTCACAGTTCACTTCAAAGTTTAATTTACTACCAATAATCGTCCCAAGATATTTGTACGATTGTACACATTCGGTGGTCTGGCCTTTTAGTACAGTGACTTTGTGCCTGGGAGTTTTCCTCCTAAAGTCAATAATCATATCTTTCATTTTTGTTGTATTCAGCTGCAGGTAAGAATCCTAACACCAGTGAACAAAATCAACAACCACTGGGCCGTGGCCACTCGCACCATCCTGGAGGAGACTGACAATAACTGAGTCATCAGCATACTTTATAATGTGTCTGTTGTCATGTCTGCTCCGACACATGTTTGTGTACAGGATGAAGAGTAGTGGTGACAACACACACCCCTGAGGAGAGCCAGTAGAGGAGCACTTTAGGTCAGACAATGTACCATTGACCCTTACTCTCTGTGTCCTGTTGGTTAAGAAATCCAGAATCCAACCCACCAGATTATTGCTCAAATCAAATTGTTGCAGGAGCCTTTCAACTAAAATATGAGGTTGGATTGTATTAAAGGTGGAAGAAAAGTCCACAAATAAAAGCCTGGCGTGTGTCCCATTAAAATCCAGATGTTTAAAAAGCATGTTAAACAGAGTGACAGTGACTTCCGGTTATGGCTGCCACGTAAGACGGACGTGTCTCACTCTGCTCTGCTCCTGGAGAAAAAAATCGGCAAATAACTCTCTCATTTGGGACAGAACGTATCCCAGCGTTTGGGCGAGGATATGTCGGCGAAGCCTAAGGCTGGAAAACCAGGTAAAGGAAAAAGCGAGCCGCCGAAACAGTCCAAACTAACGGACTTTCAGGTCTGTGACGTAGCAAACAAAACTCCATATATGGCGGAGGAGGCTGGCAACGGTGCGATATCTGCGGGGAGCAGCGCAGATGCGCTGATGGCTGCCATGAGTTCAATGAGAGCGGACTTTTCCTCTAGATTTGATGGGATTATGACAGCGTTGGAAGGAATAAGAAAGGAATTGGGTGACTGTGTAGAACGAACGGCGCAGATGGAGCTCCGTCTCGCTAGTGCTGAAGATGACGTCACCCGTCTTCAATTAAAGGTGCGCACTTTGAAAAAAAAAATAAATGTCTAGAAGATAATATTTTGGATTTGGAATCTCGGTCGAGACAGAATAACTTGAGGCTGGTGGGTCTTCCAGAGGAATCAGAAGGTCGGGACGTATATTCCTTTCTGGAAAAGTGGATTCCGGAGGTGCTGGGCAGCGAGGAGTTGCAATCAGCAGTGGTTCTGGAAAAAGCACATCGTATTGGCCCACGGAGAGATAAGGGACCACCAAGGACCTTAATTATGAAGTTTCTTAGCAACAGAGACAGGATGAAGATCTTCAACGCTGCACGAGCTAAAGGAGAGATTAAACACCAGGATCAGCAGGTGCGGTTCTACCCAGATTTGGCCACAGGAATCCAACAATTGAGGAAGCAGTTTGATCCCATACGTAAGGAGCTGCGCAACCTTGGGATTCGTCATGGTGTAATCTATCCTGCGAGACTGCTGACCACGTATGAGGGCAGAACCCACATCTTCAAGACCCCAGAGGAGGCGCAGGAGTTCATCAAGAAGATCAAAGAAGAAGAAGAGACTGGTGGGAGCTAAGCATGAACAAAATATAAGGTAGAATAATTAAGCATTTGCACAGGCATCTGACTGACTTGAAGTAAATAGCAAGTTTACAAAATATAGATTGTATTATATATTAAAAAAAACAAAACAAACAAAAAAAAACTATGATGTACAAAGTTGTTAAAAATTTTGGAGTTAAGTTGGAAAACTACAGAGGAGAGTTAATGTTACGTCATTAAAAGCAGTAGAGTTAGGGTGATTGGGAGGATGAAGAAGGAGTGGCTTAGGCTGTTCCCCGTGGGTGTGGAACGGTCGATGGCTATATCGGGAGACGGAATTTTTCTTTTGATTTTGGGGGGTTCGCCACAAGTGTGGGAAGGGGGAATTTGTTTGTGTGTAGTTTGTAGGATGAATGTTCAACCACTCATGTTTTTGCTTCTCTGTATGAGCATGTTTACACTGCAAGGTAATCCCAAACTCTCTATTGATCATAAACCAAAGCGTTAATCTTAATTTAACTTCATGGAATTGCAGAGGTCTACAAAATAAACAAGTTATGAATAAAATAAAAGACATGGGTTCAAAAATTGTGTTTTTACAAGAAACTCATCTAATAGAGGAGGATGTAAAAAGAATTAGGAGTAGATGGCAAGGAAGTGTATTCACCTCATCATTCTCATCCCGGGCCAGGGGAGTTATGACTCTCATACATAAATCAGTCCCTTTTCAAGTGAAAAATGTAATTGGAGACAAACTTGGAAGATATGTAATCATTCAATGTTCTTTGCTATTAGAAAATATAAATCTTGTGAACTTATATGGTCCCAATATAGATGATCAAAAGTTCTTTGCTAATTTATTTCTTATTTTATCATCACTTACAGGGCAACATATAATAGCAGGGGATTTTAATTGTACATTGAATCCAGGTATAGATAGATCAACAGGACTGGATTGTACGCACAATGGATGTAGGATGACTATTAATCATTTTATGAAAGAATTGAGATTGTTAGATATATGGAGAGAAATGAAACCACAAGTTAAAGCCTATTCTTGTTATTCCAGTACCTACAAGACATTCTCACGTATTGATTATTTTTTGATTTCCACAGAATTAAGATCCAAGATTCAAAACTGCTTTTATGATAACATCGTGATCTCTGATCATGCACCCTGTTGTCTAATATATGTAGATAAAAAATTGACAAAGGAATCAGGTAGATGGCAATTTCAGCATAAATGGCTTCAGGATGAGGAATTTGTTAAGTACATAGAAAAACAGATAGACAAGTACTTTGACATCAATACTACACAAACATCAGCATGTGTAAAGTGGGAGGCTTTCAAAGCTTTTATTAGGGGACATATTATTAGTTATACAGGATCAAAATCTAAGAAGACTCGAGAGGAGAGAGCTAAATTGGAACATAAAATAAAAAGTCTTCAGGAAAAAAGTGTATGCAGGAAGTGATCCAAGGTTGGAGAATGAATTACTGATTTTGAGAGCTGAATACGACAAAAAATCAGCGAATAGAGCTGCCTCGAGTCTTCTAAGATTGAAACAATCTTTTTATGAACAAGGTGAAAAATCAGGAAAATTATTGGCATGGCAGATTAAACAATTAGAAATTAAAACACCAATTACTAGTATTATAAGTAACGGACAGGTAGTTATAGATCCTTTAGAAATTAACAGAGCCTTTAGAGATTACTATGAAAAATTATATGATACTAAAAATGAATTTGATTTAACAAAACTAAATGGGTTTTTGAACGAACTATCTATACCGTGTATTCCAAATGAAAACAGGGAGATATTGGAGTCTAAAATTAGTCAAGAAGAAGTTGGGCTAGCCATTGATAATATGAAATCAGGAAAAAGTGCAGGACCAGATGGTCTTCCAGTTGACCTTTATAAAAAATTTAAGAATAAATTAATAAAACCTTTTTTGGAAATGGTTTTAGAAGCATTTCAAAATAATAATTTACCATCATACATAAATAATGCCTTAATTATACTGCTGCGAAAACCAAGTAAGCCCTCTAATAAATGTGAAAATATGAGACCAATAAGCCTATTAAACGCCGACCTTAAGATAATCTGTAAAATTTTAGCAAGACGAATACAAGAAATTTTACCAAATATTATTAATCGAGATCAGAATGGCTTTATAAAGGGAAGACAAGGCTTTCATAATGTAAGAAGACTATTTAATATTATTTATTCTAATAAAGAAGCACCGGATACAGCTCTCCTATCACTGGACGCCGAAAAGGCCTTTGATAGAGTTGAATGGCCCTTTCTTTTTGAAGTCCTACAAAGGTTTGGACTTGGAAATAATTTCATAAAATGGGTTCAGATAATATATAATAATGCTACAGCAGAAATCCTAACAAATAACAATATTTCAAAACCAATAAAAATCAATAGAGGATGTCGACAAGGCTGTCCACTTTCACCTTTACTGTTTACTATGGCAATTGAACCTTTAGCGATAGCGATACGCTTACATTCACAAATATATGGAATTAAAGTTGGACCAACAGAACATAAAATCTCCCTGTACGCCGATGACATAATTTTGTTTATGTCGAATCTAAAAAAATCAATTCCAACCTTGTTGAATTTAATAAAGAATTTGGGGGAAATATCAGGATATAAAATAAATAAAACTAAATCTTCAATATTAATGCTAAATGAGACCCAGAGAAATTACCCAGCCCCTGAGGTAAATCAATTCAATGTTGTAAATCAGTTTAAATATTTAGGAATCCAAATTGTGCCTAAGCTAGAATCAGTCGCCAGTGTCAACTATGAAGCCTTAATGACAGATATCAATGAGTTAACTCAGAGATGGATGTCACTACCAATGTCGACGATCGGGAGAATCAATATACTTAAAAGTAATATTTTACCTAAAATACTTTATTTATTTCAATACATTCCCTTATCACCACCTTTAGATTTATTCTCAAGAATAAAAAAAAAAGTTAGTGGAATTTATATGGAACAACAGGAGGGCTAGATTACGTTTGTCTTTATTATATTTACCATTTGATCGTGGAGGTCTGAAATGTCCAAATTTTATGTTGTATTATTGGTCGGCACAACTGAGGTCTATGACATATTATTTTTCATCAAATGATCTCCCTCACTGGACTGAAATGGAATCATATAATTTACCTTTACCTCTTCCCATATTCATATACTCAGATTCGGCAAAAAAATTACAAAAACAAGTTAAAAATCCATTTGTAAAGCATATGATCAAAATATGGTGTGAAGCTAAAAACTATTTAAAAGAACCACAGTTATTGTCACAATTTAGTCCAATATGGGGTAATCAATATTTTAAACCAGGGAGAGCGGACGCTGTATTTAAAGTATGGAATTTAAAAGGGATACAAAAGATTCAGGATTTATATTTGCCATGTGCAGAAAACATAATGTCTTTTGAAGAGCTGAGGATCAAATTTAATCTCAATAGAACACATTTTTTTAAATATCTTCAACTTAGAAACTTTATTCGATCAAATCAAAATAAAGCTCTCACTCGACCTATTTATTCATCCTTGGAAAAAATGATGATGAAAGATAGTAAAAGAAAGGGTATTATTTCAGAGTTTTATAACTCATTGACACTATCTTCAAGTGAAAATTCACTGAAAAGATTAAACTACTGGAAAGAAGATCTGCAAACTGAAATTTCAGAGGAACAATGGGAATTGGCTTGTACAGAAGCTCAAACCAAGTCAATAAATGTACGCCTTAAATTGATACATTTCAAATGGTTAATGCGGATGTATGTTACACCGGAGGAGTTAAATAGATATAACAAAAATATACCAGATACATGCACAAAATGCATGGAAAGTAAAGGAACTCTATTTCATTGTGTATGGGAATGTAGATTAATAAGAATGTTTTGGGAAGAGGTGAGGGTAACAATTGAAGAAATAATCTCAAAACAAATCATATTGAATCCTAAATTGTTTTTGTTGGGTCTGTACCCAGAAAAGCATAATTTTAATAAAAGTGAAAGAACATTCATAGACCTCAGTTTGCTTAATGCCAAAAAATGTATTGCACTATTATGGAAAAAGACTCATAGACCAGATGTGACTCAGTGGTTAAGACAGATGTTAACAAACCTTCCATTAGAAAGAATAACATACATACTGAAATCAAAGGAAATTGTGTTTGAGAATATATGGAGACCTTTTATTGATTATGTAAAAAATTTAAACATAACTTTTGAAGAAGAAGGTGAATGATGTGTGTGGACCTTGTAAATTCCAAACTGGTGAACATAATATGTATACTTATGTATTGGATTGTCTAGACTAAACAGAGGAGCATTGTTGAAGACTTGATTTTGTTGGTGGTTGTTGGTGTTTTTAGTGCATCTTTTTTTTTTTTTGTAGTACTTTAGTGTTAGTGTTTGATTGTTTGTATCATGTTTGTTAAAAAAAAAAAAGGTTCAATAAAGATATTGTGGAAAAAAAAAACAGAGTGACAGTGGCATCCTCCACTCCTCTGTGAGGCCTATAGGCAAACTGCAGAGGATCCAATGCATGTTCAGTCTGCTTTAGGACCTCACATCTGACCAGTTTTTCAAAAATTTTCATTAAAATTGAAGTCAAAGCAACTGATCTAAAGTCATTTACCGTTTTAGGACAGCTGGATTTTGGAACGGGAACAACCACGGCATCTTTCCAGATCTTAGGCACATGTTGTGTCTGTAAGGACTTATTGAAAATGTAATGAAATATAGGACTCAGTTCATGTGCACAGGACTTTACCAAGCGCCCACATATAGTATCGGGGCCCTGACTTTTGTTCACTTTTACAGCGCGGAACTCCCTTTTAACATCCTGCACCTCAATATTAAAGTGCTGATTGTCTTTGAGTTTCTGTTTCAAATCTTGGGTTTCTGTGCTAAAATCAAAGGAGTCAAAACGACCATAAAAACAATTAAGAGCATTAGCCAGCTCTGTGTCTGAATTAAAACCATCTAAAAACACACGATTACTGCGCTCTGTGCTCTGAAGGCCTGCAATAGTTTTCATACAGGCCCAGGCTGAACCAAGTTTCTTTGCTGCCATCTTGCTTTCCAACTCTGATTTATAATTCTGGTTTGCTCTTAAAATTTCGGACTTCAGCTCCTTTGTGGCAACCTGTAGCTCAGAAACAGAACCCTGTTTAAAGGCAAGTGCTTTCCTCTTTAAGCAGGATTTAACTGATTTAGTAACCCATGGTTTGTTGTTGGGATATATTTTGACATGTTTACGTGGAACAAACTTATTTTGACAGTAAGCCATGTATGAGCATGTGAGCTCAGCCAGAGAGTCCAAATCATCCCCGCAGGCCATTATGAACATCTTCCAGTCTGTACAGTCAAAGCATTCCTGGAAGCTGTGCTCTGAATCTTCTGTCCACACATCAATGTCTCTCATCTCCACCTTGCCTCTTCTGAGAGCAGTTTTATATGTGGGCAGCAAATGTTGTGATCTGAGGATCCTAACGGAGGAAGGGGGAGTGATTTATAGGCCCTCTCTGTGGATCCATAGCACAGGTCCAGTGTCTTTTTTCGCCTGCTTGGGCAGGAGACATACTGATGAAAGTTTTTAAGTGTCTTCTTTAAAGAAACATGGTTAAAATCCCCAAGAATGAAGTTTGGCGCCTCTGGAGAAATTGATTGCAGCTGCTGGATAACATCAAAGATGGTTCTGGAGGCGGAGTCAGCGTCTGCCCTCGGATGAATGTACACAGTTGTGATGAAAAGTTGGGGGAACTCGCGAGGCAAATAAAGGGGGCGTAGTGACACAGACAGCAGCTCCACATCGGGTGTACAGATGCGCTCTCTGACCGTGACAGATGTGCAGTACTGCTTATTAATGTATAAACATACTCCGCCCCCCTGACGTTTCCCCGTTACCTCTTCCTGCCGATCCGAGCGCAGCGGGGCTCCAAAGCCGTCAATCCACAGGTCTGCATCTCGGTTATGTGCAGTAAGCCAAGATTCAGTGAAAGCCATGACACAGCAGTTCTTGAAGTCCTTCTGGTAGCGTACATTTCCTTGAATTTCATCCACCTTGTTTCTCACAGACTGTACATTCCCAAAAATTATTGAGGGAAGAGGAATGTTACCAAACTGCCGTCTCCTAAGGCGCAATTTCACACCTCCACGCCTTCCGCGCTTCCTTCTGCCGCCTCTCTTTTCACCGCTGTGTCTGTCTCTCAAAATAAAGTCCGGCAGTTGCAGCTTAGGCTCAATCACAGCCGCTGAATCAGCGGTGCTTAAATGCAGCAACATGTCCCTGGAATATTGTATTCTGCCCGCCATGGAGCCGAACGCGTTTACTTCAGAGACAAAGAGCCACAGCACAGAAAGCAGCAGTGCGAGAAAGGAGAGGAAATCCATGTTGTAGACACCAGGGAGCTCTTCGCCATATATTCCACACTCACTCCAAGGCAGAAACGACACAGAGGATTTTATAAAAACGTATAAAAGTACATAAAACACACACACACACACACGCACTCTTTCACCAGCTGCCGGTCGCTGCGTGCGCATGCGCCCATTGATGAATCTATGAATCTCTGTACCTCTGCTGCAGGTTTGGATTAAATATAAGTTATATTTATTCAGAGCAGTCAAACATTGGGAATGACGGGTAAACATGTTGCCATAAAAGATTCTTGTACTTATAGTTCTCTATCGTGTCAAGACTATCTCTCCATCCTACATATCCTACTGTATATGTACAGGGAATGATCCCCACAGCACAGCTGATGGGAATACTCTTTAAGACACATGACCTGTGTTGGCCACACACTGATTAGCCCCCTGGCTATTTAAGCACCACATATGCGTGGTTTCCTCGATTCCTTGATTTCCACAGAGTCCAGCAGACATAATATTGGTGTGAATAGTATACGCTTGTATGTGTGGGAGTCGGTCGGCAATAGTTGAGTCCACTTACCTTGTAGAAGAGAGCTGGTCTACGGCCCCTCCTGGGATTACTGATGGACCCCCACACAAAGGTGAAAGCATGGCAGCTGCCTGGCCAGCTCAGCTGACTGGCTGGCACAGCCATTTCCAACCTAGTCAGAGGAAGTGACAGAAGGCTTTTCCTCACGCTTTAGGGTGTGGCAGTTGCCTAACACACAACAACCACAGAAGCTGATAACTTGATAAAAGTTTGCACTTTAAAAATAAACAGAACAAAAGCAGAGGGAAAGAAAACAAAAGGTGTCACGCCCACAGCGAGTGGTATTAGGGTATGGGGTGTGATTAGTGCCACAAGCATATCTCCCCTTAGAGTGGTATAAATATATGAGGTATGGTTGATGTCACAACCTCAACTCCACTTACAGTAGTATTAGTATGCGAACAGTGGGAAGAGTAATACGGCTAGCGCAGTGAGCCACACCTTTTTAGGCTGCACGGTGGCGCAGTGGTTAGCACTGCGGCAGCACAGTTTACCCTTGGCCGGGGGATTGTGGGGATCGTGGGATCGTGGGTTCGATCCCAGCCCCCGACCAACAGTGATCTGTGTGGAGTTTGCATGTTCTCCCCGTGTTGCGTGGGTTTACTCCGGGATTTCTCCGGTTTCCTCCCACATGCCAAAAACATGCATGTTAGGTTAATTGGCTGTTCTAAATTGTCCCTAGATATTTGTTTCCTATAGGCCCTTAGAATAGAGGGTTAGTATTAATGAAAGCGCTTTGAGTGGTCTTTGTGACTAGAAAAGCGCTATATAAGTGCAGGTTAGTTAGTTAGTTAGTTAGGCTGTGGGCTCCTGCTACATGTCCACCGGTCCAGATTTTTCGGAAAGGAATCTGCATACCGCAACCTCTGAGGTGCGGAAAAGGGGTGTGTAGCATAGTTCTCAGCTAGGCGGAGTTGAACAATGCGGAAGGAAATACTGGAATAGTCATTATTAACAATAAGCAGATTGTTTTTAATAGTGCTGGTATATTTGCACTACAAAATGCAACTTTGTCGTCATTGCCACCGGTTTTAGGTTCACCCAATCCTACAGACCCGCACAATGAATGTCAAATTTGACCGCCTGGTTCATGAGCTTAGGCTGGATGAGCCCATGTTCCACTGCTCTCCACGCCTTTTTCCTTTGTATGTTGTTTCTATGTATATGTAACAGGTTATAGTACTTCCATTATAATTGCACAAGATCTCTGTGTACATTTGGTTGCATACACTGACAGTGAGTATCCTGATAGTAAGCCCCTCCTCTAGCTCCCCTTGTCTGACCGGACTTCCCCTTCCTCCTTCCTGTCTTACATTTGTATGGAAGAGGTAGGTTTGATTCGTTTTAGCCCAAGGTCAATCCAGTTATTATTTATGTTAATATATGTCATCCATTAGTTTCTTTTATCAGGTTTCATTTACAATCAATATATGTGTATTATTGTTGGGTTCTTTTTGTTGACTAAAGTCTAATTCTGTATTATTTATGTTTTGTGTCATGACATGGATGCTAGTTTTGCTGAGTGCTAGCTGTGACGCTGTTTGGAGGACTCACTGTATTTCATGTTGTCAACAGGTGCGCCATAATTATTATTTCTATTTTAAACATATGTATATCTCTTTTGCCTGTCTTACATTTGTATGGAAGAGTTTTGCTGAGTGCTAGCTGTGACGCTGTTTGGAGGACTCACTGTATTTCATGTTGTCAACAGAAAATAAACAGCAGCAAGTGAACGTTTGGGTCGTCACCTTTAATATAAAAACAAAACACAACGCAGAAGTTTCTCCCCGTTACAATGGTGCCGTGACCATCTGGTTCATCCGATCTACGCTCGCTAGATCACCGGGACTGCTGCTATTAACTCCACCGTTACTGCCACCGGGTGACCGATGCTAGTTTCTCCACTAGCATCCGACGACTGCTGCTACATTGAGATCCTGCAGGTGTATTTATGCCACAGTGTGTGCATAAATTAATGACGTCGAGTGTTGTTTTAGTTTTAAACATTCTAAGCCCTTAGGCAATCGCTATTTTGAAAGCGTTTGTTTATGTTGTTGTAATCTATGTAAATCAGGTGTGGTATAGGCTATTTTTAAGAAGACTTGTGTACATTATAGCCTGATCTAGGTGCCTATTTTTTATTTTAATTTTATGAAACCTTGCCATTATTAATAATTTTGGGTAACTTTCTAACGGTATTTTTTTTTCATGTTTGCTTAGACATAGTGGTCAGCATGTCAATGTCGAAGTCGAATGTTACTTATGTATCTAGTGGGTTTGGGAGAGGTTGTAAAATTGGTTCAGATGCAGAGGCCAGTCATCAAAGGGTGGGCCAGTCAGCTCTGGATCCAGTAGCATTTTCCACTCCACTCACTCACATAGTCAAAAACAGACATGTCGCTTACACTGATATAGTTGATAGCCCAACTGCCAGGCTTGCAGAGCAGGCACATAACAGTACTAGTGCAATGCATAATATACCTCCCAATCATTCAAGCCCAGTACATGCTCCACAGACCTGCTCAGGGGGGTGCTTGGATACTTCAAGACTAAATGTGGTTGTTCAGTCAGATGTTAAGCCACCGCCATTCTTCAGAGGTGATCATACTGACACATGTACTGTCCATGAATGGGAGGACCTGATGCAGAGTTACTTGTGCAGACGAAAGTGCAGCACTGCTGATATGTATGATGCCATAACAAGCAGACTAATGGGGAAAGCCAGGGACATTGTGAAAGTCTCACTGCGTAGCAACCCAGATATTGACCCCGATAGCAATCCTGCAGCTGTCTTTGACGTTCTGAAAAGGAATTTTAGTGAGCTCCCATACTCCGACATGCCTATGGCAGATTTTTATAGCACGCTGCCAAAAACTAATGAGAGCGCACTGGATTACTGGGTGCGACTGAACAAAGCTATCGATGTTGTCGATGAGTGTCTCCGCAGGCGGGGTAGGTGTGTTGAAGACATGAGTGCTGAAGCTGTGATGATGTTTGTTACTCACTGCCCAGACCCTCACCTCTCTCTGTCTTTCAAAAGCAAACCAGCCAGTAAATGGTCAGCATCTGAGGTCCAGGAGCGCTTGGATGACCATCAAAGGGACTTGAGACGTAGGCCCTCAGTGTGTCAGCACTCTCCTTCTACTCACAGTCCCAGCTATGTGGCGTTCACTCAGTCCACTGCCCAGTTTGACAACTCTTATGTTCAGCCAGAGGCAACATTTCACCCTGTGCTTCACCAGCCACCTGCAGCTGTGCCTGTAAATCGTGCAGAGGAGGAGCCAAGTATGCGTGAGGTGGTAAGCATGTTGAATGAGGTCATCACACTGTGCTCTGCTCCCCAGTCAGTGGCACATCGTCGTCAGCCTCAGCAGCGCCAGCAGTTGTCCCAGCCGCCAGTGTCCTCTCCTTGCCGGGTATGTAGCAGCACTGACCACTACACCTTCAGTCACTGCAGGCTACTAAAACTCTGTCGTAACTGCCTCCAACCTGGCCACTTCAAGTCTTCTTGTCCAAGTGTCACTCGTCCAGCTGCAGCCTCCGCACAGCTCGGCCGTGTGCCGTTAAACTAGAGCACCCGCGCTGTGAGAGGGCAAGCGTGGGTTGTGATACAGCCCTCACCGACCCAGATCTACTTACCATCTACAGTGACAACTGTCAGCTTTTGCCATCAGGACAGGTGCCAATTCTCATCAGTTCACAGAAACTTGAGGGGTCAAGCGAACTGTTTTATACGCCTGTGCTAGTAAGTGGCAAGGTCACCTTGAGAGGTATGTTGGACTCTGGGTCCATGTCTTGTACACTAAGTGAAGAGGCAGAGAAGAAACTTCGGTCTGCTGGTGTTCTGCCCAGTGCTCAGTTAATCCCTGATAATGTGGTGCTTGTAGGCTGTGGCGGCTTAACAACCTACCCAAAGTGTTTCTATGACCTTGAAATTGAAGTGTATAAGACAAAGTTTGTTGTACCCGCTCTAGTTGTACCAGGCCAGCGAGATGATTTCATAATTGGCACTAACGTGATTAAGTCTGTCCTACAAACCATGAGAAATGAAAAGGAATACTGGAGGCTGATTTCCTCTAAGAGTAGTGACCCTGCATGTGAGGATTTCTTAGAGCTCCTGAGCTGTGTGTCACGGTGGAAAGGCCCAGATGAGCACGACAAAGTCGGAACAGTTAAGCTGGTGCATAGCGTTACGCTCCTCCCGAAGCAAGAACACCTGGTATGGGGAAAGCTTCCTAGTGATGTTCCTGTGTCTCCAGGTTGCACAATCATTGTTGAACCCACCTCTACTCGCTCCGCTCCGAAGAATATCTTGGTAGGGAAACTTGTCACTGCTATGTGGGGTGATCGCTGGGTCCCGATGAAGATTCTTAATCCAACACTGAAACCAGTTACTCTGCAGCGCAATGCTAAAATAGCCGATGTATCACCATGTCTAGCAATGGAAGATCTGAACATCACGCAGGCACAGTGTCAGACACAGAATGCAAGCCCCAGCCCAGAGTTATATAGTAGCACGCCCACTGACGTCGTCCAGGCATTGAAAGCTGCCGGTCTGGGTGATATCGACCTGGATGGCTGTGAAGTTTCTCCTGCTGAAAGAGCCAGGCTGGCAAACCTGCTGTTGGAGTACAGTGACATCTTTTCAAAAGACTCCCTTGACTGTGGAGAGGCCAGAGGATTTGTACACCGGATTAATCTTTCGGATGATCGTCCCTTCCGGCTTCCCTATCGACGAGTCCCGCCAGCGCACTATCACAAGCTCAGGCAGGTTCTGAATGAGATGGAGGAGCGTGAAATCATCAGAAAATCAGTGAGTGACTATGCCTCCCCATTGGTCATGGTATGGAAAAAGAATGGGGACCTGCGTATCTGTACAGACTTCAGGTGGTTAAACGCTCGGACCATTAAAGATGCTCACCCACTCCCCCATCAGTCTGACTGTCTTGCTGCGCTTGGGGGCAATGCTGTTTTCAGCACCATGGACTTGACGTCAGGGTTTTATAATGTCCCACTGCATGAGGCTGATAAGAGGTTTACTGCTTTTACCACACCAATCGGCTTGTATGAGTATAACCGTTTACCTCAAGACCTGTGTAACAGCCCAGCATCCTTTATGAGGATGATGCTCAGTATCTTTGGGGACCTGAATTTTTCCAGCCTTTTGTGTTACCTTGATGATCTGCTTTCTTTTGCGCCGTCTGTTGATGAGGGTCTGGAGCGTCTGAGGACCATTTTCAACCGGCTGAGGTCCAACAACTTAAAGCTGTCACAGAAGAAGTGTTACTTCCTCAGGCGTTCTGTTAAGTTTCTGGGCCATGTAGTTAACAGTGACGGAGTGTCAGTAGATCAGGACAAGGTTGCTGTGATGTCATCCTTCATGAAGTCAGATCTTATGGAGTCAGATGGCTGCACACCATCCCAGAAGAGGATACGGTCGTTTCTGGGCATGGCCTTGTATTATCAGCACTTCATCCCAGGCTGTTCCTCCATTGCAAAACCTCTGTTTGCTTTGACTGCAGGCTCTAAGCGTAGGGGCAAAGCGGGGAAAAATGGGAATGGTGGCACGTTCCGTAAGCTGACACCACAGGACTGGACAGCTGCTTGCGATAAAGCCTTTGCTGAGCTGAAGACTGCGTTGGTCAGTTGTGTAGCCCTTGCCCATCCAGACTTCGACAAGCCTTTTATCCTCTCCACCGATGCTTCTCTTCATGGCTTAGGCGCTGTTCTCTCCCAAGTCCAAGATGGTGATGACAGAGCGAGGCCTGTAGCATTTGCAAGTAAGTCACTCAGCCGCAGCCAGGCCAACTACCCTGCACACAGACTAGAATTTTTGGCGCTGAAGTGGGCAGTGTGTGATAAGTTTAGTCATTGGCTCAAGGGCAACCAGTTCACTGTGTGGACAGATAACAATCCCCTCACATACATCATGACAAAGCCAAAGCTGGACGCCTGTGAGCAGCGCTGGGTGGCGAAGCTGGCTCCTTATAATTTCAAGATCAAGCATGTCCCAGGCAAGTTGAATGTTGCTGCTGATGCACTGAGTAGAGACCCCTTTGTCAAGCCGCTGGGCCAGCGTCT
This sequence comes from Pholidichthys leucotaenia, assembly GCA_020510985.1. Lineage (NCBI taxonomy): Eukaryota > Metazoa > Chordata > Actinopteri > Cichliformes > Pholidichthyidae > Pholidichthys > Pholidichthys leucotaenia. Next base: position 4,532,280 of record CM035843.1, on the reverse strand, counting down.
GCTTTCTGAGCCATACAGAGAACTGCTTAAGTGTGCGATTGATGTTGATGACGGATTCGTGCAAGATGTTTTTCGTTTGACGAGCCAGCCCCAAATGCTCACCGGTATGACTGGGTCTGCAGCCAGCTCTGATGTGTCCGTCTCCGAGGATGAGGTGTCAACGCTACTTGATAGCCACAGTGACTGGGGGTCTGCTGCTCGTCTCAGGGCCATGTCTGTGGTGGACCACCTGTCTGATGTTGTTCCTGTCAGCCAACCTGCTCTGCCCGCCATGTCACTACAAGAGCTGCAGTCCCACCAGCGACGTGACCCTTCCATCGCGCCTGTGCTGTTATATGTGGAGAGGAAACGGAGGCCATCTTTCCGTGAGCGCTGCAAGGAAAGCCAGTCAACTCTACAGCTCCTAAGACACTGGGACAAGCTCACCCTGCAGAATGGTGTCCTGTACAGAGTTTGTAAAGATCCCCTGACGAACCACAAACGCTTTCAGTATGTCGTGCCTGAACAACTGAGATGCGAAGCTCTGGCTGGAGTCCATGATCACGCTGGTCATCAAGGTCAAGCACGCACACTCTGTCTTGCCCGTCAGCGGTTCTTCTGGCCTGACATGGAGAGGGAGGTCCGTGATTACGTCAAAAACTGTGGCAGATGTGTGCTGAGCAAGACACCTGAGCCCGCTGCCCGAGCCCCGCTGGAGAGCATAAAGACCACCGCTCCACTGGAACTAGTCTGCATCGACTTCTGGTCTGCAGAAGATCGCAACAACAAGTCTGTAGATGTTCTTGTAATTACAGACCATTTCACAAAGCTGGCCCACGCGTTTCCTTGTCGAGACCAGACAGCAAAGAAAGTAGCTAGGACGCTGTGGGACAAGTTTTTTTGTGTTTATGGTTTCCCTGAGCGCATCCACTCTGACCAGGGAACAAGCTTCGAGAGCGATCTGATTACAGAACTTCTGGAACTTGCAGGCGTCTCTAAATCTCATACCACCCCGTATCATCCTATGGGAAATGGTGAGACTGAGAGATTCAACAGGACTCTGGGTAGCATGCTCCGCTCCTTGCCTCCTCGACAGAAACACAAGTGGCCTCAAATGGTCCAGACGATGACGTTTGTTTACAACTGCACAGCACATGAGACCACTGGCTTCGCTCCCTTCTACCTGATGTTTGGCCGTGTCCCAAGGCTGCCAGTGGACTTGATGTTTCGCAGTGTTCTGTTAGACGACACAGTGTGTGACTACAGTGCCTTTGTAGATTCCCTGTTGAAAGACCTCAAGTCTGCCATGTCTGTTGCACAGAGACACACAGAGGCAGAACAGAAACACCAGACGACCCAGTACAACAAGAGGGCTAAGGGTCAGTCATTATCAGTAGGAGACAGAGTGCTGGTGGCGAACAAGGCCTGCCGCGGCAAACGTAAGCTCGCAGACAGGTGGGGAGACACCATCTTCACAGTTGTTGCTACCAAGCCAGCGCTCCATGTTTACAGGATTCGTGACAGCAATGGGAATGAGAAAGTGGTGCACCGGAATCTGCTGTTGGGGGTCAACTTCCTACCACTGGATGAGAAGCTGGATGGAAGCTCCACGGATGATGGTGAGGTGGATGTTCATTCTACTCGGGATGGTTCCCACCCTGTGCGTGCAGCTCCCAGTGATACTATTTCTGTCTCCCCCTCGGATGACGCTGTCTCTTCCCTGGATGCAGTGGTAGGAGACCGTACGTCATCATGGGTCTCGCAACACTCAGATGCCCGAGAAGAGCTCCCAGAAAATGTGACCGAAGATCCTCCGGTGGTCGTCACTCGCTCTGAGTCTCCCCTTGAACATGGTCGTACTGACGCATCCAGTAGTCAGACACACAGTTTATCTGCACGTTCGCACAGTCCTATTTCACACACACATGCAGCACATTCTTCACACGCACCAGAAGCACCTCACACTTCTAGATTTGGTCGAGTTATTAGGCCAGTGTGTAGGTTAATTGAGTCTATGGTTTAACTCCAGTCTGTCCTTAACGATGACGTGCCAGGGAGACATGTCATCCATGTTTGAAAGAGTTTGATTTTCTTGTTCTTCTCATTGACCCAGGTTCTTAGAGGGTCGTAAGTTAGTGAAGTCCTCCTATTTTTTTTTTTCCATTTTGGTGTATTTCCCATGTCTGTATGGGCAGTAGGCCTTAGTTATGGGGTGTAAATGGCATCCCTGTTTCCTGTAAAGAATACTGAGACTTGATCAACCTTGGTTTCTTTTAGCCTAATTGGAAAGGCAGCTTTTAGTGCTGGAAAGTTTCTAATGGCCTGTATACAGAATGGATGTGTGTAGATCTTTGTGCAATTCTAGGGGGGTGAATGTAACAGGTTATAGTACTTCCATTATAATTGCACAAGATCTCTGTGTACATTTGGTTGCATACACTGACAGTGAGTATCCTGATAGTAAGCCCCTCCTCTAGCTCCCCTTGTCTGACCGGACTTCCCCTTCCTCCTTCCTGTCTTACATTTGTATGGAAGAGGTAGGTTTGATTCGTTTTAGCCCAAGGTCAATCCAGTTATTATTTACGTTAATATATGTCATCCATTAGTTTCTTTTATCAGGTTTCATTTACAATCAATATATGTGTATTATTGTTGGGTTCTTTTTGTTGACTAAAGTCTAATTCTGTATTATTTATGTTTTGTGTCATGACATGGATGCTAGTTTTGCTGAGTGCTAGCTGTGACGCTGTTTGGAGGACTCACTGTATTTCATGTTGTCAACAGGTGCGCCATAATTATTATTTCTATTTTAAACATATGTATATCTCTTTTGCCTGTCTTACATTTGTATGGAAGAGTTTTGCTGAGTGCTAGCTGTGACGCTGTTTGGAGGACTCACTGTATTTCATGTTGTCAACAGAAAATAAACAGCAGCAAGTGAACGTTTGGGTCGTCACCTTTAATATAAAAACAAAACACAACGCAGAAGTTTCTCCTCGTTACATATATGATGGCAAGGATTGGTCATATTGTATTGGGTTGCCTGAAACAGCGGTTATTAATTTCTCCTTCAAGTCTTCACAACAACAGGTAATGTACAGATCTGCTTGTCTTTCCCTCCCCTCCCTCCCCTCTCACCTTCTCCTCCAGCTGGCTGGTTCACTGTATTGGTCAACGGGTCCGGCTGTGGGAGGTCTTCAGCTCTCGGCTGCTACTGGACAATATGGCGTCCTTGGTCTCCATATCTTTAAAACAAACTAGCGAGAAGTGTTTCTAACAACATTTTGTGAGAGAAATAGCAGGTTCAGTTAATTAATCAGTCGTTATTTGACATCAAAAACTGCTGGTGTAAAAGTTCAGGACATCTTTCTTCCGGCCTTCAGAGAGAGCAGTCGCATTTTCTCTCCCTCCTCCTCCTGCCTCCTGACTTCCCGACCCAGCTCCTGCTTGCTGCGTCTGAGTGAGTGTCTGTGCCGTTCTCCTTCTCGCTGATCTCAACCCAAATGGAAAAATGGATCAAGTTGGGCTTTAAATGCAATTGACACCACTTTAAAAAAAAAGATCGGGCTAGGGGGAGCCCTGGACTCACAGACAATTGGGAATTCATGGGTCTGTGTGATTCGACTGAGATGCGGAAGACATCTCTATTTGTTTGGCTTGATCACAGGATTTCTATTTTGGCTCTGGAGTTCCTGATGTATCAGAAATTAAAGTTGGGAGAGCTGATCAAAGCGGACCCGGCAACGCTCCTTCAACAACAAATTCGACCAGTCAGGGAGTGCACTGATAGTGGCAATGGTGAACTGAATGATGGTTGATTCAGAAGAATGGTATACTTCTGGAGTCGCTGGTGCTCTCCATGGAATGATTTTAAAGCCTGTGTAATTTGATTTGAATTGTGAAGCACAGAACAAGAGAGAAGAAAATTCTACACTCTAAGTCTGTGCAAATTCGGCCTTGATCGGCGCCCCTGGACAACTCACTCCTCCAGAGTTGAGATAAGCGGATGTGTGAGCTGGCTGCTTAACCCAAACACTGCTGCTGCTGTGCAATAATTAGAGCTCTCCAAGGACAGCGTTCATGAGACTAACATGGAGTTTTTACCATCTGGCATGAAGAAGAGATTATCTCTGGGACATGACTATCTGTGTTTATAAACATGAACTTATAACATCCATCGTTGCCTAGGAGACTATTTTTGTTGTACTTCAGTAACTGATATACCCACACACTGCACACACACTGGCATCATATACTGATATACACATACTGCCTCTCTCTGCTGCCCTTGTCCTTGTGAGGTCTGATTGTCTGCTCTGTGCCATAGAGAGTTTTTTTTCTCTGTAATCATAATTTAGTTTACACAATTATAATCTGTATTTTGATAAGGAAGTTTTTTTACCTCCGCCCATTGTGTCATTCTACCCTTCCCTTATCTTCCCTTATCCCCAACCTTTTTGATTAGGCGCCTTGTTACGGCTGCCGTGTCGTTGTGATGCGCTTACATAGCGCGCCAATGTCAAGTCAAATTCCTCGTGTGTTTCTAACATGCTTGGCAATAAAGCTTTTTCTGATTCTGATTTCTGATTCTGTTGCCTCCAGTTCATGACTATATGGAAAAATTTTTACCGAGGGAAATCTTATTTGCAAATGAGCTGTAGGGAACCCACGGGCAACTCGGCACAACACAGTATGGTTTTCAACAACTCCGCACCCAAATGATTTCCGCTGCATTTCCAATATACAATGAATGGGAAGCGGAAAAATTACGGAACCAGAGGACACATAGCTTTAACCCTTTGAGTGTGAAAATTTGCATGCCCCTAGTGGCAGAGCATGGCACTGCACCTGCCTTCTCACTCTGACTTTGTCAAAAGTGAGAAATTTCTGTTTTTTTTTTAATGTACTGATTTCTTGTTCATATATTTTGAAGATAAGATGAGGTACCTCTGTACAAAAACTAGTGTCAAAAGACTGAACCATTTTTTTGTGTAAATACGTCCAAAGTCCAGTTTTGACTGAGTTATGGAATTTAAAGAGGTACTGCAACATTATGCAAATTAGACGCGTAAATTTGTTCCTATCTGAAACTTTGGATCATATTTTACATCTTTCTAATTGACAGTAAGTCATTATCTCTTACCACTTTCAAGTTATAGCCTTGGAAATCTGAACTATTTTATTGACAAAAAATATTTACCACTCTTGACCACTAGGGGGTATGTTGCAGTTTGGCAACATACACACTCAGAGGGTTAAGATTTCTATGGATGATGGCCACGATATCTGTGTTCATTGCTGCAGTCTGGACCATGCATGCATTGCCAGCAGGGATTCGGCATCATGTATGAATTTCTTTATACTACCAAACTGGGCAAGCAAAGCCAGGGTGCTGTCTGTCTCTCGCAAGCATCCAGCCAGCCCCATGAGGCATCCACAGCAGAAGAAGCTGCCAAAGGGAGTGGCACAGACTGGCCAAAAATAGGGTGGAGTCTCCACCATGGGAGGGGTAGCAATGCCCTGCCCAGTGGCTGTGGTTCCAACCCCACCAACTGCCCAGCACCCCACCTCCCCCCCCCCCCCAGTAGAGCAAGGAAGGTGGAACCTGATACATCCCACATCAGAGGGGTCAGATGTAGAGGAAATTGATGTCCTGGGCTCTGGTTTAGAGGGTGACAACCTCCCACTTAGCCAAGGGATAATAGAAGCAAAGGAGTCAGAGGAGGAGGTGGAGCAGCCACCCCCCGTCCTTGACCAAATAATTGCTATGGCCACTCAAGCATTAGGGATAGAGATGCCAGTTAAACAGGAAGAACCTTCTTGATTTGATGATAAGAGCACATCCTCGGACCTGACCAGCAATGGGCTTCAGATGGTCTAGCAAATTGTTTAATCGCAACATCCTCCACAACAGTACCATCCCTCCCTGATATGGAGGATGTTGTGCTTTGGTGTTCTGCCCTGGCTGAGAGGTAACTCTGCCCAGTAAGAGCCCTTGCGGCTCATTCTGTTGGACACGATAGGCCCATCCATTTCCTCTTCCTCTTCGGAGGCCTCGTCAGAAGACTCTTCTGTGTCTGACTGATATTGTTCATGGGGGCGGGTTGATTTCTCGGTGGCCTGACAACTCCAAGTGGACAATAGTTTGGGTCCTCTATTGGGTCCTCTTCATCTGAAATGTCAGATGCTGAGTCACCAGTCATTGTAATCTCTCCCATCTCAATACCTATTGTCCTCATCTGTTTACCCTCTCTGTTTACCCTCGGCATCCAGTCTGTGATGTTAATTGCAGCGTCTACAGTGTTACTTATAACTGTGGTGACATTTCAATGGGACAGCTTTGAGAAATGCTTGGGGTCATTTTTGACCCCACATATGGAATAGTGTGGTACTGATACAAAAAATGCAGTTAAATTACAAAGATATTGCAAAAAAAAAAAACAACCACAGGGGTCATTGTTACCCCACTTATGCATCTAAGGGTTAAACAATTTGCTAGACCATCTGAAGCCCGTCGCTGGTCAGGTCTTTGTAGACGGCTGGCAAGTGTGCATGACCAAGAAAGGATCAGTTTCAAGCAACTCTCCCCTATGGATCAGGCCTTGGGGGCTTTGGTGTCACCATCTAGCTCGGTCCTCGGCAATACGAGCTTCCTGAGTAAGAACACTAGGACAATGGATGACATGCTAGCTAGAATACATAGTGCTGTGGCTTTCCACGGGGGCAATTTTGGCCTTAAACCAGCCCAGCTGGCTAGGCTGCTTTGCAAGGGGTTGGACACTGTGGCTGAGATTCAACAGGTTTCAGCTTTTTTAGCAAAACTGATGAAAGATCATGCAGTGGCAACTGGCAGAGTCATTGCTTCCTTTAGAAGGGCTAGGCGCCACCTCTGGCTCTCACAGTCCTGGCTCCAGGGCAGAGATCAGGCCTACCTGTTCACGGTGCCTGTAGTACAATCCACCCAGTTTGGACCAGATGCTAGCTTGGTGTTACAGCAGGCTCGGGAAGCCCGTTGCTGTGCTCAAGAAATGTCAGGCATGCTCAGGCCCTTGGGTAGTTTCCACCATGACCCAGGGTTATTTCCTATAGTCCCTGTGCTGACTTCCTGTTACAAGGTCAGCAACCCCTTTGGTGGTGACAGACCCTCAGTGCAGAGAGGTCCTGGAGGCAGAAATCTCCACCTTCCTGGCCAAGAGGGTTGTCAGGGAGGTGACGGTCAATCAGCAGGCTGGGTTCTACTGTTTCTATTTTCTTATACCCAAGAAGGATGAAAAACTTAAGACCAATTCTGGATTCGATCCTCGGACGTTTGTGCCCTCTGGGGGTTGGTGGCGCTGCCTTGCCTGCTCGGAGTTCCCGGGGGGAGAGCTGCTCCAAACGGCCCTCTGCTTCATATGTTTCCTGACAAACCACTCACATGCACACACTTATTTTGCACACTGTAGGGAGCTTGGAATAAAGAAGCGAAGTGATTTTATAAATCAAGATTTATTATCAGCTTCACCTCCCAAACATGTCTCATCTCGATGCAGAAGCAGAAGAAGAGCTCGAGCGCAGTCAGACCTTCATACTTATACCCACACTCAACAAAAGACATTGCATATCAAAGCTGACATCCCGCATTAACGTAATCCCCCTCCATTGTCCTCTATCTCCTCCACCTGACCCTGGGTGGTCAGGAAGTTTGATCCGGTCTCCACCGCTGCGACTCAGTCTGTTCTTTGTTCTTCGCCGGTGGTAGAGACCTCTTGTCCTGTTCTGAGGCGTGAGGTCATTCCACATATGTAATCACTAAACATTCTAATATGTCTATACATATGTAGGTATGGAATATATGATTAATATAAGCCACACACGCGTTCTCATAGATATGCATGCAGACATTCACACACAAGTGTCTCTCCTTTAACAGGTGCGGAAACCAGACTCATGTTGAGACATCTTCGGTGGAAGAAGCAGTTTGTCTTTTGTTTGTTTTAGTTGTTGGTTTGTTTGTTTTTGTTTTTGTTTTTGGTTTTTTTTGTCTGTTCCCCTCCTTTGTCTTTTCCCCCTCCACACACTTCCTTTCCCTCTTCCCCAACCTGTTGGGTCTTCCATGGGTGAAATAATTAAAATAAAATATTAAAAGTTATTACAGGAGGAGTTTACAACAATACACAATACACAGTCAGGTACTGTATAAGCTCCTCTTGGCAAAGTAAATCTGTTTTGGCACAATAAGGGTGACAGATCCCTGTTCTGTTTGCCTAGCTGCCTGACAGGACGGGGGGTGGGGGGGACCGGTTCTGGATTTAAGAGAGCTCAAAAAGTTCTTGAGGCCTCTGTGATTCAAGATGCTGATGTTACCACGGCTATTCTCCAGGGTGATTGGTTTGCCACTATCAACCTGGAGGATGCATACTTTCAAATCCCAATATGAAAGGGACACAGACTTCACTCCAGGTTTGCCTTCAGAGGCAGGACAGTTTTGCATACTCCCATTTGGCATCTCACTAGCCCCATGCACGTTCACAAGGTGCATGGATGCTGTGTTAGGACCCCTACAAACAGAAGGTCTTCCCATTCTCAACTATTTGGATGATTGGTTGATTTGTGCATATTCAGAGGACCAGGGTAACAGAGATGTCGCCAGGCTCCTGCTGCACTTAAAATATCTAGACCTGCATCTCAACAAGAGGAATAGCAGGCTTTGTCCCTCTCAGGTTTAGTGGTTTATGTGGACACAAATATGTGGACACAAATATAAATATAAACATACAGTACATGTGACAAGGAATGAAGATTTCTTTTCATTACCAGCACACATAAACTCATTCAAGGCACCAGTCCAGAACAAATAGAAAATGTTATTAATAATTCAATATTTGTACCAGAGATGAATCAGTCTAAAACAACCTGTGAGTTCTTTCTGCTTTTAATCTAGATGGGCATGAAATAACAATAACCCCAATGATCATTTTTAGCAGTTTCATATGAAATTTCAGGATAGATGAACACATTCAGATGACTTCAAGACAGTGAATTCAACATGTATCATGAACATATTAAAATGTTAATGGATTACTGAGCATTACTTGTTTTATCAAACATGTGTGGAACCAAAGAAAAACAAAGCTTAAATTGGCAATGTAATGGAAAATTAAAAACCATAAAATAGCTGTAAAATATAATAGTTAGGAAAATTGGATACATTTTAATGAAGAAAATTATGATAAAAATTAGTGTATAATAAGGAAAATTTGTGTTACTCTGAAAGGGAACAGAGATTTATGAAAAGATAAATGTATGAAGTTCTGAAAGGAGTTCGAAGATGGTAGGTTTCTAGAGTGATGGCGACCGGCATATCCTGGCAAAATGGTTTATGCGCCCACACGTACTACACCATTTTCCTCTTGCCAGGCAAACTCGTGCTCTGCTCTGGTGTGTCAGGGACCCACAACCCCTGCAGATGGGGCCTCTCGGAGCAGATCTTCAGTTCACTGCATTAGCCTCATACTCTTCTGCCGTGCACTCTTCATCCTCCGTGTCCACCGCATTGGCCAACGTCATTTGTTCGGGCGACCTCTGTGTCTGGCACCAATTTAGCTCCAAAGCTAACTTTTCCACTGCCTCCAACTGGAGTGCTAGCTCAACTGCTCTAGGTAGTGTAAGGTCATTAGGCGCCATTAGCAAACTAGCTCATATCCCAACATTACATGTGTGCTCGGCCAATTGGTCCTGCACCATTTCATCCTCCAGTGGCCTAAAACGGCACACACTAGCTAACTGTCTCAGGTCAGCGACAAACTGCTGTATTGGCTCAGCGACTATCTGTCATCTCTGGCGAAAGTGAATCCATCGTACTGTCGGTGTGTGGTGAAATAATTAGCTTGCATCTCCACAACCTCCTCATATGAGTCCGTCATGTTGAGCGTGCGGAGAATCCTTTGGCCCTCTATGCCTAGGTCGTGGACAAGCAGCGCTTGCATCCTCACCTTATCCAACTTTCCCAGTTCAAACATCTGTGATCTGTAATATACGTCTCAAACATCTCCAGCCATTGTGACCATGGAACTGGTGGTTTCCCTGGGAGCTCAAGGAAAGACCACAGCAGTGTTACGCACTCCTCCATGGTTTATCCTCCGTTGCCAAATGTTGTCCACAAATCTGTCAGTAAAGAGACGAATGAGGATGCTGCACTGGAACTGAGCTTTATTACTGAACTGGGTACACGGCATTACACACACTGTACTGTACCAAGTCGCCTGGGCAAGAGAGCTCTGTAATGGCAGACTCTCCCATGTATATGCCGGCGTGATGATGTCACCAGCCGGCTGCATCATCACACCACATATGACCACAAATTCCATCATGACACTGGCTACTGCTCTTTTGGATCACAACCGTAGAAGTATAGAACCGTATATTCGGCACACTGGTCGTCGTCTCAGTTTCTACTCAGAAAAAGGAATTTTACATCTGGCCAGGTTGTCAAATTCTGAATATTTTGTTTATAGTTAAAAGTCCGTTCAGAACAACAAATTTGATAAATAATAAAAACAAACAACAAAGTCCAGATCTTGCGATGTGTTGTGGTCAGAACAAAGTTAAGTTTGGTGGAAATCAAAACAAAATCTTCTTAGCACTGTCATCATCATCATCATCATCATCATCATCATCATCATCATCATCATCATCATCATAGCAGTCTGTCGTGGGCAGCAATGACTGTTTCATTTAGGTCTGATCAGATTCCTCCACACAGCTCTGTCCTTAGCCTTCTGCTGCCAGGAAATCCTGTCTATGTCAAACTTCTTCAAGTTTCTTTTTACAGTGTCTTTAAATCTGAGCCTTGATCTACCCTGATTGCGTTTGCCCTCACATAACTGTGAGCAGAGTAACTGCCGAGGGAGATGCTGGTAGTCCATGCTCTCAACATGTCCGAGCCATCTCAGGTTCATCTGTATTAGCATGTCCTCCATTGATGGTAGACCAGCTCGTTTCAACACTTCTATGTTGGTTATCTTGTCTTTCCTTGAGATGTTCATTATGGCTCGAAGGTGTCTCATCATGTATGCATGGAGTTTCTTCACCTGCACTCTGTACACAGTCCAAGTTTCAGCACCATACAATAGAGTAGCCAGTACTGTCACTCTGTACACTTTGCATTTCAAACGGATAGACCCATGTCGATTGTTCCACAGTCTCTCCCTCAACTTTCCAAACACAGCACTCGCTCTTCCCATTCTGAGAGATAGTTCATCCTCCAGCCTAGGATTCTCTGAAACAGTACTCCCTAGATACTTGAAAGTCTTGCACTTGACTAGTGGCTCTGTACTAATGCTGATCTCTTCTGGTAGTGATGTTGATAATTGGAACTTTGGTGGTTGATAAAGGCACTCTCACTTCTTGATGTTGATTTTGAGGCTGAATTGGCTAGCTGCTCTTGGAAATCGCTCCACTAAAGATTGCATATCTTCCACGCTGTGTGCAACTAGAGCACTGTCATCTGCAAAGAGCATTTCTCTTTTAACTTTTTTTGATGTCTTACTCTTGGCTTTAAACTATGCCACATTGAACAAGTCTGCTTCTTTCCTTGTGTGAATGTATACTCCTTCTGAAGCGTCTTTGAAGGCCACCTCAAGCATGGCTACCAGATATAGCGAGAAGAGTGTAGGCGCCAGCACACACCCTTGTTTCACCCCGTTGCTGACTGAAAAGTCTTTAGATACCAAACCACTCATTGCCACGTTTGCTTGCATACCTGTATGGAGTGCCTCGATCAGGCTGACAAACTTCTCTCTACAGCCATACAGTATTTCTTGAGTACCTGCCAAAGTCCTTGTCATGAAACAGTATTGAAGGCTTTACTGAAGTCTATGAAGACTACATAAAGCGGCATGTTAAGATAAGATAAGATAAGATAAGCCTTTATTAGTCCCACAATGGGGAAATTCCAGGATTGCAACAGCATAGGGATAGCAACACTCAGAGCAACAATCAGAAGGCAAGAAAAAACAACATCTAGTAAACATATGTCCATATTACTATAAATGTATATATATATAGACACACAGTGCAGAGCATTATGGCTGGTGAATGTGCAGCAGAAAGTCTAAGCTCTCTCTGTTCTGTTCAATACACTTTTCTTGAACCTGTTTCAAGCAGAAAATCATGTCCATTGTGCATCTTCCACTTCTAAAGCTGCATTGGGTTTCTGGTAGTACTTTTTGCGAGATGTGTTCATTGAGTCTGTTTAGTAGTACACGTGAGAGAATCTTACCAACAGTGGCTAGCAGTGATATACCTCGGTAATTTCCACAATCTTTCCTGTCACCTTTCTTGAACAAAGGCACAATACTTGCATCCTTCCAGTCTTGAGGTACTTTCTGGGCATCCCATATCTCTTAGATGAGCTTGTGCAGGCAGTTGGTCAGCTGAACACCACCAAATTTCCACACTTCTGCTGGAATTCCATCACTTCCTGGAGCTTTTCCATCCTGTGTTGTCCTGATAGCTGCCATTAGTTCATCGAAATTTGGTGGTTCATCCAGACTTGATACAGCTGGTTGCTGCACTAGAGCTTCATTAGCCTCTTCAGTGAGATCTCCAGGGTTGTTTAGTAGTTGGTCAAAGTGGTCTGCAAGTCTGTCCAGGATCTTGTCTTTCTCCTGCAATACCGTTTCATCATCCATAGCCTTTAGTTGGATCAATCCTCTCGGTTTAGGGCTGTAGATTTCTCTCAAACCTGTGAAGAATGTTTTCATGTCCTCTCTGTCTGCTGCAGTTTGAAGTTCCTCCGCTTTTTCATCCCACCAGTTGGGCCTCATCTCTCTGGTGTACTTCTGTAGCTCACTTTGAGCCTTTGAGTATTTCTTCTTCTTCGACCTTGTGTTACACTGTAGGTTTTTCTGCCTAGCTGTATGCCTCACTTCTAGTAGTTTCTTCAGGTGGTCATCATGCTCATCAAACCAATCTTGATGTTTCCTCTCAGGGTGGCCTAATACATCACTTGCAGTCTGATACACCGTATCCTTCAGTGTTGCCCATTTCTCTTCTATGTCATTCTCTTAGTTGTTGCTGTCCCAGTCTTTCAAGTTTTCATCCATTTTCTGTGTAAGTTCTTCCTGCTTCTTTTGGCCTTTCGGTGTACTAGTGTTTAGCTTCTGTGGTGGCTTCACACCCATCCTGCAGTGCTGTTTTCATCTGCAAATCCTTAATCTAGATCTCAGCATAACATGATCAGTGCCACAGTCCGCGCCTCTCATTGCTCTGGTGTCCAATACATCTCTTATATCTCTCTGCCTGATTATGATTTAGTCTAATAAGTGCCAGTGCTTGGATCTTGGGTGCATCCATGTCTTCTTGTGTGTGTCCTTGTGCTTAAATAGAGTATTGGTTATCACAAGGTTTTTCTCTGAACATAGTGCAAGTAGAAGTTCTCCATTAGCATTGCACTTGCCTACTCCATGACTGCCTAGCACTCCTTTCCATTTCTCAGTGTCCACACCAACTCTGGCATTAAAATCTCCAATGAGTATCAGCCTGTCATCAGTCGGTACACGCCTGATAGTCTCATGTAAATCACTGTAGAACTTTTCCTTCACCTCCTCTGTGTTGGTCATTGTTGGGGCATATACACTGATGAGTGTGTGGCATACATCTTCCGCTGTAGTGGGAGTCTCATAGACATTATCCTGTCGTTGGTTGGCACCGATTCCTCATCAAGCATTGCTGCTATCTCCTTTCTAACTGCAAAACCCACTCCTGCTTCTCTCCTTTCTTGAGTTGATCTCCCACTCCAAAAGAAGATGTACCCATGGTCTTCCAAGCTGTCATATCCAGGCAATCTTGTTTCACTAAGTGCAACTATGTCTACATTGTACCTGATAATTTCCGGGGCCACAAGCGCACTCTGTCTTTCTGGGCGCTGTGATGTTGTTCTGTCCAACAGAGTGCGTACATTCCATTCTGCTACACACAAGGCTGCTGTTTTCCTCTTCTTTTGTCTTCCTGCTCCTAGCTTACTTTTCACTGCCTTTTGGAGTGTGAACAGATCAGCGTGGACCTTCCAAGCCCGGGTGACGTCTGAGCCGGTATGAGTTGCTTTCTTACTGACCATTTCATGAAACTGCTTGCAGAGTATTTGAGTACTGCTAGCTTTTGCTGGACTAGCAGCACATTCTTGGCAGATAAAGGTGTTATCAGTGGCAAGGACAAGCCAAGACAAACTGACTCCAGTATCTGTTGCAGTGACTGACCAGATGATAAGTTTATCTCTGCTCTTTGTGTAGTGCATGTCACGATGCACCGACTGGCACAGTCCACCACAGACCTTGCGACAGATGTGTTTATCTGCCAGGATGTCCAGTCTCACCCCATGTAACTGGGAGTGGTCCACCACAGACCTGTGGCAGATATTGTTTTAAGTTCTGCCAGGATGCTCTGTTTCACCCTCCATGCCCTTGGAAGGGCAACAGCCCGACCCATCAGAAAGATAATTCCGTTTTTTATGGTTATCCGGTGGCAAGTAAGCCAGTGCCTGACTCCTGTGTGGAGTCTGCAGCACTCTGACTGTCTTGGCTACTGGAGACAATGGTTCAGCAGTATTTTAAGAAAAAAGGTGTAAAAAAATTGAAAAGCGTGTAAGAGATGGAATAGGGCGAGGGGCTCCTTCCAACTCCAGGACGTCAGACGCAGAGCTGATAGCTAGCACAGTGGCGTTGTAGCCGATGTTTGTAACCAGATGCAACCAGACATTAGGATTAGAGAGGAGGAAAAATTAGAAGAATATTAATTGGATAGTATTACATCTTTAAATAAAAGGAGAAAATTAATGATGGATGAATTTTTACAATTGATTTTTTTTTCCAAATACATAATTTAAAGTTCTAATAAAGAAATGATCCTTTCCATGTGTTTCCTCATATATAAACTATAGAATTTATAGAAAATGTATATCGGCAATATATCATTATTGGAGTATAAGGTTGCTTATATCAGAATCTTAAAACTGGAAATATCACGCAGCCCTACTCCCCAGGTGTCCCCCTTTAGCATTCATTTGCCCACAACATCCTCCTCTGTACTCTTTGCTGGTTGATGGAAATTTTAAAAATGTATATTTCTGCCAGTCTTTCTCATCTTTCATCAGATGGTGATGCCTGCATGAGTCCATACGTCACCTTTCGGCATTTTGCTGATGAGATTCAGCAGCTGGTGTGGTCAGACTTGTTTGACCCTAAACTTCCCCTGTGTTGCTGTCAGTCAGGTCACTTCCTGCTGTGACTGGCAGAATTCAACAAAAACCCTCTTTTTGCTCAATTCTGATTTCATTTTGAGAAGGTGAGAACAATCTAACAGCTTTTGTGGTTGTTCTGTTTTCATTTCACAAACATCATATTAAAAGAACGATTCAGGATAACTGATCTGATGTTACTTGGTTTTTCCTTTGGATTATTTTGGTCACAGCTGGAAATAAGAGCTGGAAGTTATGGAAAAATCACCTGCCTTTACAGTTTGTATTGTGTTGATTTATTGAAAAGTCAATGTGATCATTTCTGTAAAACAAACATTACTGGTCAAAAAGCAACAGCTAAATCTGGTACTTTATTTTAAACAGTGCATAATGGGGCACATTAATGCAAATACACCCTGATATTTTCCCTCATGTATTATTTTCTTCATGTAACCCCTACACTGAAATGTCCAAACAAAGAACAGTTTATGCTGAGATTTTATCAACTCCAACAACCAACACCAACGCGCTCTATAAGAAGGGGAAGAGCAGACTGTTCCTCCTGAGGAGACTCAGGTCTTTTGGAGTGCAAGGGGCGCTCCTGAAGACCTTCTATGATTCGGTGGTGGCATCAACCATCACATATGGAGTGGTCTGCTGGGGCAGCGGCATCATGACAGCTGACAGGAAGAGACTGAACAGGCTGATCAACAAAGCAGCTCTGTTCTGTGGCGATGCTTCGACCTTGATCGTCACTTCCTTGTGGTAACGTATCGTCACTTCCTGTTTTGCTGTCTGCCTGTGTGGTTTGCTCTCCAGCTCTCGAGCCACTAGCTATGGCTACTAGCTCTCTTTCCTCTCCTCCTCTGGTGTGCTCTCTCTGTCAGATGTTTAGCTACACCTCTGCCTCTTTTAGTGATAACAGTAAATGTAATAAATGTTGTCTTTTTGAGGCGCTCGAGGCGAGGTTGTCTGATTTGGAATCCCGGCTCCGCTGCATTGAAACACCGTCTGCGCCAGTTAATCTCGACGGACGCCCATTAGCTGCAGCGGAGCTAGCTAGCTTAGGTCCCCCTGTCACCGGTTCCCCGGCTCTCCTCTGCAGCGAGGAGACTGGGTGGGTGACGGTGAGAAGGAAGCCTAGTCGCAAAGCCCCGGTTCACCACCAACCTGTTCACGTTTCTAATCGTTTTTCCCCGCTCAGCGACACACCCGCTGAGGAAAAAACTCTGATCATTGGCGACTCTGTAGTCAGAAACGTGAACCTAGAGACTCCATCGGCCATAGTCACATGCATTCCTGGGGCCAGAGCAGGCGACATCGAGTCAAATTTGAAAATGCTGGCTAAAAGTAACTGTAAATATTCCACAATTGTTATTCACGCCGGCATTAATGACATCCGTCTCCGGCAGTCGGAAGTCACGAAACTTAATATAGAATCGGTGTGTGACTTTGCAAAAACGATGTCTGCCAATGTAGTATTCTCTGGGCCCCTCCCCAATCTGACCAGTGATGACATGTTTAGTCGCTCGTCATCCTTGAACCGCTGGCTGTCTGTGTGGTGTCCTGCAAATGACGTGGGCTACATTGACAATTGGAGCTCTTTTTGGGGAAAACCTGGTCTTATGAGACGAGACAGCATTCATCCCACTTTGGATGGTGCTTCTCATTTATCTAACAATCTGGCATCTTTTTTATCCAAATTTCCAAAACCATGACTACTCAGAGTTGGGACCAGGAAGCAGAGTCGCAGTCTTACACGCCTCTCTGCAGCTCCTCTTCATCCGCCACCCCTCAGCTTAGCCCCTGTCTTCCCCATCAGAGAATCGTTGTCTGCTCCCTCCAAAGTAAATAAAAATATAATGTATAAGCATCCCAAAGTGATAAAGCAAAATATTGGTAAAACTCAAATTAAACATAAAGCCTCTAAATTGAATGATTTGGCCTCTGTTCCTCCTCATAATTTAAAA
Organism: Pholidichthys leucotaenia; assembly: GCA_020510985.1. Lineage (NCBI taxonomy): Eukaryota > Metazoa > Chordata > Actinopteri > Cichliformes > Pholidichthyidae > Pholidichthys > Pholidichthys leucotaenia. Next base: position 4,515,114 of record CM035843.1, on the reverse strand, counting down.
ATTAAGATAAGATAAGATAAGATAAGATAAGCCTTTATTAGTCCCACAACGGGGAAATTCCAGGATTGCAAAAGCACAGGGATAGCAACACTCAGAGCAACAATCAGAAGGCAAGAAAAAAAAAAAAAACAAAACAAAAAACAAGCAAGCAAGAGCAGCTAATATACATATGTACATATTACTATAAAATATATATATACACACACACACACACACACACACACAGACACACAGTGCAGAGCATTGTAGCTGGATGGAATAAATATATGAATATATTGTGACGTAGCAGGGTTCACACAAAGAAAGAGGAGCAAGATGGTTGTGATGAACAGGCTTTATTTACACACCACCAACCCCCAACCTCCACTTAGTACGCAGAGCAGTGGAGGTCATTCCCACAGACCTCTGTTTACATTACGGTTACACACACATGATACATCTTGCCCTAATCCTGCTAAACACTGCTGGGTCATTATAATGCAGTTATAATGACACAGCAGTATAACCCAGAAATAACACATTTAACACACACAGTAACGTTTCAAACTGGCAAAGCATGCTGGGAAATCCCTGGCCCCCTTAAAATGGCCCCGACGTTACACTGCCCCCCTTTCCTGGACTGGTTTCTGTCCCCAGAAAAATTAAAGTCCAATTTAAAAGTCCAATACAAACTCATCCAGGTGTCGGGGCGGTCTTCGGCGCCGGTGGCCAACACGTACAAGCCCCCTAGTGTCCATCCGGGTCTCGGTCGGGGTATCGGGCCGGGATGGAAGCTCCGGTCCGTCCACCAGCGGTGCAGATGGCCGATACGGGGCGAGACGGTCACGATGAAGGACCACAACCCGGTCCCTTTTTCTAAGCCTCACCCTGTACACCACATCTGACAGTCTCTCCAGGACCACGCATGGCCCCGACCACTGGCTCGCCAGCTTCGGTGATCGTCCTCTCTTCCTCTCAGGGCAGAAAACCCAGACTCGATCCCCCGGTGCAAAGTCCCTCCCCTGGCAGCGGGAGTCGTACGCTCGCTTCTGCCGACCCCCTGCCGCTGCCAGGGCCTCTCGAGCCAGCTCGTGCACCGTGTGGAGACGTTCTTTCAAACAAAAAAAATAATCCAATCCGGGTTTTCCTTCCACCTCCGGCTCGGGGGGGCAACCGAATACCAAATCCACCGGTGTGCGCAGCTCGCGTCCAAACATGAGCGCCGCAGGGGTGCACCGGGTAGATTCCTGAGCTGCCGTCCGGTACGCCCACAAAACAAAAGGCAGGTGCAGGTCCCAGTCTCGCTGTCGCTGGTCCACTAGGATAGCAAGCTGGGTGGTGAGGGTCCGGTTGAATCGTTCGACCAGGCCGTCGCTCTGTGGATGCAGTGGGGTGGTCCGGGTCTTCCGGATGCCCAGCCGTTTGCAGACCTCTCCGAAGACCTCCGCCTCGAAGTTCCGACCCTGATCGCTGTGCAGCTCCTCCGGTGCACCAAAACGACAGAACATTTCATCCACCAGCTTTGATGCCGTCGTAGTGGCGCTCTGATCCGGGACCGCGTACGCCTCTGGCCACTTAGTGAAATAATCCATCGCGACCAGCACGTAGCGGTTCCCCCGGTCCGTGGTCGGGAAAGGGCCCAGGATGTCCACTCCCACTCGCTCCATCGGTGCTCCCACCCGGTACTGCTGCAGGGGAGCGTGGGATCGCTGAGTTGGTCCCTTCTGAGCTGTGCATGTGTCGCAGCGATGAACGTGGAGCTCCACGTCCTGATGACAGCCAGGCCAGTAGAACCGGGCCCGAAGGCGCTGCAGCGTCTTTGTCACCCCGAAGTGGCCCGCTCCTACCGCCCCATGAACCAGCTGGAGTACTTTGGGCCGGAGTCGACGAGGAACCAGCAGCTGCCAAATGTGCCGCTGCCCAGCTGGAGTCTGCCACTGTCTATACACCACGCCCTCGTGACAGCGGAGGTTGGCCCACTGGGAGTGCAGGGCCTTAGTCTCTGGGTCCAGCGGTGACACAACCTCCCAGGCGGGCCGCTGTCCTGCGACCAGCCACTGCCGAACCCGCGAAATGACCGGGTCTCTGTCCTGCTCGCTCTGCAGCTGCTGCGTGCCAAGAACCTCTGTGACGTCATCGCTGGGGAGAACTGCCTGATCATCTGAGGAGGGGCTGTGCGTCGCTGCGTGATTCCTGCTCGCAGCGGCTCGGAGAGCGGCAGCCCGTGGGGCGATTTGGTCCCGATCTTCAGCCCGTTGACAGTGACGACACTCCTCTGTCGCGCAGGGGCGCCGAGACAGCGCGTCAGCGTTGGCATGGAGGCGGCCTGCCCGATGCACAATCTGGAAATTATAATCCTGCAGTGCCTCCAGCCACCTCGCCAACTGTCCATCCGGTTCTTTGAAATTTAACAACCAGGTCAGGGAAGCGTGGTCCGTCCTGAGCTGGAACCTCCCCCCGTACACATACGGGCGGAAGTGACGCAGTCCTTGAATGACAGCCAGCAGCTCTCTGCGGGTCACACAGTAATTTCTCTCGGCTCTGCTGAGAGTGCGGCTGAAGAAAGCGACTGCCTGCTCTCCGTGTTCTCCCTCCTGGGATAGCACCGCCCCGATGCCCTGGTTGCTGGCGTCCGTGTCCACAATGAAAGGGCGGCTCGGGTCAGGATACCGCAGGACGGGGGCTCTGATGAGCGCTGCGCGAAGCTGGCAGAAAGCAGCAGCACAGCTGTCACTCCACTGGAACAGGCGTCCTTTCTGCGTCAGCTGATGCAGCGGGCTGGCAATGGTGGCGAAGTCTTTCACAAACTTCCTATAATAGGAGGCCAATCCAAGAAAACTCCTCAGTTCTCCAACGTTCCGCGGCACCGGCCAGTCTCTCACTGTTGCCACTTTTTCCGGGTCAGTGGCGACCCCCGCTGCGCTGATGACGTGGCCCAAAAAGGTGGTCTCTCGCCGGAACAGGTGGCATTTCCTAGGGTGTAACCGTAGCCCCGCCTGCTGGATGGCTCCCAGCACCTCTCGGAGATTTGACAGGGCGCTGTCAAAATCAGCTGCATGCACCAGCAGGTCATCCAGGTAAACAACGCAGCGACTCCGCGGCACGTGAGCCAGCACTCGCTCCATCAAGCGTTCAAAGGTGGCCGGAGCGTTGCAGAGTCCAAACGGCATCACTTTAAACTGGTACAGTCCCTGCCCGATGGAGAAGGCTGTTTTTTGGCGGGCCTCGGGTGACAGCTCTACCTGCCAATAGCCGCTGCGTAGATCCAGCGAGCTGAACCAGCTGGAGCCGGCGATGTGATCCAGTGCGTCATCGATGCGGGGCAGGGGGTAGGAATCTTTCCTGGTGGCATCGTTCAGGCGTCGGTAATCCACACAGAACCGCCACGACCCGTCCTTCTTCTTGACCAGCACCACAGGCGCTGCCCAGGGGCTGCTGGAGGGCTCAATAACATCTGCCTCCAGCATTTCTCGCACTTTTTGTTCTGCCGCTGCCCGCCTTGAAAAGGGCAGCCGGCGTGGGTGGAGTCGAATCGGCCTGGCCTCACCGGTGTCGATCTCGTGCTGCACCAACCCGGTCCGGCCGCATTCCTCATCCTTCGCAGCAAAAACACCCACGTAATAGTCCAATAGCTCCCGCAGCTGGCGTCTCTGTTCCGGGTCCAGCCCGCTGCAGCTCCGCTGAAATAATTCCTCCACTGCCTGCTGCGTCTCCGCTGACACGTTGACCCCTCCCCTTGCTGTCCCTGTGTGTGCTCGTGCTCCCTCTGTCCGCGCTGGTGACGTCATCGTGTCCAGTCCTCGCGGTGACCTGCCTGGTCCGGTCTGTCTTGGCGATCCCTCGATCGTGCGTGCCCCCGTGTCCCTTCTCTGGGTTCTGCTGTGGAGCGTGATGGTCCGGTTTCCCAGCTGGAGGGAAGGTCCGGTGGTGTCGATCTTGGCACGCCAGGCTGTGAGCAGGTCTAGTCCAATAATACAGGGGTCTTGGATGTCAGCCAGCCAGAACGGGTGTCTTATGTTCTGACCGGCCACCCCCACTACCAGCACTCTCCGCCCCTTCAGTCGGGCGCGCTCACCGGTAGCTGTGGTGACGCAGCGCTCGGTGGGTTCCCACCCCCGCGGAGCCGTCTTGCTCGTGCCCGGCAGTACGCCCGGTCGAACCAAGGAGATTGTAGAGCCGGTGTCAATCAGGGCCCGGATCGACGTCTTCCCCAAGCTGCACTGTAGATAGATCCCTGGAGAGTGTCCAACTCGGCCCACGCGCGGTGCCGGCTCCTCGGGGGAAACATCTGCTGGAGGTGGCCTGTCCCCGTTCACGCCACCTCGCTCTAGTTTAACGCCGGCGAGGGGCCGGTTTGTCGTGGGGTGGGTGCGGGGCAGTATCGCGCGATGTGTCCCATCTCTCCGCAGCGGAAGCACCCTTCCTCGCGCCGCCGAGGCCATCTTCTCCGTGGACGCGCCGCTGTGGTCTGCCGTAATTCCTCCTCCTCCCCCTCGCTCTCCATCGTAGCCTGGTAGGTTCTCCGGCTGTGCGTTGCTGCTTCAGCGGTGCGACTTATTAGCGGCTCTGCCCGCTCTGCTTCTGCCACTGCAGTCTTCCAGTCGCTCGCGGCGTGGAGCCGTACGTGGCTCTGGAGCTGGGCCGGGCGGAGACCTTGGATGAAGCTCCGGAGGGCGAGCTTCTCTACTGCCTCCGGCGCAAACTCTGGGTAGCTGCGCCGGGTTAACAGCCATATATCTGCAGCATAGGCTCCTAATTTTTCCTGGTGGTTCCGGCGGCGGCGGGTCAGCTGTTCTTGGGCGTGCTCAGCGTCAGCTATTCTCCCAAATCGTCTCTGGAGCGCCCCTTGTAGTGCTGGCCAGCTGTGGTGCTCCCCGGGCCGGAGATCAGAGAGCGTGCAGAGGGCTTTCCCTTCCAAGGCCAGCGCGACCTGTACGGCGGTTTCCTCTGGTGACCAGCTGTTCAGCGCCGCAGTCAGCTCGACCTGTGTCAGGTAGTCATCTAATGTGGCTTCGCCGTTGAAACGGGGAATCTTGGCCCGCTGCCGAACAGGTGGGGTGGTCGTTTCCTGATCGATCGCCACCCTTGATCGCCGTGGGGTCGCCAGCCCGTGCTGTCCTAAGAAGGGTGGAACGTTTGCTCTGTTCTGCCCGCTCTGTCTTGAAAAAGACAGGAGGCGGGGTGCGCTGGCCCCGTCAGGTCCGCCGCTCCGTTCGTCCCGGCTCCGGGCTCCCGGTGGTGATGCCTCGGTCTCATCATCCATCATCAGCTGAGCAATGGCCTGCTCCAGCTGCTGGATCTCCATTCTGATCGCTTCCATTTGCTCCATCCCACTCCTGACACCAGTGTGACGTAGCAGGGTTCACACAAAGAAAGAGGAGCAAGATGGTTGTGATGAACAGGCTTTATTTACACACCACCAACCCCCAACCTCCACTTAGTACGCAGAGCAGTGGAGGTCATTCCCACAGACCTCTGTTTACATTACGGTTACACACACATGATACATCTTGCCCTAATCCTGCTAAACACTGCTGGGTCATTATAATGCAGTTATAATGACACAGCAGTATAACCCAGAAATAACACATTTAACACACACAGTAACGTTTCAAACTGGCAAAGCATGCTGGGAAATCCCTGGCCCCCTTAAAATGGCCCCGACGTTACAATATGAACACACAGTGCAGAGCATTGTAGCTAGATGGAATAAATATGTAAATATATAAACACCCACAGTACGGAGCATTGCAGCTAGGTGGAATAAATATGCAAGTATATAAACACACACAGTGCGGAGCAATGTAGCTAGATGGAATAATATGTAGATATATAAATATATAAACACACCCAGTGCTGAGCATTGTAGCTAGATTCAATTCAATTCAATTCAATTCAACTTTATTTATATAGCGCCGTTTCACAACAACAGTCATCTCATAGCACTATCAACTGTAGGGAGGACCCCCACAGTTGCAGAAAGACCCCAGCAATCAGGGGTCAATCAGGGGTCAATCAGGGGTCAATCAGGGGTCAATCAATAGATGGAATAAATATGTAAATATATAAACACACACAGTGCAGAGCATTGTTGCTAGGTGGGATGAAACAGCATAACCGTCTATTTAGTTATCCTACATGGTATGATTATGTGCCCATACATATTCTCACCCTCCATAGCGACCGGTATGTTCCTAGTTGTATGCCGGAGAGGACCATTGTGTAAGTCTATTGCATCTTTTGCATTCAAAAAAAAAAAAAAAAAACTATTAGTTTGTTACGTCTTTTTGCTATCTCTGCGAGCAGCCCTGCTTAGGTTGTACAGTCTGACAGCCGTTGGTAGGAAGGACCTACGAAACCTCTCGGTTGTGCACCTGGGATGATGTAGTCTGCTGCTAAATGAGCTCCTCAGTGCATCCAGTATGTCCTGCATAGGGTGGAACTCGGACTCCAGCAGAGATGACAGTTTAGCCACCGTCCTTCTCTCTCCTATCTCCTCCACTGGATCAAGGCGCTGCCCCAGGACAGAGCTAGCTTTCTTAATCAGTTTGTTCAGTCTCTTCCTATCGGCTGCAGTAATGCCACTGCCCCAGCAGACCACTCCAAAAGTGATGGCTGATGCCACCACCGTGTCATAGAATGACTTCAGCAGCGCCCCTTGTACACCAAAAGACCTGAGTCTCCTCAGCAGGAACAGCCTGCGCTGTCCCTTCTTGTAGAGTGCGTCAGTATTGTGTGACCAGTCTAGTTTATTGTTCAGATGAATACCCAGGTACTTGTAGGATGTCACCATCTCGATGTCTGTTCCCTGTATATTTACTGGTGCTGTGAGGGGCTGCCCATGCCTGCGGCAGTCCACCACCAGCTCCTTAGTTTTCCTCGCGTTGATCTGGAGGCAGTTCCGATGGCACCAGTCCACAAAGTCCTGGATAAGCCCTCTGTACTCAGCTTCATCTCCGCTGGAGATGAGACCGACGATCGCAGAGTCATCAGAGAACTTCTGTAGATGGCAATGTGTTGTGTTGTGTGAGAAGTCCGCAGTATAAAGAGTGAACAGGAAGGGAGCCAGCACCGTTCCCTGGGGGGCCCCCGTGCTACTGATGATCGTGTCGGAAACACAGTCCCGGGTTCTCACAAACTGAGGCCGGTTCGTGAGGTAGTCCAGGATCCATGATGACAGGTGCTGGTCCACCCCTGCGCGCAGCAGCTTGTCCTTCAGGATCATCGGTTGGATGGTGTTGAAAGCACTGGAGAAGTCAAAGAACATGATCCTCACCATATTCCCGGGCTTCTCCAGGTGGGACAGAGAACGGTGAAGGAGGAAGATCACCGCATCCTCCACCCCAATGCCATGCTGGTAGGCGAACTGGAGTGGATCCATCGCTGGTTCCACCAGGGGGCGGAGATGAGCAAGGAGCAGTCTCTCCAGGGTCTTCATCAAGTGGGACGTCAAGGCCACCGGTCTGAAGCTGTTCAGGTCTTTGGGGTGGGAAGTTTTTGGTACAGGTACCACACAAGATGTTTTCCACAGCTGTGGTACCCTCCCCAGTTTCAGGCTCATGTTGAAGATATACGTCACAATCCCACACAGCTGATCTGCACAGGACTTGAGGAGCTTTGCGCTGATGCCGTCCGGTCCCGACGCCTTCCTCGCCTTGATCTTCCTCAGCTCCGTCCTCACCTGGGTCTTGGTCAGGGTCAGGATGGGGGGCTGTGTGTTGGGAGTGGGGGGGGGGGTGTCGGTGGAGTGGGGAGTGGGTAGCAGGACTTGATTTCTTAGAGGCAGCAGTGGTTGTTGTGCAGACAGGGGGGAGGGCGGTTGGTCAAATCTATTGAAAAACAGATTCAGGTTGTTCGCCCACTCCCTGCCCCCCGTGGCCTGGGGGGAGGTATTCTGGAGCCCCGAGATGGTTTTGAGGTTTCTCCAGACCCCGCTGATGTCGCTCTGTTGCAGCTTGTCCTCCATCTTCTTCCTGAAGCTGTCCTTGCCTTCTCTGATCTTTCTCCTCAGCTCCCTCTGTACGGACTTCAGCATCTCCCTGTTTCCCGACCTGAAGATCCTCTTCTTCTCTCTCAGAAGTGTTTTTATCTCAGGGTTGATCCAGGGTTTGTTGTTTGAGTGACGCCGTATGGTCTTGGTGGGAACGGATTTGTCCACACAGAAGCTGAGGTAGCCCGTGAAGGTGTGAATGAGGCCATCGATGTCCTCACCATGTGGATCGCAGAGCTGCTTCCAGGCAGTGGCTTCAAAACAGTCCTTTAGAGTGTCCATTGTCTCCTCAGACCATAACTCCACAGTGTGCATGGCCGGAGGTTGTCTGTGCACTAGGGGTTTGTACACCGGTCGGAGATGAACCAAGTTGTGATCCGATCTCCCAAGTGGGGGGAGTTGTGATGAGGTGTACGCCTCCTTAGTGTTTGCGTAGAACAAATCCAGTGTTTTATTGTCTCTAGTGTGGCATGTGACATACTGGGTGAAGGTGGGCAGAATGGGAGACAGTGAAACGTGGTTGAAGTCGCCTGAGATGAGGAGAAGAGCATCTGGGTGTTCTGTCTGCAGCCTGCTGGTTACTGAATGGATGACGTCACGCGCTGTCCCAGCGTTCGCCGTCGGATTTGCATAAACAACAATGCAGATCACGTGTGAGTGTTCTCTCGGGAGATATGTAGGCCTCATGCTAACAGCTAGCAACTCAATGTCTTTGCTGCAGTGTCGTTGTTTAACAGTGATATGTCCCGGTCTACACCAGTTGTTGTTAACATACATTATCACTCCACCGCCCCTAGTTTTGCCACTCTCTGGTGTTCGGTCAGCTCGTTTCAGGTGAAAACCCTCCAGCTCAATGTTAGCATCTGCTGCTAGTTCAGTTAGCCACGTCTCAGTAAACAAAAGGAGAGAGCACTCCCGGTAAGTGCTATCATAACGGGAGATAGCCGCTAGCTCATCTAACTTTCCCAGTATCGACCGTACATTTCCCATGACAACAGATGGAAGGGAGGGTCTGTACCTTATATTTTTTGTCCTCCGCCTTACTCCAGCCCGGCAGCCGCGGCGTTTTCGCCTCAGTTCTCTCGGTATGTCGAGTTTTTCCAGTGGGACCGGGTGGCAGTTAAATGCTAGCAGCTCTTCCCTATTGTATCGTATCCTGCTATAAACAGTGGCTCTGTCCAACGGCTCAGGAGACATTTGGGACGATCTGTGTGTCCGTGATATAAGTGGGGTGAAAAAAAAAAGTGATCAAAGTGATCAAAAGAGAGAGGAAGGGAAAAAAAAACTCGGAATCGAGCCGCTGTTGCAAAAGGCAGCCGACTGGTGTGGCGCCGAGAGGAAGTGGTTAAATGTGGTTTATTAAATATTAGGTCTCTAACTCCCAAGTCTCTGTTAGTCCATGATCTGTTAATTGATCATCAGATTGATTTAATTTCCCTTACAGAGACTTGGTTAGGACAAGAGGATTATGTTGGTTTAAATGAATCAACTCCCTCTGGTTACTTAAACTGTCAAAATCCCAGAAGTTCTGGTCGTGGAGGAGGAGTAGCATCAATTTACCATTCCAAATTACTAGTTAATGTAAAGCAAAAAACATGTTATAATTCCTTTGAGGGCCTGGTCCTCAGTGTTGGGCACTTTAGCAATTCCAGGTTAAACCCAATTTTATTTGCCATAGTTTATCGTCCCCCATCAACCTATTCAGAATTTTTATCCAAATTTCCTGATTTCTTAGCTGATTTAGTGCTGAAATCTGATAGAATAATTATAGTAGGGGACTTTAATATACATGTGGATGTAGATAGTGACTGCCTTAATGTGGCTTTTAATTCAATATTAGACTCGATTGGATTTTCTCAGAAAGTAGGAAATTCTACTCATTACCTCCACCATACATTGGACCTTGTTCTGACATATGGCATAGAAATAGAAAATCTGGTAGTGTCTCCTCATAACCCTGTACTGTCAGACCATTGTCTGTTAACCTTTGATTTTACTATTTCTGACTATTTGGCTCCTAAAGAAAAATATTATCACAGTAGATGCCTCTCAGATGATGCTGTTTCCAAATTTATGCAGATTGTTTCCTCTATGCCATGTGTCAACACAACGGAAATAAGCTATAGACAGCTTGCTCCTTCTGTAATTGATAACATGGTGGATAGTGTTTCAGCTTCTCTGCATCAGGCTCTAGACTTGGTGGCCCCCTTAAAAAAGAAAAAGTCTAATCAGAGATTTTTAACTCCTTGGTTCAACACAGAAACTCGTAGCTTAAAACAGAAGACTCGTCAATTAGAAAGAAAATGGCGCTCTACTAATTTAGATGAAATCTATTTAGCTTGGAGAAATCATCTTTTAATTTATAAAAAATCTCTTAGAAAAGCTAGAACGAGTTATTACTCTGCATTAATAGAAGAGAACAAGAATAATCCCAGGTTTCTTTTCAGTACTGTAGCCAGGTTGACAAAGAGTCAGGACTCTGTCAATCCTAGCATCCCCTTAGAGCTTACTAGTCAGGACTTTATGAACTTTTTCAATACTAAAATTTCATCCATCAGAGATAAAATCAATCAGATTCTTCCCACAGTTAACTTAAATACTGTAACTACTACAACTCCTTCTATTGATGTCTGTCTTGATGAGTTTACTTCAATCGACCTTTGTGAGTTAGACAAAATAGTTTCCTCATCCAAACCTTCAACTTGTCTTTTAGACCCTATTCCTACCAGGTTATTTAAAGAAGTCTTCCCACTTATTGGTAGCTTTATTCTTCATATAATTAATTCTTCATTAACTTTAGGGCATGTACCGCAGGCTTTTAAAACGGCTGTAATTAAACCCTTACTCAAAAAGCCAACGCTAGATCCAGGAGCTTTAGCTAACTATAGACCAATCTCTAATCTCCCTTTCATTTCAAAAATCTTAGAAAGAGTTGTTGCTACGCAATTATTTGACCACCTGCAGGGAAATGGTTTATTTGAGGAGTTTCAATCTGGGTTTAGAATCCATCATAGCACTGAAACAGCCTTAGCGAAGGTCACTAACGACCTCCTCATTGCATCTGATAATGGACTAGTTTCTGTACTTGTCCTTTTAGATCTTAGTGCAGCTTTTGATACTATCGATCATAATATTCTACTTGATAGATTAGAACACTATGTTGGACTTAATGGAACTTCGTTGCAGTGGTTTAGATCTTATTTATCTGATAGGTTCCAGTTTGTTTATGTAAATGATGAGTTTTCTCTCAGCTCAAAGCTTAGTCATGGAGTTCCACAGGGATCTGTGCTTGGCCCTACTCTTTTTAGTTTATATATGCTTCCGTTAGGCAACATTATTAGAAAGCACTGTATACATTTTCACTGTTATGCAGATGACACACAATTATACCTGTCAATGAAGCCAGATGATACTAATCAATTAGCCAAGTTAGAAGCCTGTCTTAAGGAAATCAAAGTTTGGATGACTTGTAATTTCCTGCTATTAAATTCAGATAAGACTGAAGTCATTCTTGTTGGTCCAAAAAACCTTAGAAATTCCTTTCCAAATCAAACTTTCAGTTTGGATGCAGTTACTCTTTCTCTTAATAGCTCTGTGAGGAACCTTGGAGTTATTTTTGATCAGGATTTGTCCTTCAATTCACATATTAAATTTGTTTCTAAGACTGCCTTCTATCATTTGCGTAATATTGCCAAGATTAGGAGCATCTTGTCTCAGAGTGATGCTGAGAAGCTGATCCACGCTTTTGTTAGCTCGAGATTAGATTATTGTAATTCTTTATTATCAGGCTGTCCTAAAACATCTTTAAAAAGTCTTCAGCTGATCCAAAATGCTGCAGCAAGAGTTTTAACAGGTACTAGAAAGAGAGATCATATCTCTCCGGTTCTGGCCTCCCTTCATTGGCTTCCCATAGAGTTTAGAATTAAGTTTAAAATCCTTCTTCTTACTTACAAAGCTCTAAACAATCAGGCTCCTTTTTATTTAAAAGATCTGATACTACCGTATCATCCTAACAGAGCACTACGCTCCCAAAATGCAGGTTTACTTGTAATACCTAGAATCTCCAAAAGTACAATGGGAGGCAGAGCCTTCAGTTATCAAGCTCCTCTCCTGTGGAATCAGCTGCCAATCTGGATTCGGGAGTCAGACTCGATCTCTGTTTTTAAGAATAGGGCTAAAACCTACCTTTTTGATATAGCCTGCAATTAGGGAGGGATCATGTGTTTCTGAACCCTCCCTTAGTTATGCTGCTAATAGGTTTAGTCAGCCGGGGGACCTCCAGTAATGCACTGGGCCTCACTCCTTTCCTCACTCTCTATGAAATATTTTTTTTTTTGCTGGTCATTAACATTTGTTTGTTCTCTCCCATAGATTGAGTCCCCATCGTGCTGTTTGCTCTCTACATGTCTGTTCTTTTCTTCTTCTCTGTCCCCTCACCCCCCAGCCAGTCGCAGCAGATGACTGCCCCTCCCTGAGCCTGGTTCTGCTGGAGGTTTCTTCCTGTTAAAAGGGAGTTTTTCCTCTCCACCGTCGCCAAGTGCTGCTCACAGGGGATCGCCTGATTGCTGGGGTCTTTCTGCAACTGTGGGGGTTCCCCCCTACAGTTGATAGTGCTATGAGATGACTGTTGTTGTGAAATGGCGCTATATAAATAAAGTTGAATTGAATTGAATTGAATAGTGGGGGAGTTAGGAGAGACGAGGGTGGTGGCTAAGCTGTCATCTCTGCTGGAGTCCGAGTCCCACCCCATGCAAGACAAGCTGAACACGCTGAGGAGCTCATTTAGTGGTAGGCTGTGTCATCCTAGGTGCATGATGGCTGTCAAACTTTATAACCTAACCAGGGCTGCTCACAGACATTGTATTAAATGTACTAAACATAACAACTTTGCACAATCGAAATCGTCCCCTCCAATACACAACAAGGACAATAACAATCATGTGTGAGGGTGGAACGACACTGTTGATTCAAATGTGAAATATACTGTCTGGGTACATCCATTCTGCAGGGAAATTTAACAAACCACTATGCTCTTTATTCCATCTAGCTGCAACGCTCCTGCACTGTGTAGATATCTGTGCACATATGTATATTCACATGTATGTTATGTATATGTATATTCACTTACTGCTTTGACTAACCAGTTGTTATCATCTTATTTACCGTTGCTCTGAGTGCTGCTATCCCTTTGCTGCTACAATCCTGGAATTTCCCCACTGTGGGACTAATAAAGGTTGACCTTTTCTTTTCTTATCCTCTCTTATCTCCTCAAATCAACTTGATGGCAAACTGAAGGAAATGATACGTCACCTACCTCTGAAGCTTTGACAGTATAGTATGCTATAGCTAATTTTTTCATTTCATTTTTTATATCACAGAGCTCTGAACAAATTGCAGTTTTATTACTGAAATCATTTGTAAAATAGAAAAAAAAAAAACAACATCACCACAACTCGTTTTATTATTTATCTCATGATTACAACAATTTTAAACCAGTTTTCAGGACATAAATGTTTCTGAAGCACAGAAGACAGTACATGGCCTTGAGAATATGCTGTTTTGTTCGCAGGTTAATTAAAGTATTACTAGTAGCACAGCTGCACGTTTGCTGTTACTGCTCTTTCTTCTGTTCCTTATCTTTGTGTGTTCAAACAGGGAAACAGACGCAGCATGTGCATACAGGTGGTTAAATGTGAAATGCTTTCCTACCACATTACAGGAACGCAGCTTTACTAGGAGAATGTAATGAACCTTCCCTCCGGTCCCACCACTGTGCTGACGGTTGATCAAATGGCTCGATTTGCCACAGAAACAAGAAAAACAATTCTTGATGGCTTTCCACCTGCAAGCATTACATTTGTGTACTGTGCACATTAAATTTGTGTTCAGTTTGCTACACAGACAACAGTGGTTGCTCATACACAGCGCACTCACTACATAGACAGTATGTGTACAAGACGTACACAAGACAAACATGCAGCACCTGGTAATCGGTCCCTCTGTTTTTCCTTATGGATATTGATTTCTTTCTTTTTTCCAAATGAAAGTGCTCTTTACTGTCTCTGCGGGAAAGAAGCCCAAACCTTCTCTGAAGCAAGATCTTCTTATTACCTCCACCAAGGAGGTGATGTAATCGGGGTGGTTTGCCTTTCTGTCTGTTTGCTTGTCTGCCTGTCTGACTGTTAGCAGGATTATGCAAAAAGCACCTGACAGATTTTGGTCAAAATTTCACCAGAGGTAACCCTTGGGCCAAGGATGAACCCTTTAAATTTTGGTGATGATGTCAGAGTGCTTCCCTCCACCAAGGACCTTGTTTGTTTTTATGCAGCAGGGTTACACAAAAGCTACTGGATGCATTTGGATGAAATTTTTACCAGAGGTGTTTCTTGGGCTATAGAGGAGCCCATTACGTTTTGGTAATGATCCAAGAATGCATACCTCCACCAAGGCTCTTATGTTTTCACAGTGTGTTAGCAAGAATCCTCCAAAACTGCTAGATAGACTTTGATGTAATTTTCACCAGCATTGGCTCGTGGCCAACACATGAACCCATTACATTTTGGAGGTGATCCATGAGGGACGGAAGGAGCCCTGGCAGAGCTATGTGCTCTCTGAGTGCCCTCTAATTTTTAGCTGGATGAAAAGAGAATTAAAGATCACTACAGTGATAGTCCTTCCCTCCCAACACAAACTGGTAGAAAAAAAAACGTTGAAAAGATGGTTTTGTCAACGGTCTAAAAATGTACAGATTTGGTTAAAAAGTGAAAGATGAAAACTGGTCTTTTTAAGGTTGTTAAAATGGTGGCTTCATATAGCCGTCTCTCTATAGCCTAAATTTGGTTGAAAAATGAAGATGAAAAGCCACTTTTTTAAGGTTGTTTAAAGAAAGTCGCCAACATCCTTTTGAGCATCTCTGGGCACGAGGCAGAGTCCATGACAGCAGCTGGTACTCCCATAAAACCACTGACCAGGGTAGACCCTGCTTAGCTTCCAAGATCAGACAAGACCAGGGACATCTGGAGACACCCAGAGTCCAAGGTGTGGACATCAACAGAAAGACACAACATAGAGAGAAATTTGTAGAACATTTATTCAAATCCTGGTTTTAAGTGTACAGCACAACAGCACTAGTACTGGTTTCAGTGTGGTCCAAATATTATGGAACAAACATTTTGCCAAAAGTCAAACTTGAAGGCTCGCAGTGGTTGTAAAAGTATATTTGACTTTTGAGAGACAGACCCCCACCACCATCTCCAACTGCCAAAAACTGTTTCGAGGCTAAATTTGGGCTAAGTCCTGTGTACTAAACAGCACAATTATTGGACTATTTTTCCCAATTTTCAACCACTTTTTCCTGATTAAATACGGTCTGCGGTTGTTATTTCTGGGTTAAATATGGTCCGTATTAGATGGACGAACACAGCACAATTTCCATCATCTATCTGTGGGCTAAATTCAGGCTTGGACCAATGAACCTGATTTAGCACAAAATACAACATCTAAGTTATGGCTTGTGCTGGGGGAGGGGTGGCAGCTGTGCACGCTCCCTAGATGAAGAAGGAGCCAGCTTTATTGTCATTCATTTGAATGACAATAAAGCTGAATAACAATGAATGACTTGTTCTGTACTGCACTTTGCATTCTGATGTACATAGTTCCATCTGTGAAGTCAGTGCCATACCTGTTTATATACCTATGGGCTATTGTTATTTCAATCGTATGTTCTATTCAAATCCTTCTTATTTACTTAATTGTGCAGTAGCCTGGTGCAGCACCCACAATTTCGTTGTACTGTACAACGACAATAAAGCCTATTCTATTCAGTCCATACAGCCAATCATGAACAAAACCTTTCTCCTATGTACAATGTCAATCCCATCTAGGATCAGAGGCTGCCGTGCCAGGCGCACCACAACCCATTCTATCGTGCTGAACACCAAGCTCGAAGGCAGGAAGCACCATTTTCATATGGTCTTTGATTTGACCATGACAGGGCTTGAACCCACAACCTCCCAGCTGTGGGCTGCATGCTATTTCAACTAAGCCACCACTCCAGTACAAACAGAGGGGAAATTTTAGGGAGTCTGTTTAGTTTGGACTTACAAAACTAGCCAACATTTAAGAAAAAAAATCCATATTATAAAACAGTATATAGGTGGAGGAGGATGTACGTACAACTGATTACAGACAGTTGAATAATAACATTCAATCCACCTTATTCCTGGGGGTGCCGCTGTAGGAATGAGTACGGAGCTTCCAGTTTCACCTAACCTAGTGTTAAATCAGTCAGTTTGAGTGGTGTAGCAGGGACATTTAAAATTGCATTTTTAAAGGCGACGGACAGACGAAAATTCAAAATCGCTAAATCATATCTCAAATTGTTGTCTGAGACGAGTTAATTGGAACCCCACATGTTTTGGTGTCAACGTATGTCGCTTAAGGTGACAATGCGCCCTTGAAGTACGCTGTTGTGGAGAGCTGTCTGACCCAGCCAAGATCAGCGGCTAAGATGGCCACTGACTGTGTGACGTCATCTCGGTTTGGCACACAGTCGGCGGACATCGCTTTGTTTTACTTGAAGTTTACGTTTTAAAATCGGCGATTACGGATATTTCTCGGAATACTTGTGGATTACAAATAGATTATTTATTAACATTAGGGTTTCAGGAATCGAATTAATTATGGTTTGTCGTTGTGTTGTGTACGGGTGCAACGTTATACCAGAGGAGCATGCTGTGAGTGTTTTTGAATGTCCCGTCCCTGGGAAAATCAGAACGGCATGGGTGAAATTCGTTCAGAAAACGCAAAAAAAATGGACTTATGTCGGTAAAACACCAAAAATGTGCAGTAGAGATTTCGTTGACAGCGATTTCGAGAATAAGATGCAATTTGTGTCACGACTCGCCGCTCCTCAGCGGATTCAGCTGGGCGCACACCTGTCCCTCGTCAGCACATCCCCATAAATCCATTCACACACACCTGCTTGTTGAATAAAGCTGTTAAATCTATCCTGAGCCTGCGTGCGTGTTTCCTGGGCCAGACATTATGTCAATTTGAAATGAAATTTGCAAAAAGATTTCTGATAAAGAAAACGGCTATTCCAACTATATATGCCTCGATTTCCAAGTGTGACTCTGAGAACGGGGTCAGTGACAGTGGCGATCAACTGTCAGAACACGAGAAGTAAACAGGGTATGGTAGAAAAATTATTGAAATGTATATGACATGCAACTTTGATGAATGCTGAACTATGAGAATTATAACATTGACATGAACATTAAGAAACTCAATATATGATTTTACAAAACTTTATTTAAATAACATTGTTCACAAATCTAATCTTGGTAGGCAAAATCCCTTGTAGTGATGAGATGGGAATGTTTCTCTGATGAGGCTCACCGCACAGGCAGGCAACATAACCCTCACTTCTTCTCCAAAAAAAAATCCCCAACACTATGAATCTGTATCGCCTGAAAAATATGGGGTTGGCATTGATTATTCCGTTTGCATTGATTATTGAATGATTTCTTCATAATTCATCTGGGAAATTAAATCAAATGAATAAATATTGTTTATAAACTCACTCGTGTGGATGATGACGGCCGCCGTCATCTGTCTCATCAGCTCCAGCTGCGCACAGACCAGCAGGTGCTAATCAGCGGCTGATTAGCCGCTGATTTTAGTTTGAAAATTAAGTGTGTGACCATGCATGTCGCCAAAGAAAAATATTTCTAAACATCTTTTACCAAGAAAAATCTTCCACCGATCGTAAACGTGTTCTTTTCCCGTCTGTGTTGCGTTTTCCTCCTCTCCCTCTGCCTTGAACAAATAAGGCTGACAGGCCACACACCACCCAAAACGTCATCATTGTCAATGTCATCATTTATATTGAGTTTGTCAAACTCCAGAAAATAATCGCTGTCCGAATCACTTTGCTCTCGTTCTGCAATTTTTTTTCATACCGAATTGACGTGAAGCCTGCACGCACCTATCGGGAGATGGCGGTACTGCAGCATCACTGAGTGAAAGATGGGCTATGACCAAATAATTTCATTTATGGAGGATGGTGACACATATTAAATCAGGGGAATGGGAAGAATGGAATATTTTCATACAATCAGTTGATTGGTTTAATAAAAAAATGTCACTGTCCGTCGCCTTTAAAAGTTTTCCAAATTCATTTTAATGTATAGTCCACATATGTGTTTTGCACTCAAGTGGCAACTAATTTCAGCACTTGTAGTTTTTGTATTTTCAAATATTTCTGCGTAGTTCTGGTACTTGCTGCTGTTCGTGGTGTGAGGCTCCTCACAGATCAGCACAGCTGAATCTGTGGCTTCAACAGCAATGAGTAGATCATGCAGTGAAAACTAAAGGATTGTTGGTGTGATCGGTGGTACAGACACAGCAGCACCAGGTATGGTTTCACCGGTACGAATGTCACAGATCTGATGTTTTACCCCAAGTTTAAAACACCCCAGCACGGTGTTGTGGTTCTGTGTGGCTCTGACAAGACTCTCGGTCTGCTCTGAGGTAAATCTGATTATGTCCAACATATTTTAACAAAATCCAGCTGACTTTATTGCGGTGGAGACATTGATATCTCAGAGCTTTTATTTGTTTACAGCATTAGCATATTAGAAGTGGCACTAATGTAACCCAGTGTTAAAAACGTGATTAAAAATATAAATGTCGATACCGCTTTAAGAAGAAGGGGGGACATTCATTTCACAATGGAAGTAGATAGTTTAACTTGAATTAAATTATAAATATTGACACCGCTTTTAAAAAGAAAAACACCCATTTCACAATGGGAATACATAATTTGAATATGAATATTTAAATAAATATATATTCATAAACAGTTAGGAACATTTTCTAGAATATTCTGATAAAGTTCCTAGTATTGTGTGTTGATATTTTGAGTAACCAATGGCTGTGCCGTTGGTGGGTCACGCCACCCAATGGGTTAAGCGCTCTCTCCCTGGGTCTGGGATGACTTGCATTTTTGGCTCAGTCATGCCAGATGACGAAAGACACAGACCAGAGAGAGAGACAGTCCTTGGTGATATGGCGACGCTAGCGTGCTGGTAGCAGCCTTTGCCTGGATAAAACCCTTGAAATTGATTGGGATCCAAAGGTTGTCGACGCTGTTGAGCGCGGGAACTCCATTGAAGCACGAGCCACTTGGCATGGTCAGGTTCTTTTCTTTTTTTTTTCTTCCTTTGGACTGGTTTGACCAGAGCGTGGATCTCCGGATCTGGATGGCGAGCCGAAGCCCGAACCCTATGAACTGCTAAAGGTGACTCCACTAGTCACCTGGAAAGGACCAAAACAGGACTGTGAATTTTGTAAATATAAGTATGAGTTCATGTTTTGTTTTGTTTTTTTTCTATTTTATCGCACTGTGTATTTATTTTTGTGCACATAATTGTAAATAATATACATAGCTGCAAGTTCCATATACGGCTGCGTATGTGTCATCTGTTGCTGCACCTCCCAGGCTCCTACGAACCCAGAGTCGGTCTGACCTGGCCTAATTATCCCTTTTCCCTCAGGTAGTAAAGTTAAGGTAAATACATTGCCATAACACACCACTACCAAAAGGGTACTACACCTAAAGAGAGTAGGTGTTAGTTAGTAAGGGTTACACACATAAATCTGGCGAGCGCAGGTGTTAGTGGGTGTTACCCCCAATTACCCCGCAGGTATTGCACCACCCTGTGTATACTATTGTTTCAGTGGTATATTGTTACAAAATTTGGCGAGACAAGACAGGGACACAGGATTATTATACTAACAAACGGAGCTACTATCTGCCAGGCCACTTTTTAAGGTCATCTTCCTACCCCTAGATATTTGTGGAAAGTGGTATGATTGCATTACTGTTATTGAGGCGCAAAAGGCCGTGTTCCTGCATTTCTGATGCTGAAGTCATTGTTTTTTTAAAAAGGAAAAGTGTCCCGATTCAGTGACAACCACACGTTCTAAACTAGTACCGGAAGATGCTACCATAGTTCATGCAAGGCATCATGGGGTCTAGGCTAAGGTGGATACAAGCATCAATCTATCAATACCATTCTTTGTAATGTGATTTTGTTGCTCTGCAGTGGCTATGGCTGTCATCGCTGCAGATCTTTTTTTGATTTAGCATTGGTCAGATCTAAAATGGGCTTCCTGGATTTTATTCCTGATGTTATTCCCTGTGATGTTTGTTCTTCTTCCCTCATGGTGATGAATGCGGCTTTTTACATGTGCAGTGCCCTTTATCATAGCTTGTTTATGCATATTATAGTGAGAATATATTTTGTGTGAGCGAGATAAAAACTCTATGCTTGCTGTTGAAGCCCCTGAGGCTTCAGAAACAGCAGAGATTTCCATCATAACATAATTATACTGAAGCTATACAAAGCTGTGCACCTGTAATTCATCGAGGAGGTAAATCCAAGAAAAACTCTGACATTGATTTTAATAAAAATATCAGTTTTAGGGATGGAAGAAGATGCATGTCACAGGGGAGGAGTTTTTAGAAAATATAAAAGCAGCTGATCGTGGCAAGAGAAAAAGAAATAACAGATGGGTGAATGAGTGTGTAAACACTAAAATGAGAGCCTTTGTGGACACAGTCATTAGTAACTTAAATCACTCAAGCACCCCTTAGTCAATTTCCTCTGTAGATTGCAACAGCTCGATCTAAATTTTCCTCTCATTGAGCAGAGATTTTTGCTGTTTGCTCATGGAAAAAATGAACAAATATCAGCTAACTGTCTAAAGACTGCAGAACTCCACATCTTCAAATATGAATCATGTCAAAAAAAATAAAACAAGAAATACAATATTTTGTGGTGTTTATGCAAATTTGACATTTTCGCCTGCCGGTTCCACAGAGCCAGGTTTTCTGTTGACCACTGATACCTGCCCGTGCCACTGCTGAGCTAGCAGCAGCACTCTGTGTTGACTCTTCATTATTTGTTATCAGCACATTAATAGCAGTCTAATAGAAATCACACATGCATGTCTAGGAGTGGGATAGCATGTGCTCTGAATGTCAATGAGAAGTACACACCACACTGCACTGGTAGAAATGTAACGCCGTTGAATTTCAATGGTAAAAAGATGGAACACAGAGATATTCCAATAAGTTGTGATTTAAGCATTTTTGTGATCTCCAAAAAGCATCAGTGAAATACAAAGCTTTAATATATATGAATTTATAGTATATAAATATATGCTGTAATGTGAATCAGACTCATTCCCAGTGAGAGTTGGACTCCACCAGGGTTGCCTGTTGTCCTGTTCATAATTTTTATGGACAGGATTTCTAGGCACAGCCAGGGAATGGAGGGTGTCATGCTTGGTGACCACAGGATCTCATCTCTCTTGTTTGCAGATGATGTTGTCCTGTTGGCTTCATCCAGCAATGACCTACAGGTCTTACTTGGATGGTTTGCCACTCAGTGTGAAGCGACTGGGATTAGAATCAGCACCTCCAAGACTGAGTCCATAGTCCTCAGCCAGAAAAAGGTGGACTGTCTATTCCGGGTTGGGGACAAGCTCCTGCCCTAAGTGGGGGAGTTTAAGTATCTTGGAGTCTTATTCATGAGTGAGGGGACAATGGAGCAAGAGACTGACAGATGGATCTGTATAGTTGACCTTGAGTTCCAATCTAAAAAATCATTTTTTCGTGAAGAAAAATTGTTTCAACTCAAAAGTCTGTAAATGAACTGCTTCTATCATCCAAGAACCAGAGCTGTAACACTATCCATCAGCCATAAAGTGGAAGTTAATCCCTTCTCCAGGACTTAGTCATCCTCCCTTTTCTGCTTTTTGGCAAAGGAACCTTTCAAATTGACAGATTTATGGTTGTTTTAATCCAGATGTTGGAGTCAAGATTCTCCAGTAAAAAAAGTTTCCCTGTGCCATCTGGTGGATACATCAGGAATATGTGTTTTCTCGCTTTGCAGTGGATTTTATGCATTATGGACAAATAAATCGATTCATATTCTTTCTCTGAATACAATATCCATTACTGAAGACATGGTTGAACTCTTGAGATGCACAATGTGGTTTCAAATGCTTTTATTGATATGATTTGATATATGTTGCTTCATTTTAAGGAAGAAATTAATTTTTGCATGCTTTCTATGACAAATTAATTAGAGTTACAATGTAGAGACACTGTATGTTCCCTTATCATTGAGTAGAAAATCTTAGTTACTAAAGTTGAAGGAATTTATGCTTTATTCAGCACGCATATTTTAGGAACATTTCACTCTTCATATTAAATGTCTCTATCTCTGCTGAATCTTTAATTTCAGATACATTAGATTAAAAAAAAAATAGAAAGGAACAGATCATTATACCGGGGGGTGGGGGTGGGGGGAATCCAACAAGGTTAAATTAAACAATAACTCCTTGGATTATACAGTTCAACATAAATTATCCGAAAAGGGTGATGGCTGAAGCCGCAGCCTATATTGCCCACCCATGTGACATCTAAGAAGTCAAAAAAATAAAAATTGTAAAACTAAACAAAGCTAAAACAAAATGTGACAAAACAAAACTAAGCAACAGTACAACACAGACTGGACATGATAATCCTTATGTGATTTTACATGTCATTTTGTACATATGTTTGGAGTATTTCTTCCTTTAGTTTTTGTTTAAATTGACCAAGCGTTGTTCATGATTTTAATTCAGGTCCCAAAGTATTCCACAGTCTGACTCCTTGCACTGAGACACAGTGTTGCTTGGTGGTAGTTCAATTCAATTCAATTCAACTTTATTTATATAGCGCCATTTCACAACAACAGTCATCTCATAGCACTATCAACTGTAGGGGGAACCCCCACAGTTGCAGAATAACCCCAGCAATCAGGCGATCCCCTATGAGCAAGCACTTGGTGACGGTGGAGAGGAAAAACTCCCTTTTAACAGGAAGAAACCTCCAGCAGAACCAGGCTCAGGGAGGGGCAGTCATCTGCTGTGACTGGCTGGGGGGTGAGGTGATAGAGAAGATGAAAAGAACAGACATGTAGAAAGCAAACAGCACGATGGGGACTCAATCTATGGGAGAGAACAAACAGATGTTAATGACCAGAAAAAAAAAAAAAAAAAAAAAAAAAAATTCATTGAGTGAAGAAAGGAGAGAGGCCCAATGCATTACTGGAGGTCCCCCGGCTGACTAAACCTATTAGCAGCATAACTAAGGGAGGGTTCAGAAACACATGATCCCTCCCTAATTGTAGGCTATATCAAAAAGGATGGTTTTAACCCTATTCTTAAAAACAGAGATCGAGTCTGACTCCCGAATCCAGATTGGCAGCTGGTTCCACAGGAGAGGAGCTTGATAACTGAAGGCTCTGCCTCCCATTGTACTTTTGGAGATTCTAGGTATTACAAGTAATCCTGCATTTTGGGAGCGAAGTGCTCTGTTAGGATAATACGGTAGTATCAGATCTTTAAAAAAAAGGGGGGGGGCGCTGATTTGTTTAGAGCTTTGTAAGTAAGAAGAAGGATTTTAAACTTAATTCTAAACTCTATAGTAAGCCAATGAAGGGAGGCCAGAACCGGAGAGATATGATCTCTCTTTCTAGTACCTGTTAAAACTCTTGCTGCAGCATTTTGGATCAGCTGAAGACTTTTTAAAGATGTTTTAGGACAACCTAATAATAAAGAATTATGATAATCTAATCTAGAGCTAACAAAAGTGTGGATCAGTTTCTCAGCATCACTCTGAGACAAGATGCTCCTAATCTTGGCAATATTACACAAATGATAGAAGGCAGTCTTAGAAACAAATTTAAAATGTGAATTGAAAGACAGATCTTGATCAAAAATAATTCCAAGGTTCCTCACAGAGCTATTAAGAGAAACAGTGACCGCATCCAAACTGAAAGTCTGATTTGGAAAGGTATTTCTAAGGTTTTTTCGACCAACAAGAATGACTTCAGTCTTATCTGAATTTAATAGCAGAAAATTACAAGTCATCCAAGCTTTGATTTCCTTAAGACAGGCTTGTGACATAACGCACGGCTCAGGAGACACACACACACAGGCTCAGAGTAGTTCAAATAGTTTATTAACAACAGGAGTGAATGAATGTGTGTCTGCGGGATGTAAATGTGTTGATGGCGCCGTCTGCTTCGGGCACAGAGGCAGGAGGCCGTACAGCCGGACAACCCTATGGGAAAAGCACAAGGAGAAGGGTGACGGGCACACACCAACACAGGAGATATAAGAGCGAGAGAGGAGCTTACTTGGAGAGGACAGATGACTGGCACAACAAGGGACGAGGTCCGGTAGACAGCCACCTGGAGAGCCCGGTGCAGCAGTGAGGAACAGGCGATGGAGAGGCGTCGTCCGCCACCGGGGAATCCACCTGTGCACAGGGGAGCAGACTAGGAAGGAAAAGGAGGTAAGGTCTTCTTACCAGAGAGATCAGCTGAGGGTGAAGGAACTCACAGCGATGCATGGGGAAGTCTGACGGCTTCAGGCCGAAGCTCAGGGCGAGGTGGCTTATATCCCTCGCCGCTGATGATGTGCAGGTGTGCGTGCAGGTGGCGCCGCTGATGAGCGGCGCGGCGTGACAGTACTCCCCCCTCTAGCAGCGCCTCCTGGTGATGGCTTCTCTGGGTGCGCTCGGTGGAAATCAGCGATGAGCGACGGGTCCAACACAAACAACGAGGGTACCCACTGTCGATGTTCAGGCCCATAGCCCTCCCAGTCCACCAAGTACTGCAACCCACGACCCTGGCGCCGGGAGTCCAGGATGGAGGCGACGGGCCAGGCCGGATGGCCACCAATCATCCGGGGCGCGGGTTGCGCAGCAGGAGGAGGGCAAAGGGGATCGGAGACTGCCAGCTTCACCTTGGACACGTGGAAGGTGGGATGGATGCGGAGGGAGGGGGGGAATAGCTACACGCACAGCCACCGGGTTGACAATCCTGGTGATGGGGTATGGACCCATGAAGCGCTGTGCCAGCTTCCTCCTCTCGCCCTTTAAAATCACGTCCTGGGTCGACACGTAGACTTGCTGACCAACTCTGTACGCCGGGGCAGGTCTTCTGTGCCGGTCCGCCATGGCTCTGTTGCGCTCCGCCGTGCGTAAAAGCGCATTGCGCGCTGACGCCCAGATGGAGCGGAACTGCCTGAGATGCGCCCGTACTGAGGGGACAGTTACCTCACTCTCCTGCGCCGGGAACAGCGGGGGGTCATAACCCAGGGACGCCTTAAAGGGAGACATCCCTGTAGCAGAAGAGCGAGCGGTGTTATGGGCGTATTCAACCCAGGCGAGGTGGTTACTCCAGGACGTAGGTTTGGACGCCGTCACACAGCGGAGCGCAGCCTCCAGCTCCTGGTTGGTCCACTCACACTGCCCGTTGGATTGGGGGTGATGGCCAGAGGAGAGGCTCACCTTGGCTCCTAAAGCGTTGCAGAACGACCTCCAAACCTCTGAAGAAAATTGGGGCCCTCGGTCCGAGACCACGTCCACCGGAATCCCATGCAGCCTGACCACGTGTTGGATGAGGAGGTCCGCCGTCTCCAGGGCAGTTGGGAGACCTCGTAGGGGAACGAAGTGTACCGCCTTGGAGAAGCGGTCCACGATGGTCAGGATGGTGTCGTAGGTGTTCGAGACTGGGAGTCCGGTGACGAAATCCAGGGCGATATGCGACCAGGGCCTGCCAGGGACGGGCAGAGGCTGGATCAAACCCGCTGGAGGGGCATTACCCGATTTGTTGGTGGCACAAACTGGACAGGCCCGGGCGTAGCGGGCAGCATCCCTCCGCAGGCCTGGCCACCAAAAGGACCGCTGGAGGAGGTCAATCATCCGGGAGGTGCCAGGGTGACAGGTGAGCTTGGATGTGTGCAACCAGTGGATGACCTCCCCTCGAACCGTGGATGACACGAACAGCCTCCCCTCCGGTCCGCCGCCAGGGTCAGGTTCCACTTCCTGCACCTTCCGGATCTTGCTCTCGATGTCCCAGGTGACGGCTCCCACGACGCACGACCTGGGTAGGATGGTGTGGACCGTGTCCTCCGACTCCTCAGGGGCGAATTGCCTAGAGAGGGCGTTGGGCAGGCCATTCTTGGAGCCAGGCCTGAAGGTGATGGTAAATTGGAACCTGGCGAAGAACAAGGACTAGCACGCCTGGCGGGCATTCAGGCGCCTGGCAGATCTAAGGTATTCCAAGTTCTTGTGGTGCGTCAGGACCACAAACGGCAGGTCCGCCCCCTCTAGCCAGTGACGCCACTCCTGTAGCGTGAGCTTGATGGCGAGGAGCTCTCTGTCACCCACGTCGTAATTCCTCTCCGCCGGGGACAAGCGCCGGGAGAAGAAGGCGCAGGGCCGTTTGATACCGTCGTCTGGCGACCGCTGGGATAACACCGCCCCCACTCCTGTGTCCGAAGCGTCCACTTCCACGATGCACTGCAGCGCAGGGTTGACTTGGCTAAGGACCCGGGAGGAGGAGAACTCCGCCTTCAGCGCCTGAAAAGCAGCTGCGGCCTCTTCGGTCCACCGGAACGGGACCTTAGGGGACGTGAGGCTGGTCAGCGGACCGACGATGGTGCCAAAATTTGGGACGAAGTGGCGGTAGAAGTTCGCAAACCCAACGAACTGTTGCACCTGCTTCCTTGATGCAGGTGTAGGCCATTCCACCACCGCCTTCACCTTCTCTGGGTCCGGAAGCACCTGGTCGTGTGAGATGATGAACCCAAGGAAGGATGTTGTCTTTGCGTAAAATTCATACTTCTCGGCCTTCACGTATAACTGGTTCTCCAGCAGTCTTTGGAGGACCCGCCTCACGTGGACCTGGTGCTCGTCCCTGGACTTGGAGAAGATGAGTATGTCATCCAGGTAGACGAACACAAAAAGGCCGATGAAATCCCGGAGGACGTCGTTGATGAGGCGCTGAAAGACGGCTGGAGCGTTGGTCAACCCGAACGGCATCACCAGGTATTCAAAGTGGCCGTTCGGGGTACGGAAGGCTGTTTTCCACTCATCTCCCTCCCGGATCCGGACGAGGTGGTATGCACTGCGTAGATCCAGCTTGGTGAACCAAGTCGCCCCCTGGAGGGAGTGGAAAGCGGTGTCCATGAGGGGCAGGGTGTAACGATCCTTCTCCGTTATGTCATTAAGGGCACGATAGTCAATGCAAGGACGCAGGGATCCGTCCTTCTTACCGACGAAGAAGAATCCTGCCCCCACAGGTGATGACGATGGGCGGATTATCCCAGCACTCAGCGACTCCTTGAGGTATGAGTTCATTGTCTCCTTCTCCGGCGCCGATAGACTGTAGAGTCGTCCAGAAGGTAAGGGTGCCCCATGGCGGAGATTGATTGCGCAGTCATAGGGCCGATGAGGAGGGAGAGACATCACCTTGGATTTGCTGAATACCATACCCAGGTCGTGAAATTCCAGTGGCACCAGGGACAGGTCCGGGGGCACAGCGTCCGTAGGAGGGGGAGAAGCGGACGGAGAGCAGGCAGCGGACTGAAGACAGGTGCCCATGCAGAATGTACTCCATGCCGACACCCCGGCGGACTTCCAATCCAGAACGGGGTTGTGGAGGCGTAGCCAGGGATACCCCAGGATGACGGGCGACACAGAGTTGGACAGGACGTAAAAGGTTATCTCCTCCCAGTGGTTTCCAGAGATAATAACCGGGACGGGGATGGTCTGGTGCGTAACTCTCCCAAGGGAGGCACGACAGAGGTTGACCAGGGAGATAGGGTTCCTTAGTGCCTGACAGCGGATGCCCAATCGGGTTGCCAGGCTTTGTGAAATAAAGCTGCCTTCCGCGCCCGAATCCACCAGTGCGTGGGTGAGATGACCAGTGGGGTTGTGGCAGAAATGGATGGGCAGCTTCAATTGAGTGAGAGAACTTAACCGATTGACGTCCGCGAGGCCCCCTACAGTGACTCGCGGACCCCGCCGACTGGCTTTCCGTGGGCAAATCTTCACCGTGTGTTGGTCATCTCCGCAATACATGCAGAGATCCAACTCACGGCGGCATTGTCTCTCCGCAAGGGAAAGCTTTGTCCAGCCCGTCACCATCGGCTCCGACTCCTCGGGGCATGATGGTGGCGGCGTCGCCAGGGGGCGAGCTTGGAACAGGCGTGGCGAGACTCCACGAGGGTGAGAAGAAGACGACTTCCGTCCCGAGGAGCGCTTGCGCAGCCTGTTGTCCAAACTGATCGCTAGGGATGTTAGCTCCACTAGCGTCTCAGGGATATCCCGCCCAGCCAGTTCATCCATCAGATCATCGTTGAGACTGCGGAGGAAAAGGCCACAGAGGGAGCGTTCCTCCCAGCCTAATTCCTCCGCCGCTACCCGGAAGTCGACCGCGTAGTCCGCTGCCAACCGGCTTCCCTGCTGGAGGGCGAGAAGCCGATTGACCTGGACCGTCTCGGTAAGAGAATGGTCAAAGACGTCCAGGAAGCGTCTCACGAATTGGTCATATGTGAGGGTGGCATAACTGGGCCTCGCCATTACAGCGTAGGTCCAGGTTAATGCTCGCCCCTCCAGGAGATTCCCGATATAACCAATTCGGCTATGATCTGAGGGAAAGTCCCCGGGCACACGGTGGAAAACGGACTCACACTGCATTATAAACCCCCGTGCTCCGCCGAGCTTACCGCTAAAGCGGGCGGGGGTTGGAATGGGCGTGAGCCGAACTGGTGCACCCGGAGCCTGCTGGATGGCCGCTGGAGCAGCAGGAGCCGCGCCACCCTGACGAGCCGGGGGGAACGGCTGTTGGGGGTCCAAGCGGCCCAAACGGTTAGTTATATTTAAAAACTGATTAAAAATCACCTGTTGCTGATAAGCCATCTGATCCACTCGAGCCTCGAGAGTGGAAAACCGGTGTGCGAGCCCGCCGTCTGCCGAGCCGCTCTGCTGAAGCCGTACTGACATAACACACAGCTCAGGAGACGCACACACACAGGCTCAGAGTAGTTCAAATAGTTTATTAACAACAGGAGTGAATGAATGTGTGTCTGCGGGATGTAAATGTGTTGATGGCGCCGTCTGCTTCGGGCACAGAGGGAGGAGGCCGTACAGCCTGACAACCCTATGGGAAAAGCACAAGGAGAAGGGTGACGGGCACACACCAACACAGGAGATATAAGAGCGAGAGAGGAGCTTACTTGGAGAGGACAGATGACTGGCACAACAAGGGACGAGGTCCGGTAGACAGCCACCTGGAGAGCCCGGTGCAGCAGCGAGGAACAGGTGATGGAGAGGCGTCGTCCGCCGCCGGGGAATCCACCTGTGCACAGGGGAGCAGACTAGGAAGGAAAAGGAGGTAAGGTCTTCTTACCAGAGAGATCAGCTGAGGGTGAAGGAACTCACAGCGATGCATGGGGAAGTCTGACGGCTTCAGGCCGAAGCTCAGGGCGAGGCGGCTTATATCCCTCGCCGCTGATGATGTGCAGGTGTGTGTGCAGGTGGCGCCGCTGATGAGCGGCGCGGCGTGACAGCTTGTAACTTGGCTATTTGATTACTATCATCTGGCTTCATTGACAGGTATAATTGTGCGTCATCTTCATAACAATGAAAATGTATAAAGTGCTTTCTAATAATGTTGCCTAACGGAAGCATATATAAACTAAAAAGAGTAGGGCTGAGCACAGATCCCTGTGGAACTCCATGACTGAGCTTTGAGTTGAAAGAAGATTCATTATTGACATGAACAAACTGGAACCTATCAGGTAAATAAGATCTAAAACACTGCAACGAAGTTCCATTAAGTCCAACATAGTGTTCTAATCTATCAAGTAGAATATTATGATCAATAGTATCAAAAGCTGCACTAAGGTCTCAAAGGACAAGTACAGAAACAAATCCATTATCAGATGCGATGAGGAGATCGTTAGTGACATTCGCTAAGGCTGTTTCAGTACTGTGATGGATTCTAAACCCAGATTGAAACTCTTCAAGTAAACAATTTCCCTGCAGGTGGTCAAATAATTGCGTAGCAACAACTCTTTCTAAGATTTTTGAAATGAAAGGGAGATTAGAGATTGGTCTATAGTTAGCTAAAGCTCCTGGATCCAGCGTTGGCTTTTTGAGTAATGGTTTGATTACAGCCATTTTAAAAGCCTGCGGTACATGGCCTAAAGTTAATGAAGAATTGATTATATGAAGAATAAAGCTACCAATAAGTGGGAAGACTTCTTTAAATAACCTGGTAGGAATAGGGTCTAAAAGACAAGTGGAAGGCTTGGATGAGGAAACTATTTTGTCTAACTCTAAAAGGTCAATTGGAGTAAACTCATCAAGACGGATGAATTTTATTATTGAAAATGTTCATAAAGTCCTGACTAGTAAGCTCTAAGGGAATGCTAGGATTGACAGAGTCCTGACTCTTTGTCAACCTGGCTACAGTACTGAAAAGAAACCTGGGATTAGTCTTGTTCTATTCTATTAATGCAGAATAATAACTCGTTCTAGCTTTCCTCAGAGATTTTTTATAAATTAAAAGATGATTTCTCCAAGCTAAATAGATTTCATCTAAATTAGTGGAGCGCCATTTTCTTTCTAATTGACAAATCTTCTGTTTTAAGCTATGAGTTTCTGTGTTGAACCAAGGAGTTAGAAATCTCTGATTAGACTTTTTCTTTTTTAAGGGGGCCACCAAGTCCAGAGTCTGATGCAGAGAAGCTGTAACACTATCTACCATGCTATCAATTACAAAAGGAGCAAGCTGTCTATAGCTTATTTCCGTTGTGTTGACACATGGCATAGAGGAAACAATCTGCATAAATTTGGTCACAACATCATCTGAGAGGCATCTACTGAAGTAATATTTTTCCTTAGGAGCCAAATAGTCAGAAAAAGTAAAATCAAAGGTTAACAGACAATGGTCTGACAGTACAGGGTTATGAGGAGACACTACAAGATTTTCTATTTCTATGCCATATGTCAGAACAAGGTCCAACATATGGTGGAGATAATGAGTAGAATTTCCTACTTTCTGAGAAAACCCAATCGAGTCTAATATTGAATTAAATGCCACATTAAGGCAGTCACTATCTACATCCACATGTATATTAAAGTCCCCTACTATAATTATTCTATCTGATTTCAGCACTAAATCAACTAAGAAATCAGCAAATTTGGATAAAAACTCTGAGTAGGTTGATGGAGGACGATAAACTATGGCAAATAAAATTGGGTTTAGCCTAAAATTGCTAAAGTGCCCAATACTGAGGACCAGGCCCTCAAAGGAATTATTTGTTTTTGGCTTTACATTAACTAGTAATATGGAATGGTAAATTGTTGCTACTCCTCCTCCACGACCAGAACTTCTGGGATTTTGACAGTTTAAATAACCAGAGGGAGTTGATTCATTTAAACCAACATAATCCTCTTGCCCTAACCAAGTCTCTGTAAGGGAAATTAAATCAATCTGATGATCAATTAACAGATCATGGACTAACAGAGACTTGGGAGTTAGAGACCTAATATTTAATAAACCACATTTATTTTTTAAATTATGAGGAGGAACAGAGGCCAAATCATTCAATTTAGAGGCTTCATGTTTAATTTGAGTTTTACCAACTTTTTGTTTACTCACTTTGGGATTCTTATACATTATATTTTTATTTACTTTGGAGGGAGCAGACAACGATTCTCTGATGGGGAAGACAGGGGCTAAGCTGAGGGGTGGCGGATGAAGAGGAGCTGCAGAGAGGCGTGTAAAACTGCGACTCTGCTTCCTGGTCCCAACTCTGAGTAGTCAAGATTTAGGAAATTTGGATAAAAAAGATGCCAGATTGTTAGATAAATGAGACGCACCATCCAGAGTGGGATGGACGCTGTCTCGTCTAATAAGACGAGGTTTTCCCCAAAATGAGCTCCAATTGTCAATGTAACCCACATCATTTGCAGGACACCACACAGGCAGCCAGTGGTTGAAGGATGACAAGCGGCTAAACATGTCATCACTGGTCAGATTGGGGAGGGGCCCAAAGAATACTACAGTGGCAGACATTGTTTTTTGCAAAATCACACACCGATTCTACATTAAGTTTCGTGACTTCCAACTGCCGGAGACGGATGTCATTAATGCGTGGATAACAATTGTGGGGTATTTACAGTTACTTTTAGCCAGCATTTTCAAATTTGACTCGATGTCGCCTGCTCTGGCCCCAGGAATGCATTTGACTATGGCTGCTGGAGTCTCTAGGTTCACGTTTCTGACTACAGAGTCGCCAATGATCAGAGTTTTTTCCTCAGCGGGTGTGTCGCTGAGCGGGGATAAACGATTAGAAACGTGAACAGGTTAGTGGTGAACCGGGGCTTTGCAGTTAGGCTTCCTTCTCACCGTCACCCACCCAGTCTCCTCGCTGCTGAGGAGGACTGGAGGACCGCTAACATGTTGCCCTAAGCTAGCAAGCTCCGCTGCAGCTAGGGGACATCCGTCAAGATTAACTAGCGCTGATGGTGTTTCAATGCAGCGGAGCTGGGATTCCAAATCACACAACCTCGCCTTAAGTGCCTCAAAAAGACAACATTTATTACATTTACCGTTATCACTAAAAGAGGCAGAGGTGTAGCTAAACATCTGACAGAGAGAGCACACCAGAGGAGGAGAGGAAAGAGAGCTAGTAGACGTCGCTAGTGGCTAACCTGAAGCTAACAAAAACACCGATGAAAGGTGAACAGAAGGCTACAGAGGGTGATTAGATGACACTGAGGGCGCACACAGGTGCAAGTGGCTTGATAAACAGAAGTGAGAGCTGATGGTAGATGGAAAAAAGTGATTAAAATACAATTAAAGGCAAAATCCTCAGGAGAGTGAGGAGAGCAAACCACACGGACAGACAGCAATACAGGATGTGATGATACGTTACCACAAGTGACGTGTGTGGTGGGTGAGGACAATCAACCAGACAATCAACCAGATTTTTCAATCTAAGAGCTTTTAATTTAAGAAAAAGTAGGTTTGTTGGTTCCCTGTAAGCAGCTTTGTTTATTATTCTAATAGCTCTCTTCTGAAGCATGAAGATTGGATATATATTTGTTTATATGTATTTCCCCATACTTCAGTACAATATTTCATGTATGGGAGTATTAATGAATGAAACTGACATGGTTTATGACCCAGTGATGAGGCACAGACTCCAGAATAGATTCAGTTAGGTTTATTCAGCATGTAAGTGTGTGTGTTCGTGTGTGTAAGTGTAGGCAGGAACTTCAGGGAACAGAGCGGGACACCGTACGGCCTGACAACCCTATGAACACACAGAGCAGGACAGTTAGTGACAGCTACAGCTGGAGGTGGACAGTTTATGCTGAGGCTTACTGTGAGCAGAGTTGGTAGTTGGCCCAGATTCAGCACGGCGGCTACGGCCAGGAGGACAGTGTCTTCTGGTGAGGTTGCAGCTCCTGCTGGTGTGTGGCTTGGAAGTGGAGGTGTCGTGTAGGAGAGATGAATAGGAGTCCGCCGCCACAGAGGAAAGGAGAATCCGCCGCCACGGAGCTCCACCTGTGCACAGGGGACTAGCAGACAGGCTAAGGGAATTGAATGGGCTTACGTGAGCAGCCGGTGAGGTTCTCAGACAGCAGTGGAAGCAGGCTTGGGTCAAGGACAATGATAGGCTGTGGTAGAATGTCGCGGATGGCAGATGAATTCAATTCAATTCAATTCAACTTTATTTATATAGCGCCATTTCACAACAACAGTCATCTCATAGCACTATCAACTGTAGGGAGGACCCCCACAGTTGCAGAAAGACCCCAGCAATCAGGCGATCCCCTGTGAGCAAGCACTTGGCGACGGTGGAGAGGAAAAACTCCCTTTTAACAGGAAGAAACCTCCAGCAGAACCAGGCTCAGGGAGGGGCAGTCATCTGCTGCGACTGGCTGGGGGGTGAGGGGATAGAGAAGAAGAAAAGAACAGACATGTAGAGAGCAAACAGCACGATGGGGACTCAATCTATGGGAGAGAACAAACAAATGTTAATGACCAGCAAAAAAAAAATATTTCATAGAGAGTGAGGAAAGGAGTGAGGCCCAGTGCATTACTGGAGGTCCCCCGGCTGACTAAACCTATTAGCAGCATAACTAAGGGAGGGTTCAGAAAACACATGATCCCTCCCTAATTGTAGGCTATATCAAAAAGGTAGGTTTTAGCCCTATTCTTAAAAACAGAGATCGAGTCTGACTCCCGAATCCAGATTGGCAGCTGATTCCACAGGAGAGGAGCTTGATAACTGAAGGCTCTGCCTCCCATTGTACTTTTGGAGATTCTAGGTATTACAAGTAAACCTGCATTTTGGGAGCGTAGTGCTCTGTTAGGATGATACGGTAGTATCAGATCTTTTAAATAAAAAGGAGCCTGATTGTTTAGAGCTTTGTAAGTAAGAAGAAGGATTTTAAACTTAATTCTAAACTCTATGGGAAGCCAATGAAGGGAGGCCAGAACCGGAGAGATATGATCTCTCTTTCTAGTACCATGAAGCTCGTCTGGAGCACAGTGAGACACCTCCGCACTGAAGCCTGGGCAGTGGGGCACAAATAGGCCAGGGCTTGATGGAGAGCAGGTGTGTGCGCAGCTGGAGACAATGAGCAGAGCAGACCATGACAGATACAAAGTATATAGTGTGGGTTGATTCAGCAAATATTTCACTCTATATAGTATTGTGATTGATTTGGATATTTTACCTTTAATATCAGAATCAGAATCAGAATCAGAATCAACTTTATTGGCCAAGTATGCACAACACATACAAGGAATTTGACTTTGGCTAAAAACTGGCTCTCGTTGTTCAGGTGGAGGATTTAAATAAGGATTCAATGACAACAGAGTATGTACAGTAAATTACAGTCTGTCCACGTTTCTATAAAAGGATGCAAATATATACAGGAATATATGCAGTTATTTACTCAGACTAACCACACTTTGCAGAAATATATGAAAAAATATACAGTCACACAGTATTTCAATGTGAACTCAGATTCAGTGATATAATGTGAATGAAGTAAAAAGCAGTGTGAGAGTTATGTGCAATGTAAGAATGGATGAAAAGTCATGAGTACAGCAACAGGTAGGACTAGGTGAATGTTAGGAGTTCATCAGAGTGATGGCTTGAGGAAAGAAACTGTTCCTGTGACGGGTGGTTTTGACCTTCAGTGATCTGTAGCGACGACCAGAAGATAGAAGTTCAAACAGTTTGTGGCCGGGGTGTGATGGGTCAGCACAGATGTTTCCCGCCCGTTTCCTGGTTATGGACCGATATAAGTTCTCAATGGAGGGTAGGTCGGTACCAATGATCCTCTCCGCAGACTTAATGATCCGCTGCAGTCTGGTCTTGTCCTGTTTAGTGGCAGATCCAAACCAGACAGTGATGGAAAAGCAGAGGACAGATTGGATGATGGCGGTGTAGAAGACAACCAGCAGCTCCTTAGGCAAATCAAACTTCTTGAGCTGACGCAGAAAAAACAACCTCTGCTGGGCCTTTTTCCGGACAGTGTCTATATGGGAGGACCACTTCAGGTTCTGGGAGATTGTGGTACCCAGAAACTTGAAGGAGTCCACAGTGGACACTGTGCTGTTGAGGATGGTGAGTGGGGTGAATGAAGGGGGGTGTTGCCCCATTAATATAATCAATATGTGACTTCCAACACAATTTATTATCAATTATTACTCCAAGGAATTTAATTTTGGATACCCTTTCAATCTCTACTGTCATGGCTGCCAATTAGGCGCACCTGCGCACACATCTGCCTTTTATCCGGCTCTGGCTATCTATTCTGCGAGGCCCAGAGATCAGCGCAGAGTCATCTGCTTCCTTCCCAAGGGACCTGTACTCGCCAACTCTACGCTGAGCTTCCAGCCTTGTCTACTCTCCAGTGCTTCTGCTTGCCTTGGGACTTTTCACCATCTGGCAGCTAAGTAAGCCTTCAATTATTCCTCTCACCTGTCAACTACCCCTGTGCACAGGCGGTGAAACCTTGGCGGCAGATTCTCTTCCACCTGGCGGTGAACATCCCTGCTCAGTTCACCTGCCTACTCCATCTCCCTCGGGGCTGCTAACACTGTCCTCCTGGCCGTGGCTGTTGAGCTAACCTGAGTTTCACTCCTACACTGAGACAGGTTGCCAGGTTGCACGGTGCTCTGCTCGCCCCAAGCTGACTCATTCATGCACTACACTCACTACAGACATTCATACACGCACCCACACACTCACACAATTATAAATAAAGGGTTAATTGTGTTTCCTGACTCGTGTCTGCTTCTTGGGTCTAAACCATGTCAGTACGACTCCCCCAGAGTGGCCCAGCAGACAGCGCGTTAGCGCGCAAGGTTTACAACTTAGAAGCTCTGGTTGACCAGTTAGCCTATCAACAGCAAATCACACTAACACAGCTAACTCGAGTTACTGATCGGTTGGATCACCTGACTAACCCACAGGCTTTCCCCCTGGCTCCCGCTAGCTCCTCTGCTCCTGTTAGCTCTGCCATTAGCCAAGCTACATCAGGTTCCCCGTCATGACTTACTCCCATACCCACTCCCACCCGTTTTGGTGGTAAGCTAGGAGAAGCAAGGGGTTTTCTGATGCAGTGTGACATTGTTTTTCAGCGGGTGCCAGGGGATTTTCCTTCAGATCATAGCCAAATTGGGTATGTGATTAACCTGTTAGAAGGCTGTGCTTTAGCTTGGGCTTACGTCGTCATGGCTAAGGCTAGCTATGCTTCTCTCACCTACTCGCAGTTTGTTAGTGAGTTTAAGGAGGTGTTCGACCACTCTGACTGGGATAGTGTGCTTACCTCCCGGTTGTTGAATTCGAAGCAGGGGGCTAGGGCAGTCACCGACTACGCCGTGGACTTCCAGGTGGTGGCGACAGAGGTGGGGTGGGAGGATGCCTCGTTGTGTAGCATCTTTATCAGAAGCCTTTGTCCTAGCCTACGGGACGAGTTATCCCACTTAGAGAAGCCCTCTAACTTAACTGAGTTGATTTCTTTGGCTATTACCCCTTGACAATAGACTGAGGGAGCGGGAGGCCGAACGGAGAACTTGCGGTCGCTCGGGTAGTCAGTTCCGCCATTCCCTACAGCCCCCCCTATTGGCGCTACCTCCAGCTGAGTCCCCGGATGAGCCAGAGCCGAGAGTGACAGGTCGAGCTAAGTTGTCGTCTGCTGAGAGACAGTGACGCCGGGAGTTAGGGTTATGCATTTACCGTGGGAGTGAGGAGCATGAGCTTGAGGTATTTTTTTTTTTTTTTTTTGTTACTTATTTGTACCCGTAGGTAGACTTGGTTTGCAGTCTGGTGACAAGCCACCGGCTGCTGGTCGCTGCGTGCGCGAGCGCCCTAAACCTACATGTTTTTGGTGTGCGGGAGGAAACCGGAGAAATCCCGGAGTAAACCCGCGCAACACGGGGAGAACATGCAAACTCCACACAGCTCACTGTTGGTCGGGGGCTGGGATCGAACCCACGACCTCATGATCCCCGCGATCCCCAGGCCGAGGGTAAACTGTGCTGCCACAGTGCTAAACCACTGCGCCACCGTGCAGCCACCGTGCAATATGTCCTGTATGGCCAAAAGGGGGAGTCCGTGCTTCGCAGTAGGGGGACTCACCGACTCATCTTGATTAAATCCCCTCATTAGCTTCCAGATCCCCATTTGTTTCTGTCTCAAACATAAGGAATTTAATTCAATTCAATTCAATTCAACTTTATTTATATAGCGCCATTTCACAACAACAGTCATCTCATAGCACTATCAACTGTAGGGAGGAACCCCCACAGTTGCAGAAAGACCCCAGCAATCAGGCGATCCCCTGTGAGCAAGCACTTGGCGACGGTGGAGAGGAAAAACTCCCTTTTAACAGGAAGAAACCTCCAGCAGAACCAGGCTCAGGGAGGGACAGTCATCTGCTGCGACTGGCTGGGGGGTGAGGGGATAGAGAAGAAGAAAAGAACAGACATGTAGAGAGCAAACAGCACGATGGGGACTCAATCTATGGGAGAGAACAAACAGATGTTAATGACCAGCAAAAAAAAAAAAATATTTCATAAAGAGTGAGGAAAGGAGTGAGGCCCAGTGCATTACTGGAGGTCCCCCGGCTGACTAAACCTATTAGCAGCATAACTAAGGGAGGGTTCTGTCATATCCGGCTCTAGGGAGCCGGGCAATCAGAGCCAGGGACAAGCCAGTGAGTCGAGATGGTTTATTTTGGGTAAGGGATAAGGGATGAGGAGAGCACAGATACTCATGCAGAGGTACACTCACAGGTTGCACAGCGCAGAGGTAAGCAGCTCGTACCGGACGTGGGGGTAGCAAGACGTACATCCTCACAGCGGGATACAAACACAGGAATGCTGCAAGGGGAGTTGAGGCTGACACCAGACGAAGGGGCTTCAGCCTAGCAGTGCTTATGTCGCAGCCCCGAGTCATCGAGGCTGCTCCTATTTATCCTCATTGGCAGCGCCCCAGCTGATGAAGACTAATTGGCCCCAGCCGTCCATAATGCTGCCAGCTGGGGGCCAGCTGAGACGCTGCTCAATGGGAGGCAGGGATGAGGGAAAACATGGGCTCAGTGCCGAGACGGCATCTCAACCCATGGTGACAGAGCCCCTCCCTCAAGGTCGGGCTCCTGAACGACCAGGAACATCCCAGCCCCCCCCCCCCCCCACCTAGGGTGGGAGGAAGGGAGGCGGACCGGAGGGGAAGAAGCCAAGGGAAGGACAACACCAATGGGGCAATGTAGGGTAGCGGGAAAAAAACCCAAATACAATACTGACAACAGAACAATTAACCCAGGTACAGATGGGGAGAAGAACTGGGTCAGCACGCCGGTTACATACTACCCAGAGAGTACCAACCATGCGTGACCCAGAGCAAGAAAAAAAAAAAAGAACCACCAAAAAGGTACAGGGCAAAAAATGCTGAGTATGGTCAAATAAAGGGAAAACACAATACACAGCCCAATATAAGTACATACACACAGTCACCAAGAAAAGTGAGGGTGACTGGAACAAATGGACAATTACAGAGCATGGTGTTACGGAAAACAAGGCACATGACTCTATAATGAACCAACAGGGCATAAAAAAGAAATACTGAGTGCAGGCAAAGAAAAACCCACACACATGAATATATAAATACCCACAGTCACCTAAAGAAATGAAAGTGACTGGAATGAATGGGCAACTGCAGAGTATGGTCTGAAAGGGAACAAAACATAACTCTACAATGCAAAAACGAGACTAAAAACATGGTACAAAAAATAAAATGCTGGGTACGAGGGAAGGAAAACGCACAGCACTATAAATACACATCCACCAACAGGACAGACATTACACCCAAGTGACCTTAATAACGATAAAAGAAAAAGTGACACCCGAGGTGTATGGCAGGCAGAGTCCAAAAATAGCCGAGATGGCTCCGGAGATCTCCCCGCCCATTGTCCAGCTGGCGAATCAGGGGAAGAGAAATGTTCGGACGGCGAACTCTGGACCCAGATCCCAGGAATCCAGTCCAACGGCTGCCGAACCAGGCCGCCCAAAGGCAAACACAGACCAGTGGGGGGAAACCAGATCGCCGAACCGAAAGTTTTGCGGGTCGGGTCGTCGACCCGCATCACTCAACCACCAGGACCGTTGAGACGGACGAAGGGTCAGAGCGGATCCCGGTGGAAGAGGCTCAGGGGAGAGCCGATGACGAGGGCGGCGGGCCTCAGGGAAACGGCCACCTCCTCACCGGACCTGGACAACACTGGGGCAGCACCCACGTCGGACCCCGATCGGGCCTCAGGCGAACCCACGTTGGACCCCGATTGGGTCTCGGGCGAACCCACGTTGGACACTGCACCAGAACCGACCTCCAACGTTGAACCCGGACCCTCCAGCACCACGAGGAACAGCAACTCCTCGCCGGTGACCCTGGAAGAAGGCTCAGAAGAG
Organism: Pholidichthys leucotaenia; assembly: GCA_020510985.1. NCBI lineage: Eukaryota > Metazoa > Chordata > Actinopteri > Cichliformes > Pholidichthyidae > Pholidichthys > Pholidichthys leucotaenia. Next base: position 4,475,226 of record CM035843.1, on the reverse strand, counting down.
AAAACAGAACCGGGATCAGGATCACCGGCAGCGCCAGAACCCGGCGAGACGAGCTCAGACGCAGCGGGCGGCTGCACCCTGCTCGTCTCCCCTGGAGATAGGCTGAAGTGCTCAAAGATAAAAAGAGAGAAAAGAAAGGAGAGCACTCGCCTGATCTCGGGTTCTGACGCCGTCCAGGACTGCGAAGATCCAGGATCCGTCGTCAGGAGGTCGTTGTCAGGCTCCCATCTAGCCGCGTCGGGCCCCGCAGCCAGCACGATGGTCAGCGCAGCTTGAGATTCCTCCAGCTCAGGTGACCCCGCCGACGACCCACTCGGCGTGAAGCCAGAAGAATCTCGTCCCGCTGGACCGAACCGCTCCTCCGTGGAGACCCAGGGACGCTCAGTCGTCAGCGTAGACTCCACGCAGCAGTCAGTCCCCCTCCTCCGTCCGCAATGTAGCTGCGGAACCACAGGCCCTCTCCATATCCCACCACGTTGACCCGGAGCCGGGGACCGCTCGGCGGAGAGAGACACAGAGGATGCGGGATTAGGAAAACAGGTTACAGCAGGTGGGGAGAGTTCAGGGAGCTGCGAACCCTGAACTTCTCCTCCAGGGATGTGACAGAGCAAATCATTAAGCAGGTGTGAAAAAACAATGACTTGCCTGCCCCCTGGAGGTTGAGTATCGCCTGCTGTAGTGGAATCTGCTTCTTCCTCTCCCCGCCCGGCGATAACGGAGGACCCCCCGGGAATTCGTCTGAGGATCGCTCGCGTTGTCTCCAGCAGAGAGCTCACCAGGCCGGGATTCCAGGCACACACAGCGGTCAGGAAGCGCGTCGAGGAGGAGGGGGAAACAGCCGGGGTGAGCCAGCCCGAATGTCCAGGAATGACAGCGGGGGAACGAGGCTCAGGGGACGAGGCTGTAGGATCTCCACACTGACGAGGCGAAGGGATGACAGCTGCGTGGGAGGAACGGTCCTGACGATGACCCAGAACTGGATCCGGACGAGGTTCGTGCAGAGGTGACTCGGCGATGTGATGACGACTACTCCCAGGGGACGAAGCGAGGGGGAAACCCAGGATTCGCCGCTCCAGATCGGAGATCGAGACGAGGAAGGCGTCGAGCACGGGAAAGCTTCGTAGCCCTGAAGTCCTCACCATCAATCTCACTGCCGCCGCCACATGCCTGAAGGTGGTGACAGGAAACACAGTAGAGCTCGCGACAGCCACTCGACCCCGGACATAACTGCTGTCAGCTGCGGCTCCTAGAAGGGAATCCCGAGTGACGTGGCGCAGGTCGGGGGAAGTCCTCTGGTTGGCGCGAACTCCCGGACTGGAATGGCGGCAGGAACGGGACTCCGAAGCGGGGAAAGACGTCGCCCACTTCGACTCCCTGCCGGGATTTCCATCCACCCCGTGGAGCTTCTCTCGCTGTGTACCTGCAACGTCTATCCTGGCACTGTCCTCCAGATGGTACAGAGAGTGAGGGTGACAGTCCAGGAGTTCCTCAGCACGGCCCGGATGCCAGCGTCTCGCGTTGGAGGCGTCGTGCAGGGTGAAGAATGTCCCGTCGACAGCCTCCGAGATGGACCTTAGCTCGTCGCCCTGGCGCCGGAAGTGACTCCTGGGAAACGGCATGCTAGCAGCGCTGACACCCGGACAGAAAGGTACATTTCCACAGCGACTCACGGCCGCCGGCAACTCTTCTGGCTGCGACATACTGTCATATCCGGCTCTAGGGAGCCGGGCAATCAGAGCCAGGGACAAGCCAGTGAGTCGAGATGGTTTATTTTGGGTAAGGGATAAGGGATGAGGAGAGCACAGATACTCATGCAGAGGTACACTCACAGGTTGCACAGCGCAGAGGTAAGCAGCTCGTACCGGACGTGGGGGTAGCAAGACGTACATCCTCACAGCGGGATACAAACACAGGAATGCTGCAAGGGGAGTTGAGGCTGACACCAGACGAAGGGGCTTCAGCCTAGCAGTGCTTATGTCGCAGCCCCGAGTCATCGAGGCTGCTCCTATTTATCCTCATTGGCAGCGCCCCAGCTGATGAAGACTAATTGGCCCCAGCCGTCCATAATGCTGCCAGCTGGGGGCCAGCTGAGACGCTGCTCAATGGGAGGCAGGGATGAGGGAAAACATGGGCTCAGTGCCGAGACGGCATCTCAACCCATGGTGACAGGTTCAGAAACACATGATCCCTCCCTAATTGTAGGCTATATCAAAAAGGTAGGTTTTAGCCCTATTCTTAAAAACAGAGATCGAGTCTGACTCCCGAATCCAGATTGGCAGCTGATTCCACAGGAGAGGAGCTTGATAACTGAAGGCTCTGCCTCCCATTGTACTTTTGGAGATTCTAGGTATTACAAGTAATCCTGCATTTTGGGAGCGTAGTGCTCTGTTAGGATAATACGGTAGTATCAGATCTTTTAAATAAAAAGGAGCCTGATTGTTTAGAGCTTTGTAAGTAAGAAGAAGGATTTTAAATTTAATTCTAAACTCTATGGGAAGCCAATGAAGGGAGGCCAGAACCGGAGAGATAGATTATAGATCGATAGATAGATAGATAGATTATTCCATCTAGCTACAATGCTCTGCACTGTGTGTTCATATATTCATATATTTATTCCATCCAGCTACAATGCTCTGCACTGTGTGTGTGTGTGTGTGTGTATATATATATATATTTTATAGTAATATGTACATATGTATATTAGCTGCTCTTGCTTGCTTGTTTTTTTTTTTTTTCTTGCCTTCTGATTGTTGCTCTGAGTGTTGCTATCCCTGTGCTGTTGCAATCCTGGAATTTCCCCGTTGTGGGACTAATAAAGGCTTATCTTATCTTATCCAAGCTTTGATTTCCTTAAGACAGGCTTCTAACTTGGCTAATTGATTACTGTCATCTGGCTTCATTGACAGGTATAATTGTGTGTCATCTGCATAACAATGAAAATGTATACAGTGCTTTCTAATAATGTTGCCTAACGGAAGCATATATAAACTAAAAAGAGTAGGGCCTAGCACAGATCCCTGTGGAACTCCGTGGCTAAGCTTTGAGTTGAAAGAAAACTCATTATTTACATGAACAAACTGGAACCTATCAGATAAATAAGATCTAAACCATTGCAACGAAGTTCCATTAAGTCCAACTTAGTGTTCTAATCTATCAAGTAGAATATTATGATCGATAGTATCAAAAGCTGCACTAAGGTCTAAAAGGACAAGTACAGAAACTAGTCCATTATCAGATGCAATGAGGAGGTCGTTAGTGACCTTCGCTAAGGCTGTTTCAGTACTATGATGGATTCTAAACCCAGATTGAAACTCTTCAAGTAAACCATTTCCCTGCAGGTGGTCAAATAATTGCGTAGCAACAACTCTTTCTAAGATTTTTGAAATGAAAGGGAGATTAGAGATTGGTCTATAGTTAGCTAAAGCTCCTGGATCTAGCGTTGGCTTTTTGAGTAAGGGTTTAATTACAGCCGTTTTAAAAGCCTGCGGTACATGGCCTAAAGTTAATGAAGAATTGATTATATGAAGAATAAAGCTACCAATAAGTGGGAAGACTTCTTTAAATAACCTGGTAGGAATAGGGTCTAAAAGACAAGTTGAAGGTTTGGATGAGGAAACTATTTTGTCTAACTCACAAAGGTCGATTGGAGTAAACTCATCAAGACAGACATCAATGGAAAGAGTTGTAGTAGTTACAGTATTTAAGTTAACTGTAGGAAGAATCTGATTGATTTTATCTCTGATGGATGAAATTTTATTATTGAAAAAGTTCATAAAGTCCTTACTAGTAAGCTCTAAGGGAATGCTAGGATTGACAGAGTCCTGACTCTTTGTCAACCTGGCTACAGTACTGAAAAGAAACCTGGGATTATTCTTGTTCTCTTCTATTAATGCAGAGTAATAACTCGTTCTAGCTTTTCTAAGAGATTTTTTATAAATTAAAAGATGATTTCTCCAAGCTAAATAGATTTCATCTAAATTAGTAGAGCGCCATTTTCTTTCTAATTGACGAGTCTTCTGTTTTAAGGTACGAGCTTCTGTGTTGAACCAAGGAGTTAGAAATCTCTGATTAGACTTTTTCTTTTTTAAGGGGGCCACCAAGTCTAGAGTCTGATGCAGAGAAGCTGAAACACTATCCACCATGTTATCAATTACAGAAGGAGCAAGCTGTCTATAGCTTATTTCCGTTGTGTTGACACATGGCATAGAGGAAACAATCTGCATAAATTTGGAAACAGCATCATCTGAGAGGCATCTAATGTAATAATATTTTTCTTTAGGAGCCAAATAGTCAGAAATAGTAAAATCAAAGGTTAACAGACAATGGTCTGACAGTACAGGGTTATGAGGAGACACTACAAGATTTTCTATTTCTATGCCATATGTCAAAACAAGGTCCAATGTATGGTGGAGGTAATGAGTAGAATTTCCTACTTTCTGAGAAAACCCAATCGAATCTAATATTGAATTAAATGCCACATTAAGGCAGTCACTATCTACATCCACATGTATATTAAAGTCCCCTACTATAATTATTCTATCAGATTTCAGCACTAAATCAACTAAGAAATCAGCAAATTCGGATAAAAATTCTGAGTAGGTTGATGGGGGACGATAAACTATGGCAAATAAAATTGGGTTTAACCTAAAATTGCTAAAGTGCCCAATACTGAGGACCAGGCCCTCAAAGGAATTATAACATGTTTTTTGCTTTACATTAACTAGTAATTTGGAATGGTAAATTGTTGCTACTCCTCCTCCACGACCAGAACTTCTGGGATTTTGACAGTTTAAATAACCAGAGGGAGTTGATTCATTTAAACCAACATAATCCTCTTGCCCTAACCAAGTCTCTGTAAGGGAAATTAAATCAATCTGATGATCAATTAACAAATCATGGACTAACAGAGACTCGGGAGTTAGAGACCTAATATTTAATAAACCACATTTATTTTTTAAATTATGAGGAGGAACAGAGGCCAAATCATTCAATTTAGAGGCTTTATGTTTAATTTGAGTTTTACCAATATTTTGCTTTATCACTTTGGGATGCTTATACATTATGTTTTTATTCACTTTGGAGGGAGCAGACAACGATTCTCTGATGGGGAAGACAGGGGCTAAGCTGAGGGGTGGCGGATGAAGAGGAGCTGCAGAGAGGCATGTAAGACTGTGACTCTGCTTCCTGGTCCCAACTCTGAGCAGTCATGGTTTTGGAAATTTGGATAAAAAAGATGCCAGATTGTTAGATAAATGAGAAGCACCATCCAAAGTGGGATGAATGCTGTCTCGTCTCATAAGACCAGGTTTTCCCCAAAAAGAGCTCCAATTGTCAATGTAGCCCACGTCATTTGCAGGACACCACACAGACAGCCAGCAGTTCAAGGATGACGAGCGGCTAAACATGTCATCACTGGTCAGATTGGGGAGGGGCCCAGAGAATACTACAGTGGCAGACATCGTTTTTGCAAAGTCACACACCGATTCTATATTAAGTTTCGTGACTTCCGACTGCCGGAGACGGATGTCATTAATGCCGGCGTGAATAACAATTGTGGAATATTTACAGTTACTTTTAGCCAGCATTTTCAAATTTGACTCGATGTCGCCTGCTCTGGCCCCAGGAATGCATTGGACTATGGCCGCTGGAGTCTCTAGGTTCACGTTTCTGACTACAGAGTCGCCAATGATCAGAGTTTTTTCCTCAGCGGGTGTGTCGCCGAGCGGGGAAAAACGATTAGAAACGTGAACAGGTTGGTGGTGAACCGGGGCTTTGCGACTAGGCTTCCTTCTCACCGTCACCCACCCAGTCTCCTCGCTGCTGAGGAGAGCCGAGGGACCGCTGACAGTGGGACCTAAGCTAGCTAGCTCCGCTGCAGCTAATGGGCGTCCGTCAAGATTAACTGGCGCAGACGGTGTTTCAATGCAGCGGAGCCGGGATTCCAAATCAGACAACCTCGCCTCGAACGCCTCAAAAAGACAACATTTATTACATTTACCGTTATCGCTAAAAGAGGCAGAGGTGTAGCTAAACATCTGACAGAGAGAGCACACCAGAGGAGGAGAGGAAGGAGCGCTAGTAGCCATAGCTAATGGCTAGAGAGCAAACCACAAAGCAAACCACACAGGCAGACAGCAAAACAGGAAGTGACGATACGTTACCACAAGGAAGTGACGATCCAAGTGACGATCCAAACGAACAAACGAACGTATGGACGAACCACACATGCACTCATTAACATGGGGGCCAAGCAGATCTTTATCTCTGGAGAACTGGCAACCCGGTTGGGGCTCCCCGTTTAGTTATTGGTGACCCCCTTAAGACTGATCACCCTCTCTAAAGCCCATTTCGCTATGGTTTCCCACCGGACCATCCCAGTGTCTGTGATTACATCGTGCAATCATCGGGAGGAGCTGAGGGTGTATGTGCTTCTGGTCTCTTCTTCCCCAGTTATCCTCAGCTATCCCTGGCTTCGCCTGCACAATCCCTCCATAGACTGGTGGTCTGGGAGTGTCCGTGCCTGGAGCTCTTTCTGTCTGAGTTCTTGCCTTCAGTCTGCTGCATATTCGCTGTCCGTGCGTCTGAGTGTTCCGATCCCTCCTCCTCCTGATTTGGTTAAAGTTCCTCCCGAATATCACGACTTAGGGGCCGCTTTCAGTAAAACTCAGCCCCCCCCCCACCACCACCACCACCACCGCCCATATGACTGTGCCATCAATCGCCACACTGGAGCTCCACTGCCATCCAGCAGACTCTACAACCTGTCTGCCCCGGAGCAGGAAGTGATGGAGACATACGTATATCAAGGAGTCCTTAAGCTCAGGTAAAATCCAGCCATCATCTTCAGCGGTGGGGGCAGGGTTTTTCTTTGCTGGTAAGAAGGATGGCTCACTGAGGCCGTGTATAGACTTTCAGGAGTTGAATAACATAACCATCAAGGACAAATACACACTTCCTCTCATTAATTCAGCCTTTGATTCCCTCCGAGGTGCCTCCTGGTTTTCCAAATTGGACCTGCGCAACGCCTATCATCTGGTGCGGATCCGCAAGGGTGATGAATAGAAAACAGCGTTCCGGACCCCTAGTGGACATTTTGAGTATCTCGTCATGACATTTGGGCTGACTAATGCCCCTGCTGTCTTCCAGCAGCTAATTAATGATGTGTTGAGGGATTTTTTTGGGCACATTTATATTTGTTTATCTGGACGATATCCTTATCTTTTCCCAGTCCCTGGAGGAGCATCTCGTACACGTGAGCCAGGTACTGCAGCAACTGTTGGAGAACAAACTTTTCATGAAGGCCGAAAAATGTGAGTTTCATGTCTGCCAGACATCGTTCCTTGGGTTTGTCATCTCTCAAAATGAGGTCATCCCCGACCCGGGTAAGATAAAAGCGGTGGTAGAGTGGCCCAGTCCATTGTCCAGAAAGCAGCTCCAACAGTTTCTGGGATTTGTTAACTTTTACCGTCGCTTCATCCAGAAGTACAGCCTGATTGCTCTTCCCCTAACCAGTTTGACCTCTCCCAAGGTTCCTTTTCGGTGGACTGAGGAGGCTGCGGCGGCGGTCTTTGCCAAACTGAAGACCAGGTTCTCATCCTCTTCCATACTGACTCAGGTGGACCACACTCTCCAATGCCTGGTGGAGGTGGATGCCTTGGACTCGGGGGTGGGAGCTGTCCTTTCTCAGCGATCCCCGGTGGATGGCAAAATTCAACCCTGTGCATTCTTCTCCCGGCGCCTATCTCCAGCTGAGCGCAATTATGACATTGGTGACAAGGAGCTCTTGGCTGTCAAGCTTGCCTTGGAGGAGTGGCGTCACTGGTTGGAGGGTGCCTCCCAGCCGTTCGTTGTATGGACTGACCACAAGAACCTGGAATACCTCCAGACAGCCAAACGTCTGAATTCACGCCAGGCCCGCTGGTCCCTTTTTTTTGGAAATTTGATTTCACCATTACCTACCCCCTGGGTCGAAGAATACAAAGCCGGATGCCTTGTCCCACCAGTTTGCCTCGGAGACGACGGAGATGCTCGAGCACCCTATTCTACCATCATCATGTATCGTGGGCGCCATCTCCTGGGATATCAAGGACAAGGTTGTGAAGGCTCAGGACGATGAGCCCGACCCAGGCAGGGGGCTAGCGGGTAGACTATTCATCCCATCAGCCATTCGGGGGGAGGTTATTCATTGGGCCCACTCGTCCAAGTTCTTGTGTCACCCGGGGTAGAAACGCACAGTGGATGTGCTTCAGAGGACGTTCTGGTGGCCGTCGCTGCAGAAGGATGTCGGGGAGTACATCCGGGCCTGTCCTCAGTGTGCCGCCGGTAAGATGTCTTCTTCTCCTCCAGCTGGGCTCCTCCACCCCCTTCCCATCCCCGGCAGACCATGGTCCCACATGGCTCTGGATTTCGTCACCAGCCTCCCATCATCCAATCACATCACAGTAATCCTCACACTGGTCGACAGGTTCTCCAAGGCGGCCCATTTTGTTCCCCTGCAGGGGCTGCCCACGGCCAGGGAGACGGTGAACCTTCTAGTCCAGCATGTGGTACGTTTACATGGCATCCCTCTGGATATCATCTCTGACCGAGGTCCCCAGTTTGTGTCCCAAGTCTGGAGGTCATTTTGCAATGCCTTGGGGGCCATGGCGAGTCTATCTTCAGGCTATCATCCTCAAACCAACAGGCAGTGTGAACGAGCAAACCAGGAATTGGAGGCCACGCTGCGGTGTGTCGCCACCACCAACCCATCATCTTGGAGCTCCCACCTTCCCTGGATTGAGTACACTCACAACACCACCATCTCATCAGCCATTGGCATGTCTCCTTTCCAGGCTTTGCTGGGTTACTATCCCCCGCTGTTCCCGGAGGAGGAAGGGAACATTGCTCTTCCCTCTGTTCATGCACACCTGCAGCGTTGTCGTCGGATCTGGAGAGCTACCCGGGAGGCACTGCAGCGCAAGGCAGAATGCAACGCTTCGGTGGCCAACCGTCGCAGGGCTCCAGCTCCCGCCTATCAGGTTGGCCAACAGGTATGGCTGTCCACCAAGCATATTGACTTGAAGGGTGAGAGGAGGAAGATGTTCCAAAGGTTTATTGGACCCTTTCCCAACACTCAAATTATTAACCCGGTGTGTGTACGACTAGCTCTCCCCCCTCCCTCCGCAACTATCCTTCTTTTCACGTCTCGCAGGTCGAGTCCATCTGCTCCAGTCCCTTGTGTCCGCCGCCCAGGAACCCACCGCCACCAATGATAATTGACGGCGACCCGGCTTGGAAGGTCAACACCATTCTGGACATCCAACGCCGGGGTCGCGGTCTGCAGTACCTGGTGGACTGGGAGGGCTATGGACCGGAGTGGAGATCCTGGGTGCACCCCTCCTTCGTGCTGGCCAAGCAGCTCATCAGGTACTTCCATCAGGCACACCCAGGTAGGATGGATCGACCGCCGAGAGGCGTGTCATCGGGGGGGAGTACTGTCATGGCTGCCAATTAGGCGCACCTGTGCACACATCTGTCTTTTATCCGGCTCTGGCTATTTATTTTGTGAGGCCCACAGATCAGCACGGAGTCGTCTGCTCCCTTCCCAAGGGACCTGTACTCGCGAACTCTACGTTGAGCTTCCAGCCTCATCTACTCTCCAGTGCTTCTGCTTGCCTTGGGAGTTCTCACCATCTGGCAGCCAAGTAAGCCTTCAATTATTCCTCTCACCTGTCAACTACCCCTGTGCACAGGCGGTGAAACTTTGGCGGCAGATTCTCTTCCACCTGGCAGCGGACATCCCTGCTCAGTTCACCTGCCTTCTCCATTTCCCTCGGGGCTGCTGACACTGTCCTCCTGGCCGTGGCCGTTAAGCTAACCTGAGTTTCACTCCTACACTGAGACAGGTTGCCAGGTTGCACGGTGCTCTGCTCGCCCCAAGCTGACTCATCCATCCACGCACTACACTCACTACAGACACTCACAAGATTATAAATAAAGGGTTAATTGTGTTTCCTGAGTCGTGTCTGCTTCTTGGGTCTAAACCATGTCATCTACACCATTAACACTGAGTTCAAATACTGAGTTGTTGTGATGGTTGTTAAAAATTATAAATTTTGTCTTACTTAAATGGAGCGTTAATTTGTTTGAATCAAACTACAGTTTAAGCTTTCCTAATTCCTTTCCGAGTGTATCCAAAAGTTGTTCCAAATTGCTTCCACTGCATAATAAACTAGTATCATCTGCAAACAATATTAAATCCATTTTTTCAGAAACTTTAGATATATCATTTATGTACAGAATGAAAAAGAATGGCCCCAAAACTGCTCTGTGGGAGACCCCCACCTCAGAAATTTGAACTGACCAATGGGATCCCAAACCTATCTTCATTACCTTTTTTAGTCAGTTTGTGACTTCTGGCAAAGAAAGAATCTCAAATGTAATTGGTTCACTCAGTTCCATTAAGTGAGATTCTGCCACACCTAGGGAAAATCTTTTTGTTTCAGTTTTGGGGCGTTAGTCAAGTTGTAAGGAGGACTTCTCTGCTCTCCCATTTTTTTTCTATCTTCCAAGTAAGGCCCAGAGTCTTTCATGCTATGTGAAAATTCTTTTTCTTTTCTTTAAAGTAGACTTTTTCCTTATTTTAATCCTTTCCTTTAAATCCCCGTGCAAGAAGATTTTGTTTGATTTTTTTCAACGGATTGGTGATGTGTGTTTGCCTCAGTTAGAATTTCTGATGTGACTTTGTACATTAAACCAATTCCTTCTTCAGTGCATAAGAGAAGACCGCAGCCAGCCCGCTGAAGAACCAGCCTTTGTGATCTCGGGAGTAGGCCATAACCATGGTAAGGAGCCTGTTTGCCAGTCTTCCACAGAACCCACGCTGGTCCAGTTGAAACAGAATCCAGTGGACCACCTGCTACCTATTGGGACACAATGATTCTACTTGGCTGACGGTCTGTTTTTTTTAATTTAAACTTAATTTTTCAGAATATTCCTGGTTTAAGTTCTTCAAACTTAATTTCATGCAAATCCCCATCAGAATTTCAAAATGCATTTTGTCATTTGATTAATTTACATTCTTTTTCAGAGTAACACAAGTTTTCCATTTTTCTAGATAGTTTACTCATCATTTTCTTCATACAGTTGCATCCACTTTTCTTAACCAATGCTATTTTATGGTTTTCCAATTTCCAGTATACTAACAAGTTAAACTGTGCTTTATTTGGTTCCTCACATGCTTGATTCATAAGTAACTCAGTAATTCTATAATGCCCATAATGCATGTTAAATTTTCTGTTTTAAAGTGTGTTAACCTATTCTGACATTTCTAATTAAACTATTGAAAGATATATCAGGTTCAGGTTCAGGTTACTTTATTTGTACCCGTAGGTAGATTTGTTTTGCAGTCAGGTTACATCCATATTTACAAACCACAATTACATTCAACATAAACACAAACGCAGGCACACATTAAGCTGACTATAAACACGATAAAAATACTCAAGGCTCCATCAATCAGGACATAAGACAAAGAGATGAGAGAAAAAACAGAGAGATAAGAGAGAAGGGTCATATTAAAAAGTTAAAGACAAGTCAAAGAGGTTAAAAACTCAAAAGTCTAAAACCCAATAAAAGATTTAGAACCCAAATAAAGAATCTAAAAAAATAAGTAAATATAAAATGAAATTAATAAATAGGTAACTAAATTATGTGCAATATATTGTTACAACCTGTTCAACTCTTTGTCAGCAGCAGGAACAAAGCTGTTTTTGTAGCGCTGGGTTTTACTTTTTGGGACAGCAAACCTCCCTCTGGAGGGAAGAAGCTTAAAGTGGCAGTGCAAAGGGTGGGAGTCATCATTTAAAATGGAGGTAGCCATCCTCTGTTCCTGTCTGGTGTACAGGGATGATATGGGAGTTATTGTTTGATTTCATGTCCATCTTCTTGATTATCAGCAGACAAGGACTCACAAGGGTTTATTTTAGACGGATTCATAATTGATACAAATGAAGAATTGTTAATAAATTGTCCATTATCTGGACTGGTGCCCTACGAGGATATGTTTGTGTAAGGAAAGGACATTTTCATCCCTACTCACATTCATATTAACATTAATATTTGTACCAACAATAAAACACCTATAAACCCATAAATCCACTACAGATCAAAGGAGCATCTGCAGTGATGCGGACTTTGTACCGGTCTGTTGTGGTGAAGAGGGAACTAAGCTCTCAGGCAAAGCTGTCATTTTACCACTCAGTCTACGTTCCGACCCTCATCTATGGTCATGAGCTTTGTGTAATGACCGAAACAATGACATCGTGGATACAACCGGCTGAAATGAGCTTCCTTCGTAAAATTGCTGGACTCAATCTTAGAGATAGGGTGAGGAGCTCAGTCATCCAGGAGAGGCTCAGAGTAGAACTGCTGCTCTTCCACAATGAAAGGAGTCAGTTGAGGTGGTATGGGCATCTGATCAGGATGCCTCCTGGAAACCTCTCACTTGAGGCGTTTCAGGCAAGTCCTACTGGGAGGAGACCCCGGAGCAGACCCAGGACTCGCTGGAGAGACCGTCTCCCAGTTGGTCTGGGAACGTCTTGGTATCCCCTCTGAAAAGCTGGAGCAGGTGGCAGGGGAGAGGGAAGTCTGGGTTTCTCTGCTTGACCCCTGCTTGACTCTGCTTGTTTCTTGCTTTGCCCCTGCAAACGCCAACAATTTTTGTCATCGTGGTTAACAGCAGCTAACGGCAGAAAGAACAAACAGTAATTTTCTGTGCACACCATGCAGACGTTGTGAAGTCAAACAATCTGGATTACAGACATGGAAATCCCCAAAGTTCTGTCATGTTTAAGTTTACGTTATCTGCCGGAGCTCTCACATGGATAATTGTTACAGCCTCCTCCAAAACTTCGCTTTGATGTTGTGTTGTTCTTCTTTTGTAGAAGCTAGCTAGCTCATAGCTAGTAGCTGCTAGCTACATGCTAGGTTGTAGCTTACCTCGAGCTCCTGGCACGGACAGAAATTTGCCTGTTTTCATCCTCATAGCTTTGGGTCCAACTATTGGTGAATACCAGTTTAAAAAAAATTCTCAAACTGTGTACATAATGTCCATTCACTCCGCCGCCATTTTTGTAGCATGGTGGGGGTGTTGTCACGAGTGAGATATGTGTGGCCTTGTTGTACAGCACTTTGTGTAGTGAGTGTTGCTTTTTAAAGTGCTTTTGTGCACCCAAAGCCTAACCCTAACCCTATCCTGCTGCAGAACCCAAGTGTGCTTCAGCTTGAGGTCGCAAACAGATGGCCGGACATTCTCCTTCGGGATTTGTTGTTGACAGCAGAATTCATTGTTCCCTTTACCACAGCAAGTATTCCAGGTCCTGAAGCAGCAGAACAGCCCCAGATAGATAGATAGATAGATAGATAGATAGATAGATAGATAGATAGATAGATAGATAGATAGATAGATAGATAGATAGATAGATAGATACTTTATTTCGAACAAAAAAGTATAACAAAAACAAATGACAAATGCAATAAAGTAACAGTATACAGTGTTCAAAAGGGAGAAAGAAGAAGTGAACACTTATTAATTCCATCTCCTCTTTTCCATAAATACACCCATGTGAATTATATACAAATTACCACATTTAAGACCCCAAGTAAACAGTTAACTGTATTTTGTACATATCAACATTAACACCGATCCATCCTAGCATACATTGATGTCCATACATCAAAACCAGCCTCAAACAACACAGATATACACAGTGCTGTCCCACCCACCATTCCATAGAGTCCCAGAGTGAGCATAGTGAATCGTACATATAAATTCTACCCTTCTAACATATATCCTTTCAGCAAATGGTGCTTATACCTCTTTTTGAATTGATTTCTGTTTGTACATAGTTTCAGTTCAAGCTCCAGACTGTTCCACAAATCCACCCCACAGACAGATATGCACAGACTTTTTCTTGGTTGTTCATATCTTGGGTTTTGTAAAGTTTAAGTCTCCTCTCAAATTATGATCATTGTCTCTTTTTTTTAATATTTTTTGTACATTAGTTGGGAGTTGATTGTTAATTGCCCTGTACATGACTTGTGCTGTCTTAAATTTAACTAAATCGATGAACTTTATGACATGTGACTTTAAAAACATCAAATTGGTATGGTCTCTATATCCTACATTATTTATTATCCTTATAGCTCTTTTTTGTAATGTGCATATTGACTGTAGGTTGGTCTTGTAGGTGTTTCCCCAGACTTCTACACAGTAGTTAAGGTAGAAAGAGTGAACTGTACAGTAAGATCAATGATTTATAGTCCAAGATGTGTCTTGTCTTCCCCAGTATGCCTATACATTTTGCCAACTTGGCCCGGATGTGACTGATGTGAGGTTTCCAGCAGATTTTATTGTCTAGCGTCACCCCCAGAAACTTATTTTCCTGTACTGTTTCTATTCTGATATCATCTGCATCGGGCTGCATGGTGGCGCAGTGGTTTAGCACTGTGGCAGCACAGTTTTACCCTCGGCCGGGGGATCGCGGGGATCATGAGATCGTGGGTTCGATCCCAGCCCCTGACCAACAGTGAGCTGTGTGGAGTTTGCATGTTCTCCCCGTGTTGCGCGGGTTTACTCCGGGATTTCTCCGGTTTCCTCCCGCACACCAAAAACATGTAGGTTTAGGGCACTCGCGCACGCAGCGACCAGCAGCCGGTGGCTTGTCACCAGACTGCAAACCAAGTCTACCTACGGGTACAAATAAGTAACAAAAAACAACAACAACAAAAATCTATCGTTACCATTATTTCATGATTTATTTTATAATTTCCAAACAACATAATCTTTGTGTTTTTTAGATTTAGAGATAATTTATTTTTGTTGAACCACTGCGTTAACTTTTTCATTTCAGTTGTGACCACCTCTAAAACCTGCTGCAAATTCTCACCACTGCAAAGGATATTTGTGTCATCTGAGAACAAAATAAATTTCAGAATTTTTGATACTTGGCATATGTCATTTATATACAAAATAAAGAGTTTGGGTCCCAAAACTGACCCCTGGGGCACACCACAAGTGATGTCCATGAAGGGTGATTTGTGCTCACCAATTTGTACAAATTGTTGTCTGTTATTTAAATAACTTTCCACCCAACTCAGTCCGACCCCTCTTATCCCATACCTTTACAGTTTCCTTAGTAGTATTCTGTGGTCAATGGTGTCAAAGCTTTCTTTAAATCTATAAATACTCCTACAGCAAACTTTTTTTTTTATCTATACAACTAGTAATTTCTTCTGTAAGTTCGATCAGTGCCAAAGATGTAGATTTATCTGCTCTAAAACCATACTGGCTATCTGTAAGGAGGTTGTGTTTTTCAATGAAACCATCCAGTCTCTTAGTGAAGATTTTTTCAAGTATTTTGGAGAATTGTGAGAGTAAAGAGACTGGCCTGTAATTTGTGAAACAATGACTGTCTCCTGTTTTGTATAGAGGTATTACTTTTGCTATTTTCATTTTGTTTGGAAATTTACCAGTTTGAAATGACAGGTTACAGATGTGGGTGAGTGGCTTAACAATTCCTTCAATTACTTTTTTCACTATTGTCATGTCAATTTCATTCCAGTCCATTGATTTTTTGTTCTTAAATTTACTCACAGTGTCGATAATTTCCTTTTCAGTAACTGCACCCAAAAAGATTGTGTTTGGATTTCTATCTTCTATTTCATTTACAGAACCACTGTTGTTTGTTTCTGTTGTCACTATTGATTTTGCTAATTCAGGACCAACATTTACAAAAAATTTATTGAAACCACTGACCACATCCTCCATATTATTTATCACATTGCCATTTTCAATAAAATATTCTGGATAATTAACATTCTTAGGTCGATTACTAATAATCCCACTGAGTACTTGCCATATTCCTCTTAAGTTATTTTTGTTATCCTCTAATATTCTGTTGTAATATTCTTTCTTACAGGTCCTCATTATATTAGTAAGCTTATTTTTATATCTTTTATATTTGATCTCAGCCTCCACTGTTCTGCACTTAATGAATTGTTTATATAATGTATTCTTCTTTTTACATGCATTTATTAACACCTTGGTGACCCAAGGAATATTTTTCTTTTGTTGTCTGTCACTGTATTGTTTTATAGGACAGTTTTTATTGTACAATGATTGAAATATTTGTAAAAATTTATCATATGCTTCATTTATATCATTTTCATCATACACTATCTTCTAATTTTGTATTAATAATTCCTTTGTCAGTAAATACATTGATTCTTCGGTTCTTATTCTTTTATATTTAATATTTTTGGTATCCTTTTTCTTCCTATAATCACATTGATAGACAACAAAAATCGGCAGGTGGTCACTGATATCATTCAATAAAAGCCCACTCCTGATATTGTTTTCCATAATGTTTGTGAATATGTTATCTATTAGTGTGGCACTGTGTGACGTGATTCTGCTAGGTCCGGTAATTGTTGGATTTAAGCCCATACTGTACATTGTGTTGATAAATTCTTCTGTCAATCTATGTTGTTTTGAATTCATCAGATCTATATTGAAATCCCCACAGATGAACATAACTTTATGAGTTAGTTTTGCATACATTTTTTTCCATCCAGTCCTTAACCCCTTGCACTCCGGGCAATTTTCCTAAAAATGCCAAAAAATAATGTGCCCAAAGTAAATCAAAAGCTGTTCTTCAACCCTTTGCAGCATCTTCATGGGGTTGGTCTCATTTAAAAGAAAACACTTTGAATTTTTTGGCAAAAAAACCATAATCTCTCTACGTGCTCCGGCCACTGAGTTACAGTCATCTAAACATACTGAACTTGAAAAAAATAAATTTTGCCACGGTGTTTTTTTGGATACAAATGCTTGCAAATAACACACAGCTGTCCGATCCGGCTGGAAAATGCAACAGAAATGTAGAACCAAGTGTTATCAAGCTGAGGTCCAAATTTGGTAACAATACCACAAAAAATGAATATTTTACACAGCTTTTTTCTCAGGCTGTTCCCAGGCGTTTTGGAACTGTGCCAAATTGTGCCAAATGGCACAGTTTGGAAAAACGTCTGTAACTTTTGAATAATTCAATGTAGAAGCTTCATTTTGGGCTCTAATGAAAGGTCACATTCAGGGCTGTGTCTGTGTTTGTGTGTGGGGGGGTTGCACCCCCCCCTCGCTACAGAGGACGGCCATCGCTACATGACGGAATAGACTCATATGCTTCCCCCCGCGGACCGGGGGGCGTTCGGACCGTGAACGCCCCCCCCCCGCTCCTCTTCTGCAGAGGGGGGGGGGGCGTTCACGGTCCGAACATGGCAAATGAACCGTTTATCGCGGCGCACGCACTTCGTACTTCGTGCGCCGTACAGTTGTAATTTACCGATCGGTCAAAAGTCATTTTTGGATTACAGTTTTCAGGGATAAATAATAAATTTAGCTTATAACACCTTACCTCTTCCCAGCAGCAGTGTCCTGGTGAACTTCTCTTCCCCATTGTCAGACGAATGCGACGCTGGTCCGCTCGTGGATCCCGGTCAAAACATAATTCCATTATTGCCGTTTTGGCGAATGATTTACGACCTTTGTCGTCGGCCTCCGTCGGTCTATGATGAAGAAAGAGAATTCTAAACGTCTATTCTGCTGGAATGAGTGCAGGTCCCACTTGTGGGTGGTCTCCATGCTGCTGGGTTTGTAGCAGATTCGTCCAGCGTCCTTTTTTTCATCAGCTGCAACAGTAAATCTCTCTTCACCCAGCCCGAACTTCTGTGCTTCAATTGGCTCCTGCATTCACAGTAGGCGGGTCCTCCTTCCTAGGCTTTCATTCATTGGTTCTTCAAGGTTTCAGAAACCCAATTCAAGGCTCTTATTAGTCGAATGAAAGGTCAATCAGATGAACAAATCTGTTCGCGGCTGTGTCTGCAGCTTTTTTTTTCAGTGGTGCTTGGACGCCAACACCACCTACATCACCACAATCTGGACTATGCGTCCGAGAGCGCACGAGGGCGCAGGAGTGCGCATGCGCCCTAGGACACAGAGACTTGCCCGCCCGCGGAACAACGGAGCGCAAGTGGTTAAATAAGTCAATGTTTGATCCAGGTGTTCTATATCCACAGCTCACTACTATATTCTTCACATTGTCCAGACAGATTTCTATTGTAATACATTCAAATAAATCATCCACAGTCACTGACAGATTTTCACCAACCTTGTATTTCAAGCTCTTGTCAACATAAATTGCAACTCCTCCTCCTTTTTTCACTTTTCTATTTATATAATTTAATTCATAGCCATCCATGGTAAAATCTATTCCTTTCTCTTCACTGAGCCACGTCTCTGATATTGCCACAATATTGAATGGCTCTTTAAACTGATGTAAATAATCTTTAATGTTATTAAAGTTGGCATAGAGACTTCTGCTGTTGAAGTGGATCATAGAAATATTGAAATCAGATGTTACCATTGTGTTAAACTGTTCATCCGTGTAGTAACTACAGTTATTATTGATGGAGCTAAATAAATTATTATCAGGGTCTATGTTATATTCTACGTCCTGTGGGTTGTGATCTGTATATTCAAAAACTTTCAGTTCCTGTTGTTCCTGTTTGTTGATCTTTTGTTTCATGTTGTTAAATGTCTTGTAGCAGATGAGTATAATCCATCAGTGTCCTACAATTGTCTCTTGTTGCTGTGACTCCAGTTCCTAATGTCCATTGATATTTGTCCAGTTCCATAATGTTACGGATGTTAATGACCTTGGCTTCTTCAGGTGATCCGTTTAATTTGATGTATATTATACAGTTTGATGTCCAGGTGTTTTGAATCTTTTTCTGCTTTCTCAGGTATCTTGCTTTTCTGGCTATTTCTGCGTTTTCTTTTGTGAGGTGCTCGTTTATTTAAATGTTCGTTCCTTTCAGTTTCCTACCTTGTTTTAACAGGGCAGTCTTGTGTTTTCTGTTCACAAACCTCATGATCACAGCCGGTTTGTCACCGTTTTTCCTGGGCAGAGGGTGGCAGGTCTCAGTGGTGTTACAGTCCAGCTGGATTCCTTTGGACTGCATGAAGGCCACCACTTGTTGCTCCGTGGATTCGTCTTCCAGCTCACCAAGTCTCCCTCCGCTGTCTGCGGCCACCGCTCGCCCGTACGATCGGGGTTTAATGTGGAGCCCCGTGATGATCACGTTGTTCACCCGAGTGTTCTGCTCCAGTTCCGACACTCTGCTCTCCAGATATGCCAGCCTCTTGTCCTTCTCAGCGTTTTGGATCGGCAGCGCTTTCACCTCCTCGACCAGGTCCAGAATGTTTTTTTGCTGCAGCTTAATAGCAGAAATCTCTTCAGCCAAGAAGTCCAGTGGTCTTTTAATGTCGTCCACCTCCTCAGTCTGCTGAGCTTTCTTGGGACCCATGATCCCGGCCGATGTATGTTGATTGTGATCGTAGGGAAAAAAAAAAAAAACACGTGGGAGAAATCCCTTTGTTCTCCCAGAGTGTGAGGGGACTGATTGCTTCACCAGCCACTACAATATTAAGTTATGAGACTGGCAATTTCTCTTTTTTTTCCGCAGGTGCAAGTTCACTCTCCAGCGGAAGTTACAAAGCAACAGCTCAAAACGCCAGCTCTAAACTGAGTTTTAAAGCAAGAAACAAACCGGGAGCCTTTACCTGTGCGTCTTCACCTTACATGCCACAACCGGAAGTTTTTGATCATCACACTACCACCACCGTAGTTTATTGTTGGTATGATGTTCCTTGGGATCAGTTTGCCAAGGTCTCCGCCTTTGACCGCCACCTAATCCACATAGCACCGGACCCCCATGATCCCTCCTGCAGGTGGTGAGCCCACTGGAGGGTGGACCCATGTAACTCCTTTGGGCTGAGCCCGGCCGGGTCCCATGGGTGGAAATCCGGCCACCAGACACTAGCCACTGAGCCCCTCCCCCAGGCCTGGCTCCAGGGTGGGCCCTGGTAACCCCATACCGGGCGGGGTACACTGAATCCTTGATCTAGAATTTATCACGAAAGTCTGTTGGATCGTTCTTAGTCTGGCCCTTCACCCAGGACCAGTTTGTCTTGGGTGACCCTATCAGAGGCAAATTGCCCAGGACAACATAGCTCCTGGGATCACTGGGGCACGCAAACCCCCCCACCACGATAAGGTGACGATCCATGAGGGGGGTTTATATGTGTTTTGTGGACATGGAGAAGGCATTTGACCACGTCCCTCGAGGTTTTTTGTGGGGGGTGCTTCGGGAGTATGGAGTACCGAGCTTGTTGTTACGAGCTATTCGGTCTCTGTACTACCGTTGTGAGAGTTTGGTTTGTATTGCCAACACTTGATCAGGCTCATTCCCAGTGAGAGTTGGACTCCGCCAGGGCTGCCCTTTG
This sequence comes from Pholidichthys leucotaenia, assembly GCA_020510985.1. Lineage (NCBI taxonomy): Eukaryota > Metazoa > Chordata > Actinopteri > Cichliformes > Pholidichthyidae > Pholidichthys > Pholidichthys leucotaenia. Next base: position 4,454,843 of record CM035843.1, on the reverse strand, counting down.
TCACCGATCCTGTTCATAATTTTTATGGACAGGATTTCTAGGCGCAGCCAGGGAACCTGAAGAGCTGTTTAGCTGGTTCTTGGACTTCGGTAGGCCGCCTGAACCTTTTTTCTTGGGCTGGAGTAGGGATGCCGGTAGGCCACCAGAACTATTTTTTGCTTTTCCTGCCGGTTTTCCCCACGCTAGTGCTTTGCATTAATGTTTGAGTGAAAGTGTACATACATGTTTTTGTTGTTGCAGTGTACCTGTGGGGTTTTTTGTGTGTGTGTGCGTGTGTGTGCGCGCGCGCGCGCGTGCGTGTGCGCGTGTGTTTGTGTATCCTCAGACTATGATTTATTTGTATTTGGACATTTCTGTTTGAAAGGTCTCACTTTGTATTTGTGGTCGGTATTTCGCCACTTTTCATTTGTACTTGTGATGTTAGTATTGGCTGTGCTATTGTGTGTCTGAGCCTTGGATGTTATTCATTTGTTCTTGGTGAGCCTTTCTATTTTCTTGTATCCTGCTGTTGGGCTTTTTGGGGTTTATTTTCATTCTAGTTTCTTTCCCTCCTACCCTGGATTCCCCCTCCATCCACACGAGGTTGGTCTTGATATTTTTTCTGGTCAGGGCGGGGGGGGGGGGCTTTTCTTTCCTGGATGTCACAGTGGATGCCCGTAATGCATCCCTTGAACGGGGGGTACTGTGGTGATCCGAGTGCTGAGCTGATCTGTGCTTGAGTCACTCAGTATTTTCTGTTTTTCCCTGGTATTTCTAGTTCTGTTATTATTTGTCTCTTGGGTGCTTTTCCTGTGACAGCGCCACGACTGGACTTCCAGCTGTAAAGTCGAGCCGGCCTTTTCACAGCTGAGTATGATTCAGTGATTACATTTTCTCTTCACCTGTTTTGGCCCTTAGTCTTTTGGTTAGTATTTAAGCTGTGTCGACAGCTGCGTCTGACACTCATTGCATCAGAGTATTTTTTTCTCCGTTTTTTTGTTTTTATTGATTGTTTTTATTGATTTCATTTTTCATTTTTTATCTCTGTTTGTTGTTATTAGTTTTTATTTACTGTTACCTTGGTATTCACCTCGCCTAAAAGTCCGTTCGGACGCACGAGTAGCTGTTTTTGGCTAGCTGGCGGGCTATCCATCTCAGCACCTGGAACGCCATGGCTCCTTCTCTGTCATGTACCCACTGTTTATCCCTCCTCAATAAGGTCTCTGAGGTGGAAACGAGGCTCTCCAACCTTTACAAGATTCGGGAGGCTGAAGACCACACCGACACTATCATTCTCGGGCAATCATCGGCTCCGGCTACTGCCTCGCAGCTGGCGGAAACTGCTACCTACTTGGGTGAGCTCAGCGCATCTCTACCTACCTCCACACCTGCTCCAGCCTCAGCAAACGCCCATGACCTCAGCAACAAACACTGGTTTCATCTCAGGGCTAAACCAAAAGCTTCGCTTGGTCCCTCTCATCCTCCATCCACGCCCTGGACCTTGGTTCGACCAGCTAATAACCATCGTCGATCGACCAGAATGGGCCGCGCTTCTTCTCTTCCCATGTCCTTGGATAATAGATTTGATATCCTTTCCCTGTAGGATTTTCCCCACCTGGATGCTGGACGCCCACCCGTGGACGCCCCTCGTCCTCCCTCCTTTCCTTCAGGGGCGGCTCATGTCCGCAAACCCCGGATAAAGACCACCCAGCGTGTGTCAAATTACACACCTGCTCCAGATAGAAGAAAAGAGCGCATCTCCCCGCCTTCGCAACAACATCATCCCTTCACAATTCCTCTCCACATCAGAATCCACCGACATTAACAGTAACATTAATAGTAATTGGTGACTCGATCGTGAGGAACGTCAGAAGCAGGTACTGTGTTACTCGATTTTTTCCCGGGGCTAGAGTCTCTGATATTGAGGCTCTGATCCCTGACCTGCTGAATGAATTCCCTCATGTATAAACTGTCGTTGTGCATGTGGGATGCAATAACATCCCAGATGAAGCATCTGAGATTTTAAAAAGTGACTTCAGGAGCCTTCTGTCCACTCTTATGAACTGTGGCAGACGTGCGCTCATCTCTGGGCCTTTGGCACCTCTCAGACGAGGCTGCAATCGTTTTAGTAGAACTCTCAGTCTTAATTCTTGGCTGTGTTTTACTTGTCCTATTTTTAACATTGGTTTTGTTGACAATTTTATTTTATTCTGGAACCGCCCATCACTTATGAGGCCTGATGGCATCAACCCAAATAGACTTGGTGCACGTGTTTTAAGAGACAATCTTTTCTATTCCATTTGGTGTTTTCTGGTAGAGTGACTGGGACCTGGTGTGTTTACTCGCTCTGAAGCTTCTGGGTTTGCTAAACTGCCCTTTTTTGGTTCTGTTCCCACGTATTGTATTGATCCCATTAACTCAGGTGGTCTTTACCGTTTGGATCAGCCTTTGATTTATAATCCTTCAGAGATTGAGTCTGTCTCCCGTTGCCCTAAATATTGTAACCCAGGACAAATACAACACAACCTGAAAAACACTCGCACTTCTGCAGCTCCTCCTCTTCCACCACCTTTCAACTTTGCCCCTGTCTCCTCCCTTACAGAACCTTTTTCCGCTCCCTCTAAAGTTAACAAAAAAGTTAAAAAAAAAAAAAAAAACCCAGAATGCATAAACTTCCCAGATTGATTAAACAAAATGTTGGTAAAATTCTGATCCAGCCTCAAGTCCCTAAAATTAATAAAATTAATAATTTGGCCTCTGTTCCTCCTCAAAGTTTAAAAATTAAATGTGGTTTATTAAATATTAGGTCTCGATCTTCTAAGTCTCTTCTGGTCCATGATCTATTAATCGATCACCAGATCGATCTATTATCCCTCACAGAGACCTGGCTCGGGCATGATGATTATGTTGGTCTGAATGAATCAACTCCCTCTGGGTATTTAAACTGTCATAACCCCAGAGGTTCTGGTCGTGGTGGTGGAATGGCGGCAATTTTCCATTCTAAATTACTAGTTAATGTTAAGCAGAAATTATGTTTTAATTCCTTTGAAGGTTTGGTCCTCAGTGTGGGGCCTGTTGGTAATCTTGGCTTGATCCCAATTCTCTTTGCCATAGTTTATCGTCCTCCCACGGCCTATTCAGAGTTTCTATTGGAATTTGCCGAATTTTTAGCTGATTTAGTGCTGAAAATCCGGGACTTTAATATACATGTTGATGTTGAGAGTGACTGTCTTAATAAGGCATTCAATTCAACTTCAGACTCAATGGGGTTTTCCCAAAAAATAAAAAATTTTACCCATTATTTCCACCATACATTGGACCTTGTTTTGACTTATGGTATAGATATTGAAAATCTGGTAGAGTCTCCTCATAATCCTGTACTGTCTGACCATTGTCTGTTAATTTTTGATTTCATTATCTCTGATCACTTATTTCCTAAAGAAAAATACTACTACAGCAGATGTCTTTCTGATGATGTTGTTGCTAAATTTTTGCAGATTGTCTCCTCTATGCCATGGGTCAACACAACAGAAACACCAGAAATAAATGGTGGAGAGTCTGCTCCATTCGTGACTGATAGCATGGTTGATGGTGTAAATGCTTCTCTGCATCGGACTCTAGATTTGGTAGCCCCTTTAAAAAAGAAAAAGTCAAACCAGAGATTTCTTACCCCTTGGTTTAACTCAGAAACTTGTGGCTTAAAACAGAAAACTTGTCAATTGGAAAGGAAATGGCGTTCAACTAATTCAGATGAATTCTATTTAGCGTGGAGAAATCATTTCTTAATCTTTGAATGAATGAATGAATGAATGAATGAATTTATTTCGGATAGTACAGTACAGGTTAAAAGAAACTGAATAATATAACAACAAGGTCAAATTAGACAAAGACTCCTCTGATTATACAATTCCAAGTAAGTTATCCGAAATGGGTGATGGCTGAAGCCGCAGCTTATATTGCCCACCCATATTCCATCCAGGAATTCAAAATAGAAAAAAGAGAAAACAGTCAAGAGCGATTACAATTCAAAACAAAGCTAAGACAAAATGTGACTGAGAGAAAAAAAAAGAAAACTAAGCTAGGCTAAGTTAAGCGGTTACTATTCAAAAACAAATCTAAGTCAAAATGTGACAGAGGAAAAAAACTAAGCTACAACACAACACAGGCTGGATATGTCAATCCTTATGTGAGTTTACATGTCGTCTTGTAAATACACTACCGTTCAAAAGTTTGGGGTCACCCAGACAATTATTTTGTGTTTTCCATGAAAAGTCACACTTATTTACCACCATGAGTTGTAAAATGAATAGAAAATATAGTCAAGACATTGACAAGGTTAGAAATAATGATTTGTATTTGAAATAATAATTTTTTCCTTCAAACTTTGCTTTTGTCAAAGAATCCTCCATTTGCAGCAATTACAGCATTGCAGACCTAACATGATTGCACAAGGGTTTTCTAATCATCCATTAGCCTTCTGACGCAATGAGCAAACACATTGTACCATTAGAACACTGGAGTGATAGTTGCTGGAAATGGGCCTCTATACACCTATGTAGATATTGCACCAAAAACCAGACATTTGCAGCTAGAATAGTCATTTACCACATTAGCAATGTATAGAGTGTATTTCTGATTAGTTTAAAGTTATCTTCATTGAAAAAAAAGTGCTTTTCTGTCAAAAATAAGGAAATTTCTAAGTGACCCCAAACTTTTGAATGGTAGTGTATGTTTGGAGTACAGTGATCCCCCGCTACTTCGCGCTTCACCTTTCACGCCCTCAGTACATCGCGGATTTTTCAAAAATATTCATCAAAAATTCAAAATTGAGAAATAATGGGCGGGCGCTAGCAGAAGGCAGGGAGACTACATTAGACCATCAGGTATCAACACGGAGAGCCGCACAACTCAAAAAATCCACCTCTGTTCGCTGTTCTCGTGTTGGCTCGGCTCGGAAGTCTCGCAAGCTGATTGGCCGAGACGTTTCACCCCACAAGCTGATTGGCCGAGACGTTTCACCCACCTCCTCTCCCTGCCGAGCGCCCATGAAGGGAAGGAAGACCGCATTCATTGCTCTTTATCGCTCGTGTTACTTTTAGTCTCGCCGCGTGGAACTTTTTGCTGTTCTCTTGTGCCATTTTGTGCAAAATAGTCTTCCCGTCGAGCTACTACGCCGCCTCCTGCAGCTTCTCCAGCTCTATCGGAAGCTGCCCTCGACGATGCTGCGCTTCTAGCACCTGACGATGAGACGTCACCTGAGGAGCAGTAAAGCTCTCATTAACCTGTGCAGTAAATCATCTTCATCTTGAGTTACGTATCTTGTTATAAGAATAAAAGAGTTCTAAAAACATATTTATGTACACTTTATTTACATCTACGTGTGTATGTACACGTACACACACACACACACACGTATCATATGAGAGAGAGAGAGTGAAAGAATGAACGTACGTATTATTTATGGATGACGTCATTAGGGGTGACGCTACTTCGCGGTTTTTCACTTTTCGCGGTCGGTTCTGGAACCCATTAACCGCGATAAGTGAGGGATCACTGTATTTCTTCCTTTAGTTGTTGTTTAAATTGTCCAAGCGTTGTACATGATTTTAATTCAGGTCCAAAATCGTTCCATAATCTGACTCCTTGCACTGAAATACAGTGTTGCTTGGTGGTAGTTCTCACTGTAGGCTTTTGAAATATCCATGTTCCTCTGAAGTGATATCATTTCTCCCTTGTTTGGAACAACTTTTGGATATTTGCGGGCAGTGATAAATTCTTCACTTTGAACATTATTATTGCAGTTTTAAAGTCAACCAGATCTTTCAACTTGAGAGTTTTTTGTTTAAGAAAAAGTGGGTTTGTTGGCTCCCTGTAAGCAGCTTTGTTTATTATTCTAATAGCTCTCTTCTGAAGCATAAAGACTGGATATATGTTTGTTTTATATGTATTTCCCCATACTTCATTACAATATGTCATGTATGGGAGTATTAATGAATGATACAAGGTGTATAGTGTGGGTTGATTCAGCAAATGTTTCACTCTGTGTAATATTGCAATTGATTTGGATATTTTACCTTTAATATAATTAATATGTGACTTCCAACACAGTTTGTTATCAATTATTACTCCAAGAAATTTAGTTTCAGATACCCTTTCAATCTCTACACCATTTACACTGAGTTTGGGTACTGGGTAGTTGTGATGGTTGTTAAACACTATAAATTTTGTCTTACTTAAATTGAGCGTTAATTTGTTTGAATCAAACCACAGTTTAAGCTTTCCTAATTCCTTTCCGAGTGTATCCAGAAGTTGTTCCAAGTTGTTTCCACTACATAATAGATTAGTGTCATCGGCAAACAATATTAAGTCCATTTTTTCTGAAACTTTACATATGTAGAGGAGCTGGAAATAATGAGGCGGTCTTGTTTAAAAGCAGCGTTTTAATGATCAGCTCTTCTATCTTGTCTCATCAGGTGCAGAGCGTGGCAGAAGGCAAAAAGAGGGAGAATTCTCCCAGCTCGCTGATTAAATACAGGCACACATCAAAAGACAGGCATTACAAAGGCTGACATCCCTCGATATCTTAATCCCCCCATTGTCCTGTTATTTCCTCTCCTCGTCTTGGGAGGTGATGGGAATTCCTCTCCTCGCCTTGGGGGGTGAGGGTGACTCGTCCGGTCTCCGCCGTCGCGCCCTGGGACGTCTTTGTTCTTCACACGGCGGGTGAGATTCCTTTGTCCTTTCAGAGGTGTGAAGTTCCTTACATATGCAGTCACCAAACATTTCACATGTTCTAACATATGTAGGTATGGAATATATGAGTAATATAGACCACAGGCCCCCCAAACAACTAGGAAAGGACAACAGAAAGATTTACAGTCTAGAACAGTTACTACGACATACTACGTGTTACAGCTGTTGCCCAGAAGAACTTTCCAGCAGCCATGCTTCTAAGAGAGTTCAGTGGTAATCATAACAGCATAGTAAAATCATAAGTCAGTCCTAAACTGTTGCAGCACAATTAGAGAATAATTGTGGAGTGGTTGGTATCAGTCCCTGTGCTGCCTGGGTTTAATTCTTCTCCCAAAACTGCTGTAGGTTGGTTTAGGCGTCCTGCTGGGACCTTCCTGTGAGGAATCTGCAGTGTGGGAAGTAGAGAGGTTATTTGTTCCCTGCCTGGGGGCTGAGACTTTTCCCTTGGGGGGTCTACCTCGCCGAGGTGCTCGTGCCAACTGTGCAGGTTCGTCTTTCAACAAGAAGGCAGGTTTAAGTCTGTCAATGCTGACTGTTTCTTTTCTGTCCCCATAATCAAGCACAAAGTGTTTATCACCATGTTCCAGCACTCTGTAAGGGCCATCGAATACTGGGCGCAACGTTGGTTTTAGAGCTTCATGCTTAACAAAAACGAACTCAGCATTTTTTAAAGTTTGAGGGACAAAAACTCGTGGGAAGGAGTGATGAGCTGGACCGGGGAGAGAGTCCGGTCCGTTGCTGCCTAAAAACCTTGGGACTGGCTCTGGGTTCTCTGGTAAAAATTCACCTGGGAGTCTGAGAGGCTGAGCAAAGACTAATTCTGCAGGGGAAGCATCTAGATCCCCTTTAGGTGCAGCACGCAACCCCAATAAGACCCAGGGAAGTTTATTTACCCAATTTGTGTCCGTTAGTGAGGCTCTGAGGGCGGCCTTTAAGGACCTGTGAAAACGCTCGCATAACCCATTAGCCTGAGGGTGATAAGCGGTGGTGCGATGAATTGTTGCCCCTAAACTGTTGGACATGGCTGACCAGAGCTCTGAGACAAATTGAGGCCCCCTATCGGACGTGATGTCCGATGGGACGCCGAAACGTGCCACCCAGTTTGTCAGAAAAACGCGAGCGACTTCCTCCGCTGTAGTTGCCGCTAGAGGAACTGCCTCTGGCCAGCGCGTGGTGCGGTCTATCATTGTTAGCAGGTGTGTGAAACCTTGGGAGGAAGGTAGTGGTCCCACAAGGTCGACATGAATGTGGTCGAACCTTCTAGCAGGGATTGGAAAAGGCTCCAGAGGGGCTTTTGTGTGTCTGTGTATTTTGGCGCGTTGACAAGAAATGCAAGTTTTTGCCCACTCTTTTATGTTTTTGCGCAGGCCTGGCCACACAAACTTTTCAGCAACCATTTTGACCGAGGCGCGCACACCTGGGTGCGCGAGGGAGTGAATTGCGTCAAAAATGCGGCGGCGCCAAGCAGCTGGTACTAACGGGCGAGGTCGGCCGGTTGAAATATCGCATATTAGGGGGGGCACGCCGTCGCGTAACCCTTTTTTCTCCAGCCTTAACCCTGTTGGTCCAGACAGGAGCGCGTGCACATCCGCGTCACTGTTTTGTTCTTCTGCTATGGCTGCATAATCTATCCCTTCATGGATAGGTGCTGCGTATGTGTCTGTGTTAGTGAAGAGTTCCGCTGCTGAGGCAGTATAATCTGTCTCCTCGCGCTCTGGCGATGCCACAGCGCGAGAGAGACAGTCCGCTACTACGTTAAGTTTGCCTGCTACGTGTCGAATGTCTGTGGTGAACTCTGAAATCGCAGCCAGCTGTCTTTGTTGTCTGCCCGACCATGGTTCTGAAATTTTAGCCATAGCAAAGGTGAGCGGCTTATGGTCTACAAAAGCCGTGAAACTCTGCCCTTCTAACCAAAACTGGAAGTGGCGGATGGACAAATGAAGCGCCAGCAGCTCTCTGTCAAAAGTGCTGTATTTGCGTTCAGTTGGGTTTAGCGATTTGCTAAAGAATGCTAAAGGTTGCCAGACCCCGCTGACAAGTTGCTCTACAACCGCCCCTATGGCCAGGTCTGAAGCATCTGTGGTTAGTGCAATGCGGGCCGAGGGATCTGGGTGAACTAACATTGTGGCGTTAGCTAGGACGTTTTTTACTTCCGTGAAAGCGCGTTCGCGCTCCGGGGTCCATTCGACCGCGTTGGAAGCTTTCTTTTTTTTGAGCGCGTCATATAGGGGCTGCATGAGCTGAGCTGCGTGGGGGAGGAAGCGGTTGTAAAAATTAACCATCCCCAAAAATTCCTGTAGCGATTTGACCGTTTGGGGCCGTGGAAAACCTTCTATCACCCGAACTTTGTCTGGAAGCGGAACTGCCCCCTTCGGAGAGACGTTGTGTCCCAAAAAATCAATTTGCGAAATGTCGAATTTGCATTTGGCTGGATTGATTATTAGCCCGTGCTCTTCCAGCCTCTGAAAAACGGTAGTGAGGTGCTGCTCGTGTTCCTCCTCGGACGAGCTGGCTACCAGCATTTATCCTTTTTTTTTTTTTTTTTCCTTTGAAAGACAAAAGTAAAATAGATGACTCTTCTGATGAAGGCTGCAGTGCAGTTGAAACATGTAAAGAAGGTAAAGACATCTTTCTATTTTACTTTTGTCTTTCAAAGGAAAAAAAAAAGGATAAATAATTGAAAGAAGACAAAATGAACCCGTTTGACGTATTGTGTGGCTACCAGCATGTCGTCGAGGTAGACGAAGACAAAGGGGAGGTCGCGTAGGACCGCGTCCATCATACGTTGAAAAGTTTGGGCAGCGCCTTTGAGGCCGAAAGGCATTCACATGAATTCAAAAAGACGGAAAAGGGGTTATAACCGCTGTTTTAGGAACGTCTTCAGCTCGGACTGGGACCTGGTGATAACCGCGGACTAAGTCTATCTTTGAAAAAATGTGCGCACCCGCTAGATGCAGTGAAAAGTCTTGAATGTGAGGGATTGGGTAGCGGTCATGCGCAGTAGCGTTGTTTAATCTGCGGTAATCTCCGCACGGTCTCCAAGAACCGTCGGATTTCGGAACCATGTGAAGTGGTGAAGCCCAGGGGCTCTTCGAGCGTCTAACAATGCCCAATTTTTCGAGAGTTGCAAACTCGTCCCGTGCTATGTTGAGCTTGGCCGCGTCTAAGCGGCGAGCTTTGGCAAAAACGGGAGGTCCCGTTGTTAGAATGAAGTGTTTAACTCCGTGTTTAGCTACAGTGGCTGAGAATTTGGGGGTTGTGAGTGCTGGAAATTGAGTGAGGAGTTGCTCAAACTTACCTCCTGCCGTGGTGACGTTGGCCTGCACAGGTGGTGGAGAAACTCGAGCTGAGCATGGAATAGAAGCAAAAGAAAGTGCATTAACCAGGCGCCTATTTGCTAGATCCACTAATAACCCGTGTGCACACAAAAAGTCTGCGCCTAACAAGTTAAAACTCACCGCCGCTACAACAAATGTCCATCTGTAGCTGCGGCCGTGGATGAGGAGGTGCAGGCTCTTTTCGCCGAACGTGTCGATGTCAGAGCCGTTGGCTGCCACTGCTCCGTTGCCCCGGGTGCCCATGGCTCGATCTGCGTGGGAGGGCATGACGAAACTCAGCTGAGCTCCTGTGTCGATGAGGAACTGCTTGCCTGTGTGCCCATCCGTCACCTACAACAGCTTATTTTTCTCGCCGAGAACCGCTGCTGTTAATGGCTCTCGGCTTTGGCGTTTTCCCGACATCGTAAATTTGCAGGGGGGAACGCATTTGCGGGCTTTCTCGGCGAAGCGGTGGTGATAATAACAGACGTCGCTCTGTTTGTTACGTTTGGGCCGCGCCGCTGTCACCGTGGGCTGGGTCTGCTCCATGGGTTGTGGCTCTCCATGGCTCGGGGCGTCAGTTTTGAGGTCTGCGGATGCCGCTGTGGGTGTCAGTTCCTTGCAGGCGTTGACGAGCCGATGAGCCTCGCTGGCCAGTGTGCGGAAGTCTTGGTGGTTGTTGCACTTCATACTGGCGAGTGTCCCTCTCATGTGTGGCGGCAGCGTGCTGAGGAAAATAAACTGGAAGAGGAAATTGTCATTGTCCTCTTCCTTGAGCTGCAGCAAATCCTCCATGAGGGCCTTCGGATTGCCCCCTCTGTGGCCGTAGACCGCCAGGATCTTCTCGGCTCTTTCCTCCGCTGACGGGACGTAGTTCGCCACGATGGTCGCCTTGAGCGTCTCGTACTTGTCCCGGGTCGGTGGTCGCCGGATCAAGCTCCGCACACACTTCGAAGTGGCGGAGTCGAGTTTGGAGACGATATGATAGAATTTTGTATCGTCTGCCGTGATGCCTGCCAGTATGAATTGGGCTTCAGCCTGCTGAAACCAAGAGGCGGGGTCTTCTCGCCAGAAGTCTGGCAGCTTGACAGCGACGGCGTTTGTGCACACCATCACTGTTGTGCCCGCCGGGTGAGAGTGCCTTGCTTCGGCTCTCACGGCGGTGCTGGAGCTCGGTTGAGCCCTCTCAATTCCTTCTGCCGGGGGGGAAACAGCTGTCCGTCTGCTCCTCGTCTGCGTAGTTTGCTGGCGTCTGCCTGAGAGTCCGCCACAGGATGAGTCGCTTGAAGAAGAACGCCTCCGGTCCCATACTCGCGTCAAGGTCACCAGTTAGAGGAGCTGGAAATAATGAGGCGATTTTGTTTAAAAGCAGCTTTTTAATGATCAGCTCTTCTATCTTGTCTCATCAGGTGCAGAGCGTGGCAGAGAGGCAAAAAGAGAAAGAATTCTGCCAGCTCGCTGATTAAATACAGGCACACATCAAAGACAGGCATTACAAAGGCTGACATCCCTCGATATCTTAATCCCCCCCATTGTCCTGTTATGTCCTCTCCTCGTCTTGGGAGGTGATGGGAATTCCTCTCCTCGCCTTGGGGGGTGAGGGTGACTCGTCCGGGTCTCCGCCGTCGCGCCCTGGACGTCTTTGTTCTTCACACGGCGGTTGGAGTTTCCTTTGTCCTTTCAGAGGTGTGAAGTTCCTTACATATGCAGTCACCAAACATTTCACATGTTCTAACAATGTAGGTATGGAATATATGAGTAATATAGACCACACATATATCGTTTATATACATATTGAATAATAATGGTCCCAAAACTGAACCCTGTGGGACGCCACAGGTGACCTTCAGTAACTGTGAGTTTTTGTTGCTAACACATACATAGTGATATCTATTCTTTAAGTAACTACTTAACCAGGACAGTGCTACCCTCTAATACCACACTTTTTGTAGTTTCTCTAATAATAAATTGTGATCTACTGTATCAAATGCTTTTTTAAGATCCAGGAATACTCCAACTGAATACTCTTTATTTTCAATGGCTGTTGATATTTTTTCTGTAAATTCCATTAGGGCATATGCAGTTGTCCTCTTGTGTCTGAACCCATATTGCTGCTCACACAATAAATTATTCTTCAGTATGAAGTTGTCAATTCTCTCATAGAATATTTTTTCAAGTATCTTGGAAAATTGCGGTAATAGTGAAATTGGTCTGTAGTTTGAGAGTTCCCCTCTGTCACCCGTCTTGTATATCGGAATTACTTTAGCTATTTTCATTGCATTGGGAAATATACCTGTTTGGAGAGACAGGTTACAGATATACGTCAGTGGTTTTACTATGCATTCGATAACAGTTTTGACTAATAGCATGTCAATACCATCACAGTCCGTAGATGTTTTACTTTTGAACGATTTAACAATTTCAATGACCTCTCTTTCGTCTGTGTTCTTTAAAAAATATCTTAAAAAAGCTAGATCAAGCTATTATTCTGCATTAATAGAAGCAAACAAGAATAACCCCAGGGTTCTCTTCAACACTATAGCCAGGCTTACAAAGAGCCAGGACTCGGTCAATCCTCGCATCCCCCCTAAGCTTTCTAGTCAGGACTTTCTGAACTATTTCAATCTTAAAATTTTTATCTATTAGAGATGAAATCAGTCAGATTCTTCCTACCATAAACTCTAGTACATTAACTATTGCAACTCCCTCAATTGATATCTGCTTAGATAAGTTTACTCCAATCGACCTCTTAGAGTTGGATAAAATAATTTCCTCATCTAAGCCTTCATCTTGCCTTCTGGACCCTATTCCTTCCAGGTTATTTAAAATTTTCTTTCCAATTATTGGTAGCCTTATTCTTCTTATCATTAATTCTTCTTTAGCTCTGGGTTATGTTCCACTGGCTTTTAAAACTGCTGTAATTAAACCCTTACTTAAAAAACTGACGCTCGATCCTGGAGTTTTGCCCAATTATCAACCAATCTCTAATTTGCCTTTCATTTCAAAAATCTTGGAAAGAGTTGTTGCTGTGCAATTATCTGACCATTGGCAGGGAGTTGGTTTGTTTGAGGTGTTTCAATCTGGGTTCAGAGCTCATCACAGCACTGAAACTGCCTTAGTGAAGGTCTCTAATGACCTCCTGACTGCATCTGGTAATGGACTTGTCTCTGTTCTTGTTCTTTTAGATCTCAGTGCAGCCTTTGACACTATCGATCATGCCATTCTACTTGATAGATTGGAACACTTTGTTGGACTCGGTGGAACTCTGTTGCAGTGGTTTAGATCTTATTTGTCTGATAGATTTCAGTTTGTCCATGTCAATGATGGATTTTCATCCAGCTCTAAGCTCAGTCACGGAGTTCCACAGGGATCTATGGTGGGCCCTACTCTTTTTAGTCTATATATGCTCCCGTTGGGCAACATCATCAGAAAGCACTGTAACTGATTAACAGCTTCCTTCCACAAACTGTTAGGATGCTGAACAGTTGATCCGGAATCTCTCATACATACTACTGCACCTACGGACATTATGTATATTATTTGTATATTATAGTTCTGGTTAGTTTTTTTTTCAAGTATGTCTCAGGGATGTGTGAATGGATGTGGTGGGGTGGGGGGTGAGGATATGTGTGAGTGTGTCTTAAATATGTTCTTTTACTTATATGGGTGCCAAGAGAAATGCAATTTCATCTTGCCTGCACTACAGTTGTATGTACAGCAATATCAGAATCAGAATCAGAAGATCAGAATCAGAATCAGAATAAACTTTATTGCCAAGCATGTAAAAAACACTCGAGGAACTTGACTTGACATTGGTGCGCATGCGCGCGACACAACGACACAGCAGCCATAATAGGCGCCTCATCAAACAGAGATAGATAAGAAAGGAAGGGAAGGGGAGGGAATGACACAAGGGGGGAGGAGAGAAAAAAAACTTCGTTATCAGAATACAGCTTATAAATATTTAAGCAGATTATGATTACAATGAAAAAAAAAATCTCTCAATAGCACAGAGCAACAATCAACCACAAAAAACCAAAAGACCAAAAGTCAGAGAGAATCAGTGAATGGATGGGTGTAATTCAGTATTATGAATCAGTGTGTTCATGTATGTTGAATGCAGGTGGGTGTTTATCAGTTACTGGAGGCAGCAAAATCTCTCCCAGCCGAGATGTTATGTCTTAGTGTCTGAAACTCGGAAGCATGTCCTTGAGGCATGGCAGATGGAAATTCCTGAGCCAGTCACATGTCAATGAGAGTTCAGATGCAGTCCCAGTATGTTTATGAAAGAGAAGCACAATCTTCTGTTTTGTCTTAATCCAGGAGGAAAATAGACAACAGGGCATCGAATTCAAGGTCTGATAGACACAGATCACTCAGAGCATAAAATTTAACATCTCCAGCAATCCTGTGTTCATAATTTCCATACATAGGCTTTAAATCCATTCCTTGGAGGCACCAAAGACGACTCCAGATGTTTCCCTTCTAGAACATGGGTAAACATGTCCGGTAGAGTCCATCCCTCTACAGTGCATGCAGATGGTAATTTCCATGTTATCATTGCCGATAGATAGTGCACTCCCCCGTCTAGTCAAATTGTTGAGAAGCAGCTATGCCGGGACCGCTTTTAATTAGCTCTTCCAGTTAATTTTTTAGCCAAATGGCCCATGTTTCCCGGCAGGCCACCAGACACTGTTCACCGGACTGCCTGCTGGGCCTGGGAATCCGGATGGTCCCCGAGCCCCCACACCTTTGGACTTGGAGGGGTTAATTGTGAGCCCTGGGTGGAGAATTGTGTTCCCTCCTTTCCTGTTTCCCCCTACCTCCCATCCGGGTTCTTGTTGTTTGTTTCTGCTGGGGGGGGGGGGGTGTCCTTGGGATGTTACCGTGGGTGTCTGGGAATCAACCCCTAGAGAAGGGGGCTCTGTCAGGAATCCGAGCTGGCTTGGTTTCCCCCGCTGAGTCCTGACCTCCCTGTGGGGTTAGTGCCGCTGTTTATGTGCATATTATGATTTCAGTCTTGCCTTCCTTACCCATAGCCACTGCCTGACCAGCAGCCGTTAGACAGCCGTGTGTGACCTACTTTCTGTGAGCACTGCTGTGCGAGCCATCAGCAGAAAAATCTGTGATCCTAGCCAAACCAGGTAGATGTTTCCACATCCTCAGTCGAATCGTGCAGACACATGCGTTCCAATCCATGGGGTCTCTCCATAGGGGTTCCCCCTGGCCCGAATTATATAAAATGTTGTTAATTTAAAGCCACTCACCAAAATCCATTTTTTTCATTTGTTCAGATTCAGCCAAGAGAAGACAGCGACGCAGACAAGACAGCAAGCTGGGATTACTCAGTTAGGGAGGGAAGGAGGGTAAAGAGGGAGCAAAGAAAAAGGCGTCTGTTCTCTCTGAAGGGCAGAAGCAAGAGCCAGCCTTGGTTGATTTGATTTGATTTGATACATTTTCACTGTTACACAGATGACGCACAACTATACCTGTCAATGAAGCCCGATTATTGTGATCAGTTGGCCAAGTTAGATGCCTGTCTTAAGGACATCAAAGCTTGGATGACTTGTAATTTTTTACTATTGAACTCTGATAAGACTGAAGTCATTTTTGTTGGCCCAAAACATCTTAGAAATTCCTTTTCAGATTATGCCCTTAATTTAGATGCTGCCACTCTCACTCTGAACAGTTGTGTGAGGAACCTTGGAGTTATTTTTGATCAGGATTTGTCCTTTAATTCACATATTAAAACTGTTTCTAGGACTGCCTTCTATTATCTGTGCAATATTGCCAAGATCAGGAGCATCTTGTCTCTGAATGATGCTGAGAAACTGATTCACGCCTTTGTCAGCTCGCGATTACATTATTGTAATTCGCTATTATCTGGTTGTCCTAAAGTATCTTTAAAAAATCTTCAGTTGATTCAAAATGCTGCTGCTAGAGTTTTAACTGGTTCTAGAAAAAGAGATCATATTTCCCCGGTTCTGTCCTCCCTCCATTGGCTTCCCATAGAATTTAGAATCAAGTTTAAAATCCTTCTTCTTACTTTCAAAGCTCTTAACAATCTGCCCCCCCCCTCAATATATAAAAGATCTGATATTACCTCACCATCCTAATAGAGCATTACGCTCCCAAAATGCTGGCTTACTTGTGGTGCCCAGAATCTCCAAAAGTACAGTGGGAGGCAGAGCCTTTTGCTACCAAGCCCCTTCTCTCTGGAACCAGTTACCACTCTGGGTCCGGGAGTCAGACTCCGTCTCTGTTTTTAAGAACAGGGTAAAATCCTTCCTTTTTAATATAGCTTACATTTAAGGAGGGTTTTTAGTGTCTACTTAAGCCCCACTCTTGTTCTATTGTTATCTGATCCATACTGTTGGTTGACCTCCAGTAATGTACTTGGCATCTTATTATTATGTTCTTTATGTCTGTCCTTTCCATCCTCCCTATCCCCCTATCCCCCAGCCAGTCGCAGCAGACGACTGTCCCTCCCTGAGCCTGGTTCTGCTAGAGGTTTCTTCCTTCCAAATGGGAGTTTTTCCTCTCCACTGTCGCTCAGTGCTTGCTCATAGAGGATCATCTGATTGCTGGGTCTTTCTGTGACTGTGTGATTTTTTTTTTTCCGCACTATGGCACCACGAGACGGCTTTTGTTGTGATGTGGCGCATTATAAATAAAGCTGAATTGAATTATTTAAGGTGACAGTTGAAGCTTACTCCTCGTTACGACCTCGTCGTTCCAGACTGGAATCCCTACACCCGGTTCCAGTCTTTGTACAGCGTCAGGTTTTGCCCTCGCTCTCTGTATGTAAGTGTTTAGTGTCTCGTTATTTCTCTCTTTATTTCACCCTTCGGGGTTGCATGTATCAGTATTTGTATTTCGCCCCGCGTGGCTTGTTATTTTGTTTCAAGACATTAATAAATATAGAAACTCACTGTTGGCGTTTGGCGCCTCATTTATGACCTGAAAGGGGCAAACATGACAAATAACTGCTTGGGCCACCCTTAGCAGCAACAACTGCAATCAAGCGTTTGCGATAACTGGCAATGAGTCTTTTACAGCACTGTGGAGGAATTTTGGCCCACTCATCTTTGCAGAATTGTTGTAATTAAGCCACATTGGAGAGTTTTCTAGCATGAACTGCATTTTAAAGGTCATGCCACAGCATCTCAATTGGATTCAGGTCAGGACTTTGACTAGGCCACTCCAAAGTCTTCATTTTGTTTTTCTTAAGTCATTCAGAGGTGGACTTGCTGCTGTGTTTTGGATCATTGTCCTGCTGCAGAACCCAAGTGCGCTTCAGCTTGAGGTCATGAACAGATGGTTGGACATTCTCCTTCAGGATTTTTTGGTAGTCCGCAGAATTCATGGTTCCATTTACCACAGCAAGTCTTCCAGGTCCTGAAGCAGCAAAACAACGCCAGACCATCCCACTACCACCATCATATTTTACTGTTGGTATGATTTTCCTTTTCTGAAATGCTGTGTTACTTTTACGCCAGATGTAACGGGACACACAACTTCTAAAAAGTTCAACTTTTGTCTCGTCAGTCCACAGAGTATTTTCCCAAAAGTCTTGGGGATCATCAAGATGTTTTCTGGCAAAACAGAGATGAGCCTTTATGTTATTTTTACTCAGCAGTGGTTTTCGTCTTGGAACTCTGCCATGCAGGCAATTTTTTCCCAGTCTCTTTCTTATGGTGGAGTCATGAACACTGACCTTAACTGAAACACGTGAGGCATGCAGTTCTTTGGATGTTGTTGTGGGGTCTTTTGTGACCTCTTGGATGAATCGTTGCTCCACTCTTGGGGTAATTTTGGTTAGCCAGCCACTCCTGGGAAGGTTCACCACTGTTCCATGTTTTCGCCATTTGTGGATAATGGCTCTCACTGTGGTTCACTGGAGTCCCAGAGATTAAGAAATGGCTTTTTAACCTTTTCCAGACAGATAGATCTCAATTACTTTGTTTCTCATTTGTTCTTTAATTTCTTTGGATCGCAGCATGATGTCTTTGAGGATCTTTTGGTCTACTTCACTTTGTCAGGCAGGTCCTGTTTAAGTGATTTCTTGATTGAGAATGTGTGGCAGTAATCAGGCCTGGGTGTGGCTACAGAAATTGAAGTTAGCTTTCCAAAGATGTGATAAATATCTTTGACGGCAGTGGCTCAGGAGGTAGAGCGGGTCGTCCAATAACCAGATGGTTGGTGGTTCGAATCTCGCTCTCCCCAGATATCCTGCCGTTGTGTCCCTGGGCAAGACACTTTACCCACCTTGTCTCCAGTGTTCATAACACTGGGTATGAATGTGTATAAATGTATAAATGTTCGGTGGTGGCCGGAGAGGCCGTTGGCGCGGATTGGCAGCCACGTTTCTGTGAGCCTGCCCCAGGGCAGCTGTGGCTACAGTAGTAGCTTGCCACTACCATTGTCTGTCTGGAGTGAATGAATAATGTATCTACTTGTAAAAGCATCTTTGAGCGTCTATGATAAAGCGCTATATAAATATGATGCATTATTATTATAAACCACAGTTAATTTATGTTTTAACCGAGGGGGGGGGGTCACTTTTTAACACAGGGCCATGTAGGTTTTTTTTTTTTTTTTTTTTACACTTAATGATAATCACCTTCATTTAAAAAGTGCATTTTGTGTTTACTTGTGTTATTTTTGTCTAATATTTAAATTTGTTTGATGATCTGAAATATTTAAGTGTGACAAACATACAAAAAAAATGAAAAATCATGAAGGAAGTGAACACTTTTACACACCACTGTATGTCATGTAATTATATATGTATAAACAAATAAAAATCTCAGAATCTTGAATCTTTCCAGTACCAGAGGAAGTGAAGCAGCCAAGGAGCTCACTGGGCCACTTCCATGCCTCACTTTAGGCATAGTTTTTATTTCTTGGCACTGATTGAACTTATAGAAGAAATTACTAGTTGTATAGATAAAAAAAAAAGTTTGCTGTAGGAGTATTTATAGATTTAAAGAAATCTTTTGACACCATTGACCACAGAATACTACTGAGGAAACTGGAAAGGTATAGGATAAGAGGGGTCGGACTGAGTTGGGTGGAAAGTTATTTAAGTAACAGACAACAATTTGTACAAATTGGTGAGCACAAATCACCCTTCATGGACATTACTTGTGGTGTGCCCCAGGGGTCAGTTTTGGGACCCAAACTCTTTATTTTGTATATAAATGACATATGCCAAGTATCAAAAATTCTGAAATTTATTTTGTTTGCCGATGACACAAATATCCTTTGCACTGGTGAGAATTTGCAGCAGGTTTTAGAGGTGGTCACAACTGGAAATGGAAAAGTTAACGCAGTGGTTCAACAAAAATAAATTATCTTTAAATCTAAAAAAAACAAAGATTATGTTGTTTGGAAATTATAAAATAAATCATGAAATAATGGTAACGATAGATGATACCAGAATAGAAACAGTACAGGAAAATAAGTTTCTGGGGGTGACGCTAGACAATAAAATCTGCTGGAAACCTCACATCAGTCACATCCGGGCCAAGTTGACAAAATGTATAGGCATACTGGGGAAGACAAGACACATCTTGGACTATAAATCATTGTTCTTACTGTACAATTCACTGTTTTTACCTTATCTTAACTACTGTGTAGAAGTCTGGGGAAACACCTACAAGACCAACCTACAGTCAATATGCACATTACAAAAAAGAGCTATAAGGATAATAAACAATGCAGGATATAGACACCATACCAATTTGTTGTTTTTAAAGTCACATGTCATAAAGTTCATCAATTTAGTTAAATTTAAGACAGCACAAGTAATGTACAGGGCAATTAATAATCAACTCCCAACTAATATACAAAATATATTCAAAAAAAGAGACAATGATCATAATTTGAGAAGAGACTTAAACTTTACAAAACCTAAGGTACGAACAACTAAGAAAAGTCTGTGCATATCTGTCTGTGGGGTGGATTTGTGGAACAGTCTGGAGCTGCAACTGAAACTATGTACAAACAGAAATCAATTCAAAAAGAGGTATAAACACTATTTGCTGAAAGAATATGTTAGAAGGGTAGTAGTTATATGTACGATTCAGTATGCTCACTATGGGACACTATGGAATGGTGGGTGGGACAGTGCTGTGTATATCTGTATTGTTTGGGGCTGGTTTTGATGTATGGACTGTATGTATGTTGGGATGGATGGGTGTTAATGTTGATAATGTTGTTAATGTTGCCTTTTTTTATCTTCCTTTCTTCTTTCACTCTATATATATCACGGACACACAGATTGCCCCAAAGGTCTCCCGAGTCAGCGGACGAAGCCTCTGTTTACAGCAGGAGACGATACAGCAGGGAAGAGCTAGCTAGCACTCAACCGCCACCCGGTGCTAACGGAGAAACTCAACATACCGGGGAACTGAAGCGAAAACAACGCGGGTGCCTGGCTGGAGTTTAGGCGGCGTGCAAGAAATATAAGACAGAATAATAAAGAGCGATGGCAAGAACCAAGCAGACCGCCCGTAAATCTACTGGAGGAAAAGCCCCCAGGAAGCAACTGGCCACCAAGGCTGCTCGGAAAAGTGCTCTGGCCACCGGCGGAGTGAAGAAGCCTCACCGTTACAGGCCCGGTACTGTGGCTCTGAGAGAGATCTGTCGCTACCAGAATTCCATGGAGCTGCTCATCCGTAAGCTGCCCTTCCAGCGCCTGGTGAGGGAGATCGCTCAGGACTTCAAGACTGACCTGCGCTTCCAGAGCTCCGCCGTCATGGCTCTGCAGGAGGCCAGCAAGGCCTATCTGGTGGGTCTCTTCGAGGACACCAACCTGTGCGCCATCCACGGCAAGCAGGGTCACCATCATGCCCCAAAGACATCCAGCTGGCCTGCCGCATCCGGGAGAGAGAGCTTAGACTTTCTGCTGCACATCCACCAACCACAATGCTCCCGCACTGTGTGTCTATATATACTGTATATATATATATATATATATATAGTAATATGTACAATGTATACTAGCTGCTCTTGTTTTTTTCTTGCCTTCTGATTGTTGCTCTGAGTGTTGCTATCCCCTGTGCTGTTGCAATCCTGGAATTTCCCCATTGTGGGACTAATAAAGGCTTATGTTATGTTATGTTATGTTATGTTATGTTATGTTATCTTACATGTACAAAATATAGTTAATTGTTTACTTGGGGTCTTAAAGGTGGTAATTTGTATATAATTCACATGGGTGTATTTATGGAAAAGAGGAGTTGGAATTAATAAGTGTTCACTTCTTCCTTCTCCTTTCCGAACACTGTATACTGTTACTTTATTGCATTTGTCATTTGTTTTGTTTTTGTTTTACTTTCTGTTCAAAATAAAGTATCTATCTATCTATCTATCTATCTATCTTCACCGTAAGCTTCATTCTGTCTTCACCTGACAACACAGACATGATCCATAGGCCCAAAAAGTTCCAGTTTTGTTCCATTGCCCCAAATGATAGAATCCCAAACCTTTTTGGCTTACATAGTTTGAGCAAATTTGAACCAACTTAAGGCAGTTTTCCATGTTACAATGTGGGGAAATGTAACTTGGAAGAACTATACCAACCTCTGCCAAAGCGTGTACATTCTCTGCCTACTGGTTGTCTAGCAAACAGCAATAGAGTTAGACATGTTAATTGTTTTGTAGGAGTTATTCACTTTTGGACATTTTCTTGGTCTTACTAACTAACTAACTAACTAACTAACCTACACTTATATAGCGCTTTTCTAGTCACAAAGACCACTCAAAACGCTTTCATTAATACTAACCCTCTATTCTAAGGGCCTATAGGAAACAGATATGTAGGGACAATTTAGAACAACCAATTAACCTAACATGCATGTTTTTGTCATGTGGGAGGAAACCGGAGAAATCCCGGAGTAAACCCACGCAACACGGGGAGAACATGCAAACTCCACACAGATCACTGTTGGTCGGGGGCTGGGATCGAACCCACGATCCCACGATCCCCACAATCCCCCGGCCAAGGGTAAACTGTGCTGCCGCAGTGCTAACCACTGCACCACCATGCAGCCCAAATTGCATCTTACAATAAGATGCAATGTATTGTTAAAACTGCTGATTGAATAGCAACCAGTGGTCAGCTTCTTGGTTATAATATTACCCTGGCATATTGTTTAAAGATGACGTGTTCTGTAACTGGATTATTAAACATCAAGATTGTTGTACTATATTATAGGTATTATAATGACAGTTTTATTTTTTCTTTTAGCATATTAAAAATTGTACTAGATGACTGGTTTTGCAAGCATTTATGATTACACTTTTGGAATGTTTTATCAAACTGCTCATAAAAATTTATTAATCACTATACTAAGCATGTAAAATTCAATAGCCACTCTTCTTTCCTGAAGTTTTACATTCCTTTCCAATCTAGAGTGGAAGCTAAAATACAGAAATTGCACAACACCAACAGGGAGCTGCGGCCTTTGTGAGAGCTAGTAAAAGAATTTAAAAATCAGGGTTTCATTATTTCAGAAGTTTTTTGTTTTTTTTTAATTTTTGATCATTACAGTGAGAAAAATCAATCAGAGAAGTGCAAACAACAGCCTTGTTTTGCTGATTGTGAAAACTGTCAAATATTGCTGTCATTTTCCATTCTTTTGGTGATTGTTGCTGATGATGCAGCGAAATTATTTCCTTCCTGATTTCCATCCTCAGCAGAACTAAAGTTGTTTGTTTCAAACCACAAAAAAGGCTGAGAAACAAACAAACAAACATGAAATAATAAATCAGGCATGTTTATTTTAAAAAAGTCAATCGGTTTTGTATTGTAGTGGTTAGTGAGTGTTTTCACTATTTCCCTTTTTTACTCAATTATATCCATTTTCATTTTTAATTTTAGTTCAAAAGTAATAATGCCAAATATAGCCAACTAATTCTTGCAGATCGTGAAGCCTCGTCTTTGTCTGGTCAGTGACTTGACGGTGTCTCAGACTGCAGCACACACTGAAGACAGAGGCATCCATTAGACGCAGCTTTTTGGGCCAACTGATAAAACTGTCAGCTTTTTCTCTGAGGGAAGACATCATCCAGACACATCTTACACTTCTACAAACTACTTTTATTCCTCAATAAACACACCAAAAGCAGCTTTCAACCATCTCAGCTTTTCTGAAACTTTTTTAATCCAACTGAGCCTTGTATTTGAAACAGAGAAAAGCACTTTGTGCAAGATGGGATCATGCTGCCCCACAAAAGCCCTGCTGATGTTCTCACAAACATGAGACATTATTCATAGTGCCAAAACTAACTTGAAGGTCAGTGACATTTAATCCGTTGTATCTCAGTTTTGGGGCAGCAAACACAAAGCAAAGCCTGGACTTTGGAGTGTAATTGGCTCTGACAAACAAATATAGCCCTGTCCACGTCTTGGATGGTTTTCGTGTGCCAGATGTGTCCGCATGTTTTTTATTCGCATTTGGTATTTAGTCATGGCGTGGACTGTGCTCTGTCGTTCCCTCTGTGAGACAGTAAATAACCCCGGCATCTTCTGGGAGTGATTACAAAACACTCTGTCGTTAGCAGATCCCAGCGGCAGCCAGAGGCATAGCTAAACCACGGACGCTTCACTTCTATCAAGTAAAAGCAATATCCTATATATCTCTGTTTATCTTGCTGAAGAACGCATCATCAGAGACAATCCTGCAATAAAAGACGTATAAAAGAAAATGTCTGAAGGGCTGCAGGGACAAAAAAACAAAAGGCAGCTTGTGGGGATTTTGCTCTTCACTTTGTTTTCTCCTGAAAGGAAAGAAAGGCTGTGTTTCTACTAGCCATATTAATCAGAAAATGTTTTTTTCTGATTGAAATTTGATTTCTAATTTAGTGTTTCCATTCTCGTAGTTAGAGGTTTAAAGGGTGGATTCTGCTCCTCTCTCACTCTTGTCTTGGCACGTGTGTTTAGAGCGCTTGAATTCACTTTTAAATATGCCTTTTCTCCAGAGGTCTCAGCCCCTTGTGATGTGACCCGCATGACTAATTCCATTTAAAGGGGAATAACATGCATTAGGGCTCTCACTTCTCTGCCTCCATTTGCATAATTTTGTTTGGCAAGTTGGAAAAGGGCCATTAACAGCACTGTGACACACACTGTAAAGGCTAGACAGAGGCAAATCAATACTTGATTTGAACATCTTCAGCAGCACCAGGGTCTCACATCAGGATGCATCCACTAATTTAAATTTGTGCACGAGTCCTGTGACACTACCATTAGTCCCTGAAAAGGAAACACCGTTGTACCTCCTCTCCTAATCCCTGACAGACACGTTCACGCAATCGATTATCTTTTACTTTTTTGCTGCAAAGACAAGATTGATTGTTAGGGGCTGCCTCGTGCACAGCTCCACTCCTTGGGCTGCTCGTTGTTGTTTCAGTTAGGCAGGTTATTCAGGTTAAGGATCAAAATGCCATGACCTCTTGCCATTCACATCAGACAATCTGCAACACCAAGTTTATTCAGGTCAAGAAGCCAAAGTACCATCCAGGAAGTGGATTAAGCAGGAGGTGGTCTGTCGGTGGGAGGCACAGCGATGACCACGGCAAGTTGCGTCTCGCTCCAGTGAGGAGGAAATAATGACAGTGTTACCTTCTCATGAATTATTAAGTGCAATGTTCTTATTTTAGCCCGACTCAAAATGCTGCATTTTCATCAGTGGTTCTGAGGCAGTTTGCAAGGGTGTTTTTTTAATTTATTTCATTTTTGACAGCAGTATTACTGCTGATAAGCGAGACCGTGAGCTGATCAAGTAGTGAGACAAGCGTAGGGAGCAGCAGCAGCAGAGCAGCAGCAGCGCTGTAGTCACTTGGAGCCGAGGCGGCAGAAGCAGCAGCAACACTATCAGTCACAGCGCAGGCAGCCGACAGCGCCAGCAACAAACTCTCACCTCTCTTTTTCTCTTCTTTCTGGAGTTGTTTCCTGTGCGGAGGACAAGAAGGCAAGGAAGTAGGAGGGAAGTGATCCAGGGCTTATAGCTGCCATCAAAAACAAAACCCAAACGCAGACCTGGCTGCCCCCATGCCTATCGAATTTGTTTGCAAAATCAAATTTGCAGAGGAGGATGAGAAGCAGAAAAACAAACAGGATGGGGACAAGGAGAGCCTGATCGAGGAGAGCTGCACACCTCCGGCCAAGGACTTGGCCGGGTTTGCTAACTCCTGCTCCCTTCATGGGATTAACCACATCTTTGTCTCTGGTCGTCTGGGCATCCGGCAGACTCTCTGGGCTCTTGCTTTTTTGACTTCACTGCTACTCTTTCTGTATCACGCGGCTAAGTGTGCCATCTCTTACCTGGAGCACCCTCATGTCACTGCTCTGAATGAAGAGGCGACCCCCGAGATGGTTTTCCCCGCTGTCACCATCTGCAACATCAACCGCTTTCGCTTCTCCGCACTCACCGACGCTGACATCTACCACCTGGCTAACTTGACAGGTCTGCCCCCTAAGAACAGGGATGGACACAAACCCAGTGATTTAATGTATCCTGCTCCTGATATGCAGGACATCTTCAACAGGACAGGACATCAGCTGGACGAGATGCTCATGAGCTGTAATTTTAGCGGACAGAACTGCTCCGTTGAGGACTTCACAGTGGTAAGTGTAAAAGTTTCTAAACGTTCTGCTTTGTGCTCCGTCTTGCAGCATTTTATCAGTAAGTCTAAGAGACTTTATCAAAACTTTTTCTGTTACACACACATTTAAAACATGCTGTGAGATCATCAGTGTGTGACTTCAAAAGGTGCCTTTTCACACACAAAACTACAAGCACCAGGGCAAAATGAAGGCTTTAAGGGAAGGGGAATTGAAATTCTCTTTGTGTTTTTGCTCTTCTCTCGGGGCCATGTGGTTCCCACGGTACAGTTCTGCATGCAAGATTCATGGCTTCGGCTCAGCTGTTGAGCTGTATCTCTCCTCGCTGCTAAGTTCTAAGCAGCAACAGTGTTTTTCTTCAGCCGGGTCTCTACCACAATCTATTATGTCAAAGAACAAAGGCTGCTCCCTTGCAGGGGAAACACAGAGCTGTCGTATGTGGTTGTGTACTTTTCCAAGGCAAACTGTGCTTTAATGCTGCCTCCTACCCTACTAGCTGAGAGTGCATGGCAACAAAATTGCCATCAAAAATAGCTGAGGCTCTGCTTTCTCTCTTTTCCTATCGTTCTCCGTCACTTCCACTCTCTCTTTCTGACATTGCAGAGCAGATGCCTCTCTCTCTCTCTCTCTCGCTGAGGTCTTGTACCTTTCACAGGGGAAGGAGTAATGCTTCTTCAACGTTGTATTTCAATCTCGCTGCTGTTAGGATTAAATATTTAAAGACTGACATACATGATTTTTGCATTAGCCAGATTGACTAAAAGGAATGAAACAATTTCCATGAGACAGAAAGTATGTGTGAGAGGAGGAGAGAGAGGAAGAGAGGATCAGGTGAAGGAGGGAGAGTTTGTGCCCGTCTTCTGGGCACTATTTATTAAAGACACTGTCCTTGCAGGAGATGGATTCCCATGTCTCCTGCAGGAATAGGAATATGCAATTGCTTTAGTGATGATGAAGTGCAAGTGTCAACTCTTAATAGGGAATGTTGAACACTGATATGCTCACGTCCCTGAGACCTAAACATTCTGTCTTATCACAAAGATGCCACTACATTCTGTCTGATGTGCCAAATTACACAGACGAGATAATGACATCTCACTGCCCCTCATTACAGTTCACTGACAGCCGGTTTGGTTTTCTTTGTGGTGATTCAGCCTTTCACACTCGTGCCATGAATGTTTAACTCTCAGAGCTTTCAGAAAGTTTGACAAAATTCAGTGTGAGGTGGCGCATGACTCTGAAGTTTTGAATGTGCTGCCAGCGTAGTTGATGACGATGTCCTCTGACACGACGACACTCACCCCTCCTTCAGTACATTAATTGGCACACAGTCCTGACATCCAGGAAGTGTCTGTCCCGTGTCAGCCAATGACTCGTCCTGCAGGTCTCTCTGGACGCAGGGTGACTTCATCCTGTTGGACCTTCCCTGAGCTGCTGTTTCCTCCCTGTAAGCTGTGTGATCTGCATTTTCGGGGGCTGTCAGTTAGATTTGTTACAGGCTACTTGCTGCTGCCACGCATGAAAAATCACTTCTCTTTATTCCTGGTGGGGGCCAAGACTGGAAGTTGTGGGAGCAGGTCTGAGGACAGAATTCAAACCAGAGCGCATGCAGTCATCGCACTGTCCTTGTTTCTGGAGCACCAAGAATGGCGTGGTTACAGGCAGAGTGCCATCAGGCACATCCCAGCATGTGCAGAACTACAGCCGCACTCACAAACACGTCATCCAGTCCTCAGTCTTCCTCTCACAGGCCCTCCGTCACCATCGGCTTCTACTATTGCAGTTTCTTTGGTCTGATAACTGCAGACGTTTTAGTTTGCTAACAGAATCATGGATGTGATGCTCATGATAAAATGTAATTATGATATTTTCTGACATTTTAGCTTTTCTCTAAACAGATCGTGTTGCGTGCCATAAACCTCTGTCTTCACTCAGAGACGTCAGTCTCTACTGTTTAAAAACAACAGCCATAAAAGCCTTCTTTCAATTAATCATTATGATAATTATGATAATTTTGTGGCTCAAATTATTGCTGTAGAAATATGCAAATATTGAATAAAAGTGTGTTCATTTTTGTCTTATTTCTTTTTGAACGTCTTGTGTTTGGTCTGGAAAATCATGCATTGGACTCTATGCATTTAATGTTGAAAATAGCTAAATAACTGTAAGTCTCAAGGGCAGAACAAAACGGTTTGGCTGCTCTCATTTTTCCAGGAAGAAAAACATAATCACACAGCAAATAAATTTATTTTCCGCTTTCCAGCATTGTGAGCTGGCAGGATTATTTGACGTAGGTAATAAGGCCATTCTTTATAATTAAAGATTACATTATTGACTTGGATTAATCACAGAAGATAAAGCTGATTCAACAAGCCATGAATAAATAGATTAATATTTTTCTTCCAGTCTAACTCTGAATAATTGCTCATCTGTTGTGTGGTGCTGTCGCACAGATGAGCAGCGAGCCCTTTGGCTTTTTTAAACAGAGCTCTGAATTGGTTTGCTCTGACTCTCAGCTCTGTTTGCTGCTGCATTATCAGATTTTGCTCTCAGCAAGGACAGATCCCTTCTGCATATATTCATGGAGATAACTAAACAGCTATAGGGCGGCATGTGAGGTGAGCTATAAAAACCTGGGTGAACGGGGACAACGCTGAAGAACTCTCTGCCGCCACTCCGTCATATCAGTGACCGAAGCCTCTGATGTGTGTTTTAGAGATAATTGAATGTTTAACGGAGTAAGATCACCTCTTCCCGTCCTTTCCTTTAGAGTGGGATGAAATTTTAAACTGCATTATTGTAAATCAATACAATAGAAAAAATGACACTGAAGAGACATAATAGTTGATGGAAATGTGTGAACTGCCCTCCTATGAGCAGAAGAAAACAGCTAAAGATAAAAGCAAAACCTGCTAAATCAGCACTGCTCTATCAGCGATATACAGCATACTACTAAGCTGGGATCACATGGCGTTGTGTCATGAATATAAGATGTCAGTGACTCAGCTGTGACTGCATTTTGAAGCACACTTTACATTTTCCTGGGCAGTTTTCACAGTTCTCTGTTATACCCCAGTCACACTAGAGGCGGAATGAGTCGGAATGCCATCAGGATGAAAATTCCTTCTATATTCCTGGATATTCAAAGTGCATTCGAAAAATTCTGACTGCATTGTGACTACATTCCAAATATTTGGGCCCATTCTTGTAGCTGGCCAGAATGTTTTGGTCCTGCTCAAAACTTTCCAGGAGCAGCTGAAGTGGGGAAAAATCCAACAGCATTGGAAGAGTATTCTAACGGCATGATGGCCACTTTCTAAATATTCTTACAACATCCCAACAGCAGCCAGAACATTCTGATCATATTCCAGGGAGAGCCGGATGGCATAAAAATGCCTCCCGAATGGCTGGAATGCTCAGAATGCAGTCAGAATTTTTCAAATGCACTTCAAATATCCAGGAATGTACGAGCAATTTTCATTCTGACGGCATTCCGGCTCCTTCCACTTCTAGTGTGACTAGGGTTTTTGATCAATTTCAAATTCCATCCCGAATGTGGTGCGAATTTTGAAAATTCTTCATTCCAGCTGGTTCTGCCTGATTCCTGCTTATTCTGAGTAAGTGTGACGGGGCCTTTAGGGTCTGCTGTGGTGTGTTAGAGATGCTGGATGCAGATTCTGAGTCCATACAACTGTAGTAGGACACCTAGATGTGGCAACAAGAAATGCAATCTCGACCTTTGGCACCATCTGCATGTGCTGTGAAGTGTATGTGAGAGAGAGAGAGAGAGAGGATTCACCTTGTAAATGTGCAGATCACGCGAGAGTGACATCCACTTCCCCAGTCTGCACACACACAGAGTTCTACCCGCCGTCCCCCGGTGGAGAACGAGGAGTGTGAGAGCGTGAAAGTGACTGGCTATCTAGACTGGCTTTGTCTCCAACAGGCTGTCAATTAGCCATCTACAGTTGCGCCGCTGTGGGAGTCCCCGCAGCCGAACACGCTGTCTGATAGCTGATCTACACACTCGGCCCCAGAGGCCAGCGATGAACGCTGTTACTCTCCCCGCCCCGGCAACCCATAAACAAACAAATTCATGTCTCGCTTTGTGCTTTTGCCTTATTTTCCTCCTCTTTCATAATGTAAAAGAAGAAAAACAAATTGCTGGTATTTTAATGCTTAGGAGAAGACTAGTGCTTCTGCAACCCACTTCAGCCTCACTGCACTCCTCCTCCTTCTTCTCCAGTGTATTGGAGGAAGATGAATTACAGTGCAATGGGGAGGCTGCTCCCCCTGATATGCATCACCGCTGTCTAATCAGATGAAACCCACCTGTGACCATCCACTGGAAAACACCCATATGCAAACAGTTTATATTTGGTGAGATTTACCTCTTCAATTGCTCCCTGAGCTGGTTTTAAAGCCTCTGGCTGTGCCTGGGTTTGGAGCCATCAGCGGGATGAGGAGAATTTGTGGCTCAGGGATGGCTTTTAACTCAACGATAAAGGCTTCCGATGTTGTGGTTCCTCTAAACCCCTTTCTTTAACCCCTGGGAGTCTTTTACTCACATAGACATTTGTCTCTTTCTGACAAGTCATACACCAAGCTGCTGCAAGTGTTAATGTGGCTGCACACACTCACACGTACCCGCCTGTACATTGTGTGGACAAAATGCGTCCCCGTACACACACACACACACACACACACACACACACACACAGCAGTCTCATCACAGATTGAGAGAGTTGGCTCGCAAGATTGATCATGACTCCTGACTGGGTGCCCCTCCCTCCCAGGAGGATCAATACATCCTTCAGTCAGATTGCTTCCCTGCCCTTCCTACTCCAAGTCTGGTGTGACTAATTACTTGTGCCTGTGTTTTGGACCTAGTCTCAGCTGCATTTGTTTAATGCTGGCAGAGTTAGTGAAGAATCTGATCTTTAGAACAAGATATCTGTTTGTTTTAGCGTATATCAAACCCAGATCAATCAATACACTCCCCCCAAAGGCCGCTGAAATGATGGAGCAATATGAGGCGACTAACAGCTTCAGCTATGTGGAGCAGAGGAGGAAAGATGGCTTTGCTAAAGTGAAATTATATGTTCTGCACATATAAGGCATATTCACGCCACAGGAATCTTTTAGTTACAGAAGTACGGTCTTTTTTGTTGTTGTTGGTCACACTGCAGATGTTTTACAGCCCTGAGGTCAGGAACGATATGCTATCGCCCAACAGGAACCTTTTATTTAAGTGAAAAAGATTGCTGCATAGCATACCTGTACATTGCTGCATGACCTGATGTGTTCTAATTATAAAATCTAAGTAAAAAACAAGATCAGAAGTCCATAATATAAAAATGCCAAAGTCTTGGTTTTAAATGTGAAAAATGACTTAATTTCCAAACAACACCCACCTTACTTGGACAAAAGCTAGCAAAAATCTATTTAAATTTCTGTTGTAGAGTGCATTTTAAAATAAGACAAAAAAATTGCTAAAAAATGCTGTGAGTGAACTCCAGATGACAAACAGGAGAAACAAAAACAGAATTACAACAATTTAACATACTACTCTGATGATGTGTGCAAAAGCTGCACAGGAATGGCTTCACACACAGATGAGCTGAGCAGTGTTCAGGGTCTTAAGCTACACTCACAAATACCCTTACGAATGGCTGACAACACTGTACGAACAATTTTTGGAGTATTTCGTATGGCCTTCTTAAGGCGGCCTTAGGAGAATCCAGCACTCATAGACCATTCGTAAGTTTGTGGCCAGGTCAGTGGTCAATGGCCGTACGATTGCCATAGGAACAACGTAAGAACTACACAAGATGTTGGCCGTAAGTATGCCTCAAGAACACCTTAAGTTGTTCCTGAGAGCCCCTTACAGTAGTTGTACGAATCTCCGTACGAACAGGGATTGGTATGGAGATTTGTACAGCTTACGTAAGGTGGTAGTGAGGTGCTCATAAGACGGAAGTACGTCATTCGTGCAACATCTGTGCCGAAAGCCGTGAGATCTTCCTACCTGGGATGTGGACTGGTGAGCGGAAGGTCACAGGTTCAAACCCTGGACCAGCAGGATTAGATCTGGGTGGGACAGATAACAAAGCAGTGTTTGCCCCGCCGTCCTTAACCCCATTGTGGTGCCCTTGAGCAAGACCCTTAACCCCAACTGCTCCAGTGGAGCTGCTCAGTGCTCACAGGTCAGTCTGTGGTTGGACTGGACAGCTTCCTGGTGTCAATGTGGAACTGTGTGAGTGACATACCTGCAAACTTAGAAGGGGTGACAAAGGTGTCAAACTAAACTCATGTTGGGGGGTCTGGTGGCATCCCTGCCAGAAAAATGTAGTGATTTAACATGTAAACTAAGCATTCTGGTGTACTCTGAGTCACACATTAAGGGGAAAGACAACAGGTGCTTCAGATAAAGTGCATTTATTAATAGCGTTTAACACACGTAAGACTTAAAACTATTTTTTTCAACCTTTCAATGCTACACATTAATGTAGCAATAAAATTAATCTATAACTATCCTATAAAATAATGAAACACCATTTTACATACTGACCACCTTTACCTCAAGGTTTTATTATATGACACAAGAATGAACTTTGTTTTTAATATTTCATACTTAAAGTCATTAGGTTGAGAATACCTACATACTTATGTAACTCAAGTTTTGAATGTGTAACATGGATCATATTTTGGGTCTTATTAAACTGCTTTTACTGGATCTGAACACTTGCTGAGAGGCACACCTGGCCACGGTTAACTCTATAGGTGGTTTCCCTCTGCTCACCTGTATAAACAGCTACGCCTACAAGCTTATAGTTCATGAATAAAAATGTTTTTTCTCAATAAATCTGGGTTCAGAAGAAAGGTAAGAGATTGATGTCAGAGTGTCAGAATCATTATCAAATGTACTGTTTCAGAGTAAACTCGGCTAGAAGACAGTAAAAAACTATATAACTATAACTATAATTTTCAGCTCCGCCTCAAAAATGTAACATGACTATAGTTTACGTGACTAGTGCAGCATTTAATGTTTTTTGTTTTTTTGTGGAGCTACCTGTTCTACCCGGGGGACCCTTGTACAGGTTGGAATCACATAACCGTACAGATGCAGTAGAGATAGCCTTGCCAAAATTATTGGTTTTGAACTGAGTGATATTGTAGAGGTCTGCAACCTTTGCGAACCAAAAAGCCACTGTGCCCCGCTCTGACTTTAAATTGAATTAACTGAGAGCTGCAACAGCTGTTTAATGTCTAAAATAAAGATTATGCTGCTCATTAAGTTTTATGGATATCACTGAATACACAAGAAATGTAGTTTGTATGACAGTTTATGTGACATTTATGAATTCATACTACAACAGTGAAGAAAACAGATTTTGAAATTTTTCACATTGAAATTTAATTGCTTTTTTGTATATGTTCCTCTCTGAAGCAATTTAAAAAAAATATGGTGTTCCTTTAAATTAATTGAAAAGCAAAATATGCAGGCTAACATTTGAGTCCCCCTCATATGTGGGGAGAATAAATAAAGGAAGGAGGAGGCCACTTTGAAATAAACCATAAACTGTTGCAGGTTTTCTGCCTCAGGGACATTCTTCCAGAAGGCTGCAGCTGTCTCCAGACAGGCCAATATGATTTAACTGGTTTTTACACATTTTATTAAGATTATACTTAAGTGCTTTTAGAGCTGTGCTGATGTTTTTGCATTGCTTTGACACCGTTTTTCCTCAGTCAGCTGTGTGTCGGTATTTCTCTTCCACCCCCTTCCTCACACGGCTTTGCCTTTTTGCCAGGCTGCTATTGTAAATAAGAATATTTTCATCATGACTTGCATGGTTAAATTAAAATAATCAATTAGCATTGCCCCTAAGTCAAAATACACAGAATGTTAAACCTAGAAATATTAGACTTGAAAACTGGAAACAAACCTTACCCACTGTCCATCTGGTTTTGGCATTTTGTGAGGACCGCTCTGTCCGTGGTGCGGTGTGGCGTTGGTGTCCTGATTGTTAAAGCCAGAATGTGGGAACCTGTGGTCGGTAGCAGCTGTCTTGGCGTTTGACTTCAGTTTTGCTGTTTTGTTTTTTTTTGTCAAAACAAAAGAACAGTATTTTCATGAATTTTTTTTAACAGTATCAAAAAACTTTGGGGTCTGAACTAGATCCCGCCAATTCATGACCCCTGCAATGCACAATAATTAGAAAAGTAAATTAAGTAAAATGACCATTAACTGACCCCTTAACAAGCAGACGAGCTTTCCAGTTATAAAGTTAAATATGTTGGAAAATGTGCCGTTAAAGAAAAGGATCACAACATACTTAAGTTACACAACATATATCATCATCATCACAGCAGTCTATCGGAGGCAACGATGACTGTTTCATTTAGGTCTGATCAGATTCCCCCACGCAGCTCTGTCCTTTGCCTTCTGCTGCCAGGAACTCCTGACCTTGTTAACCCGGGCGATGTCCGAGCCAGTATGAGTTGCTTTCTGACTGACCATTTCATGAAACTGATTGCAAAGTATTTCAATTCAATTCAATTCAACTTTATTTATATAGCGCCATTTCACAACAACAGTCATTTCATAGCACTTTCAAATGTAGGGGAAACCCCCACAGTTGCAGAAAGACCCCAGCAGTCAGGCGATCCCCTGTGAGCAAGCGCTTGGCAACGGTGGAGAGGAAAAACTCCCTTTTAACAGGAAGAAACCTCTAGCAGAACCAGGCTCAGGGATGGGCAGTCATCTGCTGTGACTGGCTGGGGGGTGGGGGGATAGAGAAGATGAAAAGGACAGACATGTAGAGAGCAAAAATTAAAGGGGAGAAGCCCAGTACATTATTGGAGGTCCCCCGGCTGTCTAAACCTATTAGCAGCATAACTAAGGGAGGGTTTAGAGATACATGATCCCTCCTAATTGTAGGCTATGTCAAAAAGGAAGGTTTTGACCCTGTTCTTAAAAACAGAGATTGAGTCTGACTCCCGAATCCAGATTGGTAACTGGTTCCACAGGAAAGGAGCTTGATAACTGAAGGCTCTGGCTCCCATTGTACTTCTGGAGATTCTAGTATTACAAGTAATCCTGCGTTTTGGGAGGGTAATGCTCTATTAGGATGATAGGGTAGTATCAGATCTTTTAAATAAAAAGGGGCCTGATTGTTTAGAGCTTTGTAAGTGAGAAGAAGGATTTTAAACTTAATTCTAAACTCTATGGGAAGCCAATGAAGGGAGGCCAGAACCGAAGAAATATGATCTCTCTTTCTAGCGCCCCCCAAAACTCTTGCAGCAGCATTTTGGATCAAATGAAGACTTTTTAAAGATATTTTAGGACAACCTGATAATAAAGCATTACAGTAATCTAATCTAGAGCTAACAGAAGCGTGGATCAGTTTCTCAGCATCACTCTGAGACAAGATGCTACTAATCTTGGCAATATTACACAAATGATAGAAGGCAGCCTAAGGAACAAATTTAATATGTGAATTGAAAAACAGATCTTGATCAAAAATAATTCCAAGGATCCTCACAGAACTATTAAGAGAAAGAGTAACCGCATCCAAACTAAGAGTTTGATTTGAAAAGGTATTTCTAAGGTTTGTTAAACCAACAAGAATGACGTCAGTCTTATCAGATTTTAATAGCAGGAAATTAAAAGTCATCCAAGAATTGATTTCCTTAAGACAGGCTTCTAACTTGGCTAATTGATTACTGTCATCTGGCTTCATTCACAGGTATAATTGTGTGTCATCTGCATAACAATGAAAATGCATGCAGTGCTTCCTAATAATGTTGCCTAACAGAAGCATAAAGTATATAAACTAAAAAGAGTAGGGCCTAGTACAGATCCCTGTGGAACTCCATGACTGAGCTTTGAGTTGAAAGAAAACTCATTATTGACATGAACAAACTGAAACCTATCAGATAAATAAGATCTAAACCATTGCAACGAAGTTCCATTAAGTCCAACATAGTGTTCTAATCTATCAAGTAGAATATTATGGTCGATAGTATAAAAAGCTGCACTAAGGTGTAAAAGGACAAGTACAGAAACAAGTCCATTATCAGATGCAATGAGGAGGTTGTTAGTGACCTTCGCTATGGCTGTTTCAGTACTATGATGGATTCTAAACCCAGATTGAAACTCTTCAAGTAAACCATTTCCCTGCAGGCGGTCAAATAATTGCGTAGCAACAACTCTTTCTAAGATTTTTGAAATGAAAGGGAGATTGGAGACTGGTCTATAGTTAGCTAAAGCTCCTGGATCCAGCATTGGCTTTTTGAGTAAGGGTTTAATTACAGCCGTTTTAAAAGCCTGCAGTACATGGCCTAAAGTTAATGAAGAATTGATTATATGAAGAATAAAGCTACCAATAAGTGGGAAGACTTCTTTAAATTACCTGGTAGGAATAGGGTCTAAAAGACAAGTTGAAGGCTTG